>JARHVA010006438.1:180000-572500 GCA_037957365.1 Torreya grandis | reverse complement strand
GCCATTTATATGCTTATTCAATAGGATGCTCACTTGGGCAATGTCATCTACCTTAAAGTGAGTGTATTATGACTAATCTAAATTTAATGAGAAATAATTATCTTATAATAGAGTTATGTCATCATGTGTGACCTTCATCAAGTAAGGGAAGGATGGTACATTGATCCCTAAAGAACTTTGGATAATGGTATAGTGATCCCATTGGGGTAGCATAAGGAATGTCCCTTATTTGGGTGAATCCCAAAATATTATGGTTACTCTTAATCTTTTATCATGTTGGTTTTATTAGTGGTTTATAAACATCTACTTGCTAACCTCATAGTGTGGTAAGACTTTGCCTAAGCAAAGCTAGTGGGATGGTTCTTTTGTTTAATAATTTCAAACCTTCATGCTTAATTGTTTTACTTCTCCATTATCTTAATTGAATTCTTGGAAATTGGATAAATAGATAAACTCATATATGCTTAATTTCATTCTTTTTATTCTTAACATTATATATTTTGAATAACAAGGGTATTGGCTAAATATTATTGGTAGCCCATGCATGAATGAATTATCCATCCTCTTGAGCTATCAAATCATGACCACATAGGGTAACCAAACACTTAGGTAGGGATAAAGGTTCCTAGGTGGTCCAATAGAGAAGACACATTCATTTTCAATGTTCAGAGGTTATTAGTATGGATTCGTATACTAATACCCCCTTGAACATCAGATAATCCTAGTGAAACCTACTTCTCTATGGAATTTCCTAGTCACATTTATCCCTATGTAATTGTCTAAGGTGAACCAATCTGGTTATTGGTTATTCAAAAATTATTTATAGATTTTTTTAAATGCATTGTGTAATATTGAAATTCTATAGCAGGCCCTAAATGCCATTTTGTTTTGTTCTCTAAAAGGTAATTCTAATTTTTGGGGGGTTGTTTCAAAAATTCCTTATAACCACTCATGTTTACTACTCCTCTTTTTTGGATCCATCCAAAAAAAAACCTAAAAGAATCTATAAAAATTGCTTAGATATTTTTTATGTGCCAACTCTAAAGGTGATAAAATCTTTCATCAAGTAACTTGATTATATGTTGTCATCCTAAAGAAGATGGAGAGTTAATTATCATTGATATTTAAAAATAATGGCTCACCTTCTATTCCAAGTGGGTATTAAAAGGGTAGGAGATTTATAAAATTTTCCTTCATAATTATATTGGTTTTGGATGTCCCTTCAGCAAGAAATTTTGTTCAAATTTGGTGTTTAAGAATCTTCTCATTTCCCCAACCCCAGTTAAATTTATGAGTACTTTTATGGTCAAGACCATATGGAAGGCTTGGGAAACTATTAATCCCTAGATAAGGTTTAAATTTAATGGTATTTTAATTTATATCTCTATCAAAACTCATTTCATCTAGTGGTCTCCAATAATCACCATAAATGAGAAACTCCTGGTGGAAGTTCCCATACTAAAAGTTTTAGTTATATTTGATACCTTTAATAAATGATAAATATCTTGGCTCAATTGGCCCAAAAAAAAGAAATTTAGATTTAATACCCAATACTTTGAGTCTATTTATGAAATTTATATGGCTACACTTGATTATGCCTTACATAAAATTGGGATTTTCAAGGTCTCTCAAATGGTGAAAAGATTAGAGTTGGTATATTTCCATCATAGTGATTCAATATCAACCTCATATTGGTTATCAATGGATTTATCCCAATGGTGCTCCTTTCAATATGCTCAATAAATGATGGAACACCAAAATATCTCCCTTCTTTTGGAATAGGAGGATCAAAACTATCTAATCTACTATGGTGGAACCCAAAAAGGACATATTTGTCTCCATGTTGGTGATATGATTATTTACATAGGTATTCCCTCTCCTATATGCATTTTACGTGGTCATCATGAGTCTCTAAATCACATTTTTTGGTTTTATGCTCAAGCTCAGTACACTTGGTAATGGATTCAATCCCTCTTTAATCATTTTAGGTCAGATCCTTTTACTTGGAACATAACCATCTTAGGAGATTTTTCTCTCTTCCCTAAAATATATCAAAAAATATATCATATATTTTTTATTAAAATGATTTATAATCTTTTGAAAGATAAGAATGTAGCTATATTTAATGAAGAATACATAGATAGATTTTTTCCTATTGATAACATAATTTATTTTTTATCTAATGTAATGATATAAATTCAATTTCAAGCATATAAAGTTTCCTTTGAGGTCAAACATCTCTACACACTTATGGGGCATTAGGGTAATGATCTATTCACTTTCAGTAGAGTGCCCCCTAAATAGCCTTAGAACCATTGTAATAGAGCTTATGGATGATGAGCACATGGTTATGAATGGCAAAGGTCTCATAGTAACTTGACATTTTTCACCCGCCCACCTCTTCCCTATCAAAGGTTATCTCTTTTTGTGGTGTTGTGAGGGTAGACCTCATAGTAATATGATTTTGGTCACATTGGTTTTCAAACGCTAGGTGGAGAGGATTATGGGAAGCTTTTCAAACTAGCTCTTTCAATTTCTCCCCTCAAGATCAACTTGAGGAAGGTGGAGAAGAAAGATAGTAAAATGATGGGTGAAACATACTTGATATTTATCCCTCTCATGGTGAAGGTTGGGGAGATAACCCCTATAGCCTAATATCACCTCTTCCTCCTTCTATGGGGTTTATGGTGCCTGTTGCATAATTCTAATTGGTTTTCATTTTATTCCATTTGGTTGATGTCACTAAAATAATAATTTAACTATGTTTTTGATTCCCAAGTTATTTTTTCACCTAGTGGTTATATGATTTTGATTTTTGGGTGTTGTTTCATACCATTAGATTATTTATGGAACATATATTATGTTAATTTTTTATTAATAAATTGCATTTCTCAATTAAAAAATACATGATTGTAGGAAGGAACCATATTAGATTTGATCTAATTATGACTATCATTAACGATATCAATATTTAATCTAATCTTAGTTAATAATTAACTATATAAGGTTTGATCTAATTTTGGCTAATATATATGTTGATGACGAAAATTGTGCTTGATCTTAATCAATCAACAATGGGAAGTTCAAGCTGTGGGACAAAGCGGTTTGAAATAACCTCCAGATTTTAGAGAAGTTGGTCTCTTCTTTTGTATTGGGTGATGGGAAAAGGGATAGGAGATTAGACAAAAATGCAAATTCAGGAACTAAAACCTAACTATGGTGATGTGCCTAAGTGTAATCCTAATCCTAACCTGAGCACAGTGAGACTATTATATGATTCAATTACATTTAAGAGCAGACAAGTGCATGATCAATGTAAAAGATTGGATTAACAGAAACAGAGGCTCACAACAGGGAATTCTTTTGCTGAGATACAGAGAATGTCAACAAAGGCATAGTGTTCAATCTTCTTAATAGAATCTTCCAATCACATAAAAGGTGTAGAAGTCATGTACAGTTATGTAAACCTTTCAACTCAAGAAAATGAGACAAAAACAAATGACATTCCTAATCACAGCTTCAAAGAATCTATAGTATAGACTACTTTGCAAATGACACAGATAACACCAACCAAGGCATGGAGTTCAAATCTTCTTAATTAATTTAGCCACATAAAAGGCATAGAAACATGCACAGTTATATCAACTTTATAACTCAAGAAAATAGGGATAAGAGCAAATGGTATTACTGGTCAAAACTCTAGAAAGTATAAAACTATGAGAAAATCCCCCCCTTTGATTTTACAATTATTCTTCTTTTATAGCCTCAGATGTCTCCTTCCATCACTTCCCTTCCCACGCAATTCTACTCTACTCTTAACTCATAGGGGACAAAATAGATGGTGCTTTCAATGCTTTGGGGACTCTGAAAATGTACTCAAGGAACTGTTCCATCTACTTGAATTAACTCCAACTAATTTTCCCTCCATTTTGCTTTTTGCTAATAGATACACGGAACACTCTATTATGTTGAAACAGGAGAGGACACTTAGCTGATTTCCTAAAAATCCTCTTATTACTTAGAAGGCACCAGAAAATGACACTTGGCACTTTTTGCTTGATTCATCGAAGAAACGTGGGTTTCTCCACTTTTCTTTGGCTATTCTATAGTGTCATTTGGGACACATATTAGAATTTTATAGATGGTGACACTTAGCAGCTTCCATAGACCTTTTGAAGTAATACCCAAGGCCCACCTCAACCTTTATTCAGCAATGAAACTCAAAGATGATTCCTCGGGCGTTGACAAGTGGAGGCTTCCATGGCTTCAAGGAGAATACGTAGCATCTTCCACTACTTTAGGGAAGGGTATGTGGCACCTTCCACTTTTTTAGGGGATGGAGTAAGAAGGGACTCAGAGAGTGACACTTGGTAGCATCCACTGCTTTATGGCACTTAAGCAAAATAAAATGATGCCTTTCACTTTTGAACCAAAGTATTGAACCCAAGCGTTGAACCGAAGTCTCTCAAAATTTGACACATGGAGACCTCTGCCACTCTTTGAAAAATTAGTGCAGGGCCTTCCTTAACTACCACTTGGCACCTTTTGCAGCATCCTACTCCTTAGCCTTTTGAAAACCTTTGCCAAAAAGAAGAAATGTGGGTATCGATATGAGACACAGATGCTGACACATGGAAGCTTTCGCTTAGCCACTATTGGATATGTGGCACATTTCATGGCCTTCTTGAAATTTAAAAAAAGGGGCTCAGAGGACACTAGCTAGCTAAATCTGTGTCCCAAAAAGTGACACTTGGTAGACTCTGCTTGAATTCAAACATTTAGGTAAAATGAAATGAAAGAAATAAAAGAGGAGTAAAAGGGAGCCGCACTCAGAAAGTGACACTTGGTGGCCTCCACTGCACTTTGATACTTAGATGGAAAATTGAACCCATGCTCTGCCCTAGCTCTACTACTAAAACCAAGGTATATGGGAACCAATATTGCAGTGCTCGACTAAAAATTTGAATGCAACGTAGAGTAAAAATTTACTCTACAGTTACTGGTGACCCTTAGGACTTTTGAGCCTACTCAAAAAATAAAATTCCACCTCCTACTACGTCAAAATTGTGAAAATTATAGCTTCAAAAGAGCCATCGACATATGTTTAAAACACTTATTTAAAAGCAAAGCAGGAAAACAATGAAAAACAATGTGAAAAAGGGAAACTATTTAACTACAATACATGAGAGACCCAAGTCAATTGAAATGTTTCAAATAGATTTCATTTATAGGAATCTCTTTAGGTTCTCCTTCCATTGAGTTTAGCTCAAAATAATTATTCTACTTACATGCACAAATTCTATATGGACTAGTCCATAGTGCTTTGATTTTGGTATGTTAACCTGGCTTGGCGGCCCGTGCATCCCATTTCAAAACAATCGAGCCCACTTCAAAATTAGGATTTGAAGTCCTTTTATCAAAACAATTCTTAACCATTCCCTGATGCTTGATTAATGAATCATGGGCCATATCCCTCTTTTCCTAAACTTCCAAAAGTTCTATGAGTCTGACCTATATGGGGCCATTCTCTTCAATCTCAATTTGCTTGATCAGCTAGAGGGCAAGGATTTCCAAGCTTAGGGGAGTCACGATAGAATTTCCATATACCAATTCATATGGAGATATTTTGATCACCTACTTGGGCATGATTTTATTAGCCCATAGTGCTATATTAAGCACTTTATGCCACTCTTTGTGATGATCAGCCCCTACTCTTTTGATGAGTCTTATTAGGTTCTTGTTGGTTGATTCTGCCAGACCATTACCTTGAGGGTAATAGTTAGATGAAGTTTTCAGATATATTCCATGTCTCAAGGAAAAGTCAGATACTTTTGACCCTAAGAATGCTTTAGCATTATCTGATATGATGGTGCGAGGAGCCCCAAAGTGAGTAGTGATACCCCCTAGAAAATCTAAGATCACATTCTCTATTGCTTCCTTAAGTGGGATTGCCTCGGTCCATCTAGTGAAATAGTCTGTGGCAGTTAATATCCATTTGTGACCCATGATAGACACTAGATTTATCATTCCAATGAATTCAAGACCCCATTGAGCAAAAGGTTCCTCCACAACTATAGGACTCAGTGGCATGGCTGCGTTCCTCCTCATCCCCATATAATACTGGAAGGATTGACATTTTCTAACTAGCTGATAACAATCTGCAAATAAAGTAGGCCAGAAATATCCTACCTCACTTATTTTATGGTTGTGGTCTTTGTAGAAAAATGCCCTCTCGATGTTCCATGATGCATTTTGTGTAGGCTTCAGCCTTTTCTACACATCTTAACAATTTCCCATCAGAATTTCTTTTGAAAAGGACTTGTCTAATTAAAATAAAATGAACTCCATGTATCCTATAATACCTTCTCTTGTTTTGAGGGAGTTTTCTTAGATAAAGCCCATTTTTCATAAATTGAATCATGCTTGTGACCTAGGATTCCTGATCAACCTCTTATAATTTTAGCACCATCTCTGGCTCTCCTTCTAAATCTGCTTCCTCAAGTAACATCTTTTCTAGCTCTTGAGTTATATATTGGCACAGACCCCTGCCTCTGACTAGCTTGGTGGGTCTAATTTCCACATCATATTCAAGGATCTTAGTGATCTAATTGTCTCTTTTCTCAGTAATCTTCCCCTCCATGATGTATTCCTTGACAATTGGGTGAGCTACAAGTATCAAAATTTTGTTCCCTAATATCAGATGCCTAAATTTCTTGAGGGATTTTACCATGGCATAGGCTTGTCTTTCCATACAAGAGTACCTAGTCTCATATTCCCTAAGAGTTCTTGAAAAAAAGGCTATTGGTTGCTCCCCCTCTAGCCTATCATTCTTTTGAGTCAAGACATCAGTAATACTTGACTCCCCTCCATAGACATACATTACGAAGGGCATTGGAAAAACTGGGTTTTTGAGAAATGGGGCTACTAAGATAGCCTTCTTGACCCCCTCAAAAGCTTGCCTTCCTTATATAGTCCACTTGAAGACCAGATCCTTTTTTAGCAAGAGTGTCATTGGCCTAACCAAGCCTACAAAATTAGAAATGAATTTATTGACAAAATTGATCTTCCATAAAAAGGACTAGACTGCCTTTTTATTTGCTGGAAGAGGTAGGTCTATTATAGATACTATTCTCTCAAGATCTATAGAAACCCCTTCCTTAGATACTATGTGCTTGATTGGAAATATTATTTTGGAATCTAAAATTTTTTTCAACTCATCTACCATTTGAGGCTCAATCCTTGGATTTACTGGCCTCTATTTCTGTCTGATGGATTTGGACGCTTCAGTCAACTCTATTATGTGTTAGATGATGTCTCTATTATATCCATGAAATTCCTCATAGATCTAAGCTATGACTCTATCATATCTTTGGCACAATCTAATTAGTCTTTCCTTTTCTTCTTGAGTTGCATAATTCCCAACTTTTAGCCTCTTCCCGTCACTCACCTCTACCTCAGAATAGTCTGCTTTATCTACCTAGAACCTTTTCTTTTCTAGGCTTGCATCCTCTAGGTCAAATAAGTTTTCTAAGGTGATCAATCCCTTGGGGAGCTTGTTAGTCCTCAATTGTATAATCTAATCACCATATGCCTCTTCAATTTTAGTTTACAACTGATCCACAAACTCATTTGATTATTGTAAGAAAGAGACTACCTGAGCATCATTTTCAAACACTTGCCAATTTTCATCATTATTTGGGATGGTTGATCTCACTATAAATTTTATTGATTCATTGTTAACCAATAGGTCAGTTGTTGGGTTAAACTATGAGCCAATCTAAGCCATCCTATCAGCCTCAAAATTTTGACTTCTAGGGATTATCTCAATATTAAAATCTTTAAAATCTTCTATCAAATCCCAAATCCTATGCCTGTAGGATCTCATTCTCACATTTTTGGCTGTTGTATTTTCCCTAATTTGCTTTACTACTAATTCTAAATCTCCTCTTACTCTTAGGTTCTTTATCCCTTTTTTCTTGGCCAACAGGAGCCCATGTACTAAAGATTCATATTCTACATCATTATTAGTGCAAGCAAATTGAAATTGGATAGCCCTTAAAATTTTATCACCATTTGGAGCATAAGACAAATTCCTACTCTGGCACCATGTTTACTTCTAGCCCCATCAAAATTTAAAGTCCAAACTTCTGAATCTTGAGTAGTAGGTGCCTCATTCATTATTACATTTGGGATCACCTGATCCTCATAAAAAATTACATACGTGTCCAAACCAGTAGAGTCATAGTTCCCATACGGGTCGCTATGCGTCATAGCCAAAAAATGGTTGTTTTCTTCTTCTTGATCATGATCAGTCTAGTCTCCTAGTTCTTTGACAAAATTTCTTTCTTATTTATTCAACATGGCATGATCTGCTTCTAATCTTGTTGTTGGTTCATTGGTGATGTGGTCTTTGGATAGTGGTTCAGATAAAATTTTCATCTTTGAACTGTATCTAGTTCTCAGGATGAGGTGAGACTGGTCAAGAGACATATATCCTCCTATTTTTGCTGTAAAGTCTTTGGATAGACATAAACCAAAGATAGGAGGGATATCTATGAAAACTATATCTTGGTTGACCACTATGTTGGGACATGTGTATAACTACAAGGGGAGTTGTTTAATTCTCCCTATGGTTTGCACTGTTTTACCATCTAGCTGCATTACTCCTTTTGCAAGGGGTTCATAATTTATTTTCAAAGCATCAGTTGTTTGCTTGGGCATCACAGTTGTGATAGCTCCTGAATCTATCAATGCATTATGTAGGAGTTTCTTTCCAACTATCAGAGTCAAATAGAAAGGATTTGGATTGGATTTACTTACTTGTGTTGCATTGTTCATGAAGGTTGTTGTCATTGGAGGAACCATATCTTTGAGCTTTTCCTTTCCAGCAAGTCCTTCCTTGGTAACAACACTTTTAGGCACTACCTACCCTTGCAGAGCTTCTTGAAATAGTGTCTTTTGTTTAAGAATAGCCAAAAAATCCCATATAGACACTTGTGTTGGAGTCCTCTTTAATTGGTCTACTACATTGATTGGTCCCAAGGACTGAGTTTTTTGGTAATAGGGATACCTCATTTTTTCTTAAATCTGGGTAAGAACCCCTTGATCTTGTACCGGTTGAGGCGCTTATTATCTAATAGTAGCATTATTTTACCCTTGAGATGGAGGATTATTCTTGACTTGACCACTTACAATCTCGGGTTGCTCCACCATCCTCCTCTTTGATCTGGTGTAATAATCAGATTGCACTATTAGCCTTTGGGAGGTAGATGCTTCATTCAAGAAAATTGCTTCTTCATCCTCAACCCATGAGAACAAAGCATGTTTATGGGATATCTCTTCCTCTTGTTGCAAGGATATTCCTTACATCTGAGCCACTAAGACTAAATTTTGCATACTAGGAGACTGGTAGGCTTGATTGTTACTGGCGCTGGCAAACTGACCATCCTTTCTTCTCTATTCAGCCACTCTTTGTTGTAGATTACCCTTAGGAAAATATCTAGGTGTGTGAGCATTGTTTCAAGGGAAACACCAAGCATTAGTATCATCCACATAATTATTCTGACCTAGAACCATCTCCCTATTTGAGTTGGGAGGAATGGTCTGTGAGGGTGTGGGAACTACAACTAATTGACTTATTGGTTGATGATTGGTTTGCCTTGGAGGGCCTTGATATTGGTTTGGTTGGGATGAAAACCTATTTCCTTAATAACCTTGATAAGGAGGCTTAGGGAAAGTATTCTGCTGCCTCTTTATATTAATCAGCTCATTGGAGAATGTCCTTAGCATACTCTTGATATCATCCATCTCAGATGACTGAGCAGGGACCAGTTGATTTACAGATGATGGAGGGTAAGTATACATGGACATAGGTGGGCTTACCGCTTTAGGAACTTCTTGAGGTAAGGGTAAGGTAATTTCTAGAGATACAGGTATAAGAGGCCTTGGAGGTAACTTTTTAGCATCAATTAAATGATTCTCAACTCTAACTACAAGGTCATAAATTGCTAGCAAAGTGTGCCCTCCTAGTGACTGAATCATAATAGATATATCTAAATTTAAAGCCTTGAGATAGAATACTATGGCCATACCAGGAAGTGGTTAGCTGCAATGGGGATTTTGTCCCAATTTTTCTGGAATCTGGTGTTGAAATCAGTCATGTCCTCTTGTGGTCCCCTTTGAATGGTGATTAACTATTGTAACAAAGAAGACTTATCTCCTTTTTCTACAAATCTTTCAAAGAACTAATCTCTGAGCTGGTCCCATGTAGATATGGTATTTGGGGTCAAAGACCGATACCATTCTAAAGCCTTTCCTTTGAATGAGGATGCTAACAACCTTAGGGCCACATTTTGTTGTGTGACACGATGTATGGCAGAGACATCTGATACATCTTGAAGATGTTCCACAGGTGTTTTTGAGTCTTGCCCGCTAAATTTGGTTAGAGCTTTTAGAGCATTTACTGGGATAGGATCCCAAACAACTGGTGGTGTTGGGAGGGTTAAGGGACTACCAGTGTTCCATCTTGCATAATTTATTGGGGGTACATGGGCTCCCATGTTTGGTACTGGTACAAACTGGTTAGCTCTTCTTCTTAGACAAATTACCAAAGGTGGCAAAAGAATACCTGGATTTGTAGCAAATTGCAATATGGTTACTGGTCCACAACTCTGACTCCTTGTAGCTCTTTGGTTCATATGATCTTGAAAAACTTCAAGACGAGTCCCACCAGGTGTGCCAAAAACTGTTGATGATGAAAATTGTGCTTGATCTTAATCGATCAACAATGGGAAGTTCAAGTTATGGGACAATGTAGCTTGAAACAACCTCTTGATTTTAGAGAAGCTAGTCTCTTTGTTTGTATTGGGTGATGGGAAAAGGGATAGGAGATTAGACAAAAATTCAAATACAGGAACTAAAACCTAACTATGGTGATGTACCTAAGTGTAATCCTAATCCTAACCTGAGCAGAATGAGACTATTATATGATTCAATTACATTTAAGAGCAGACAAGTGCATGATCAATGTAAAAGATTGGAATAATAGCAACAGAGGCTCACAACAGGGAATTCTTTTACTGAGATACAGAGAATGTCAACAAAGGCATAGTGTTCAATCTTCTTAATAAAATCTTCCAATCACATAAGAGGTATAGAATTCACGTATAGTTATGTAAAACTTCCAACTCAAGAAAATGAGACAAAAGAAAATGACATTCCTAATCACAGCTTCAAAAAATCTATAGTATAGACTACTTTGAAAGTGACATAGATAATACCAGCCAAGGCATGGAGTTCAAATCTTCTTAATTCATTTAGCCACATAAAAGGCACAAAAATATGCATAGTTATATCAACTTTACAACTCAAGAAAATAGAGACAAGAGCAAATGGTATTACTGGTCAAAACTCTACAAAGTCTAAAACTATGAGAAAATCCCCCCCCCTTTGATTTTACAATTCTTCTTCTTTTATAGCCTCAGATGTCTCCTTCCATCACTTCCCTTCTTATGAAATTCTAATCTGCTCTTAACTCATAGGGGACAAAATAGACAGTGCTTTTAATGCTTTGGGGGCTCCAAAAATCCACTCAAGGAACTATTCCATCTACCCGAATTAACTCTAGCCAATTTTCTCTCCATTTCACTTTTTGGAAATAGATACAAGGAACACTCTATTATGTTGAAATGGGAGAGGACACTTAGCCGATTTCCTGAAAATCCTCTTATTACTTAGAAGGCACTAAAAAATGACACTTGGCACTTTTCGCTTCATTCATCGAAGACACGTGGGTTTCTCCACTTCTCTTTGGTTGTTTTGTAGTGTCATTTGGGACACATATTAGACATTTATAGATAGTGACACTTGGAAACTTCCGCAAACCTTTTGAAGTAATGCCCGAGGCCCACCTCAACCTTTATTTAGTGATGAAACTCGAAGATGATTTCTCAAGCATTGACAAGTGGAGGCTTTCATGGCTTTAAGGAGGATACACAGCATCTTCCGTTACTTTAGGGAAGGGTATGTGGCACCTTTCACTTTTTTTGGGGATGGAGTAAGAAGGTACTCAGAGAGTGACACTTAGCAGCATCCATTGCTTTATGGCACTTAGGCAAAATAAAATAATGCTTTCCACTTTTAAACCAAAGTATTGAACCTAAGTGTTAAACTAAAGTCTCTCAGAAGTTGACACATGGAGACCTCCCACATTATTTTAAAAAGTAGCTCAGGTCCTTCCTTAACTACCACTTGGCACCTTCCATTGCATCCTACTACTTAGCCTTTTGAAAACCTTTTCCAAAAAGAAGAAACATGGGTATCGATATGAGACACAGATGATGACACATGGAAGCTTCTGCTTAGCCACTATTAGATATGTGGCACATTCTGTGGCTTTCTTGAAAGTTACAAAAAAGGGCTCAGAGGATGCCAGCTAACTAGCTCTATGTCCCAAAAAGTGACAATTGGCAGACTCCACTTGAATTCAAACATTTAGGCAAAATAAAACAAAAGAAACAAAAGAGGAGTAAAGGGGACCCATGCTCAGAAAGTGACACTTGGTGGCCTCCACTGTACTTTGATACTTAGACAGAAAATCAAACCCGTGCTCTGCTCTAGCTCTGTTGCTATGACCAAGGTATACAGGAACCAAAACTACAGTGCTCGACTAAAAATTTGAATGCAACTTAGAGTAAAAATTTACTCTACAATATATATATATATATATATATATATATATAATTTTACTTCCAAGTATCCTTCATAAAGAATGTGGCACCATAAGAGTGTCTCTTTGCAATCAAATAGAAATAAGACTTACACATATCCTCATGTTCTTCCACTCAACATACTTGGAAGCAACATTTTCTATGATATGAAGTACCAAATTAACATATAAATCATATTCATCAAATTATGTGCAACTAATTTGAAATAAAGTGAAACTATATAGATTGGTTAGGGTATTTGATAGTCTACCTTTTTCAGACATCAAGTAAGAAAATATAAACTTATTTTATAAAAAAAAAAGTATTATTATTAAAAGTCACATGTTTTGGATGTGATATTAATCTTAAATAGTTTGAATCGTGTCATTTTTTTCTTGTTTAATTCAGTGCTAAGTTGTTTGTGTGTCACAATAAATTGTAATAGCATTGAAAATTTCAAAGATTCATTGATAACCTTAAATTTATTTATCCCCTAGATAGTAAATTATTTAGGGTTTTATAAAAATATATTTTGATAAAAATATAAGATTAAACACCAAATCTGATCTTATTCATATTAGAAACCAAGATTTAATATTTATATATATTGAGTGGCTATTTACAAGTGAGTTATAGCTCTAAATCTGGTCCATGATGAGTGAAAAAATCCCAAAAGAGAGTGATGAAAATGAATAAAAATTAACTACTCAAATAAATCTAGATCACTAACAACTATACTGAGGTGAACTACAACTCACTAACACACTAACTACATGTTCTTTATTGAGAAAAGATGAATTAATCTAGATAATTAGGAATAAATCTAATTCTATCATAATTTATCTCTATTTTTGTGTGTCATACATAAAATTGAGAATTTTAAGAGTTATCGATGATCATTTCCCAAAAATAATTTTCTCATGAACATAAATTGTGGAAGCCTTAGATCTTTAATTTAAAGAGCTAGTTTGTTAACCTGAATTTTTTCTCATGTATTAATTTATGAAACAAATTAATTTATTTTTTTATGTTGTTTTAGATTTACTAACTAATTTTTCATCCATCTATAAAATCATGGAACACAAATAAAAAGTGTATTATTTGAACTAAATTTATGCTTCATTGCTTCTATGTCTATGCTAATTCTAAAGGGAGATAATATATTTTAATTTTATAGTTTTTTATTATGTTTTATATAATCTCTCTCTCCTCTCTCTCATCTCTCTCTCTCTCTCTCTCTCTCTCTCTCTCTCTCTCTCTCTCTCATCTCCTCTCTCTCTCTCTCTCTCTCTCTCTCTCTCTCTCTCTCTCTCTCCATCTCTCTCTCTCTCTCTGTGTGTGTGTGTGTGTGTGTGTGTGTGTGTGTGTGTGTGTGTGTGTGTGTGTGTGTCACACACACACACACACACACAAATATATATATATATATATATATATATATATATATCAGTTGTATTTTGGTTTTTATGTGCACAATGATGACATGAGACTTCATGCCTCACTACCATTTTAGGTAACACTTATCATTATTTATTAAAAATATAAGTTTTTGTTTTTTGTGTTCTATTTTTTTATGAGAATTACTCTCAATTTCCCATTCCAAAGAATAAATATAAAAAATAATTCAAATTTAACTCCAGGTGTGTTATTTTTAGCATCCACATTGTCAAATTCCCCAGATTGTGATGTGACAAAGATAATTATACCCACTCTCTTTTAAAATGACTAGGTTAGGATGGCATTACTTTTTTATCCACATCAACATCTTCATATTTAATTTTCATTATTATAACATTTTTAAAAATATTTTCATCCTGTCAATCTCAATTTATAATGTTAATGTTCACTTACATGGAAAAAAATAATATGCCAATGTGTTATATGAATCTATTATGAGTGATTCACAATGAAAACACCTTTGACATGAACTAGAAGTTGCCTCAAATGTGTAAGTTATGATAAAAGGGATGTAATTTTATATTTTGTTAATGCGTAGTTTTATAAAGTAAAAGAGTGTAAATAAATATTTGTACCTCACTCAAAACCCATGATCACTAACCTCATCTCTCACCTATTTTAAATGAAGAAATAAGAAATAATAATCTTATATTTATGATGAAGGTGGTGATTTAAAAAAAGTTTGGGTCTTCCTTATACGGGGTGAAAATGAGCTATGTATGGAGGAGATATTTTATTTCACTATGAACTTTAATAATGGTCAAGTGGAAAGGAAGGAAAAAGTTATAATAATGTGCAACTAGTTAAATATTTTAGGTGAAAGTGTACACCAAAGGGCCTATATAATTTTTGGATTTAAATTAATTTCATGTATTAGAAATGTGTCTATAACTTATAAGGTGGCAACATATTTGACTGATCATTTTATACTATCAATGATGGACAAGGATGTCTTGAGAGTTGATTTTATTATGATAGGGATCAATTTTTGATGTGTATCTTGAATCAATGCTACAATATCATGCAAGACAATACTTACCTAATTTAAATCAATCTATAACATATTTGTTGATCCAATTAGTAAAATAATGCATGGAAAATCATAAGGTATACATGGAGAAATAAAAGATACAATAGAAATAAATAAATGAAAAACCTTTTTTCAAGAGATGTCTTTGTAGCCAAGAGAGGACTACATTTCTATTTCTTGTTATTTCTTGAAACTATGCATACATCACAAATAACCCCTCACCCTACACTTATATAGTAGTACCCTTTTCAAACTAGAATTCTACTTTGATAATATGAACTAATCCTACTCAGATACATCCTCTTAATACACTAAAACATGGATTTAAAAATATTTACAATTATAAGTAAAACACACTCTTACAACCTCTCAACTATGTGGATTGATAGTTGTACAAAAAGACAAATAAAAATAAATGTTTCTCCTTTTTTGGGGTGATGCATGATTTCACAATCCCCTTTGATGCTCCCACATTAGACACCTAAGCTAAATAAACCATGATCTCCCTCTCATAAATCTATTATGAGTTCATTAATTGATTTTTCATATTTCACAACTTCATATTTAAATATCCATGTTTTATCCTTTACTATGTTCCGTTTCCATTTGTAAATACTCATTGTAATATTTATTTATCATGATCTTGCCAATTTTGATGTCTAAAATGGTTTTCATTTCTTTTTTCAATTTATCAAGGATTTTTTCTTTCCAATCAAAGGTTTAAGAGCCTTTAGTTGAGGTCTATTTACTTGTGTTATCCTCAACAAATGAGTATAAATATAAAACATTAAATAAAATTCAAATAACTACCACTATCGATCAAAATATTTCATATTCATTTGCTGAGACCTTGTGAAAAATATTACAAGTTTTATTCTTATTCATTTCAAGTTTATGTACTCACCTTTTGGGAACCTATCCTTGCATAAATGTGCTAATACTAAGTCTCTAAATTCAAATACTTTATCCATGCACTTTTTATCGACATACTATTTATATATGTGCCCACTTTTTCCAACCTTATTTTTACCTCCATGTGTACATCACATGGCTTGGGCATACACCTCACCTTCAACACTCTTATCCATTTCAATATTGTTCGTTCACTCAAAAATTGCTTTATGTTTCCTATTTACTACCAAATATAACTTGAATTTGGATTACACAGGTATTTATATTATCAAATTCATTATAATAAAATTTAGATTATGCCAAGGTTGTATCCAACTATTTGGTCTTGTCACTAACTATGCATCTCAGCAAATTTCTAAGACTCTATTCACAACCTTTGTTTTCCCATTTGTTTAAGGGTGATATGAACTATAATATAATATTTTACCTAATTTATTCCATAGTGTTATCCAAATGTGTCCCATGAACTTCATATCTCTATCTGACATAATGCTAATAGGCAATCCATGTAGTCTTACAACTTCTTGAAAATACAAATTTAAAATATTTATGGCATTTTTAGTCTTCTTACATGCTATAAAGTGAACCATTTTTGAGAATTTATCAAAAATGAAAAAATTGATTCATTACCTCATTGAATTCTTTGTAAACTGAGTAAAAACTCCATGCTCACTACATCCCATGGTGTGGTTACAATTGGTAATGGCTAATATAGTTTAATATTATAAAATTTTCCCTTTTCATGTTGTCATGTTATGCATATTGACATAATTTTACTCATATTTATGTTCATCTATGACCAATAATATGTGTCACTCAATTATGCCATGGTTTTTTCATACCAAAAGTGACTAGGTGGACCACCACTATGCTTTTATTTCAAAATATTCTCCTCCATGGAGCCTTGAGGTATGAATAACCTATTTTCCTTTAATAAAAAACCATATTAGTTCATATATTCCATATATGGAGTTTTATAAACACTTGTTTGGATAATGTATGCTTTCCAAAGTTCCCCAAAATATGAGTCCTCTTCCGACAATTCTTTCATTGAGTCAAACTAGTGACTTCCACTTGGAGCTCATTTAACACAAGAGCTTGCCTACTAAAGGAATCTTCCCCTTTGTTAGATTTATAACTCCTATATTTTAAAATAAAAGTGTAAATTTGAATGAATTCTACCCATTTAATGATTTTTATTCATTTAACCTTGGTTATTTATATATTTTAGTGCCTAATGGTCAGTGAACAAAACAAATTATTTGAGTAACAAATAATGTCACCACTTCTTTAGAGATTGTACTATTGTGTACAATTTTTGATATAAAAAAAATCTCTTTGCATCATTTAATGTTTCATTGAAATAATTAAAGGTCTTACCCCATTGGTTGAGTATTATAACTATGGTTGTCTTATTTGTATCATACTCAACTTAGAATACCTTTTAAATATCAAGAAAAGTGAGTACATGTTTTGTCACTTTCATTTTCAACAAATGAAAACTCTCTTCTGATGCAATTATCCATTGAAACTTATTCTTTTCCACTTTCATTGTCTCTATGATGGGTGCACAAATACTATTGAAATTCCTAATAAAATTCCTATTAAAAATATCCAACCCATGAAAGATTCTTTTTTAAAATAGAGTCTTTGGAAGATGTCAATCCACTATTGTTTTTACTTTCTCTAAGTACATTTTAAACCCATATATTGAAATCCAAAATCCCAAATAAATGATCTCTTTTTTAATGAAGCCACACTTTTTCAAATTTACTAAAATTGGTGATACCTGCTCTTTAAATATACTTTTTTGAAGTATTTAACCTTACTTAGATATCCCATTAGATCATCCACCTTGGCAATAGGAACTATAATTTATTGTGATATTATTTATTTAACTCAAATCTATATACATTCTTTATTATCTACCTTTCTTGGGTGCTAACATAGTTGGAACTTTACATGGGCTCAAAATTTCATAGATTATGGATTTTTGTAATAAATTTTCACTTGTCTATTTATTTCTTTATTATCTTGAGATGTAAACCTATAAGTTTCCTTGATTAAAAAACTTGTTCCTAACATTAATTCCATGAGTTGACTAATGATTCTTAATAGGTTTAATCCCTCTGGTAAATAATTATACATTATGTCCACATATTCCTCCAAAAAAATCTAAATTTTAGTAGGTAGATCACTCATACTGTGGTTTTCCTTCACTCTCACAAGTGTGAAAATCAAGGAAAAGTGATATGGCCTCCAATGACATAATGGATTCATAAATCCATAAAATTCACAAGAAACATACTCGACTCAAAAATTCATCTCAAAATAACCTCTCAATTCTCATTAATTCAACAAAGCATTACAAATTCAAAAGGCCATACCACTAATGCATGCCATCAAACAATCATACAACACTCTCAATAATTTTCCAACATGCCAAGGTGGCCCTTCAAGAGTCTATATAAGCTTACTCTCTAACTCACATACCTAAACTAAACATGAATAAAATCATATATAGAATTTTTCATGGAAGATAGCAATAAAGGGGGACCCAAATGGCACCACCCATTAATATGGAGGGGAATCAAGACAAAAGATAAGGTATACCCAAATAAAACCCATGACACATGACTTATGGGGTCATATTTGACTAAGAACAAAGAATTATTTGAAAGTTGGTGCCACCTTCAAGTAAGGACAAAAGGAAAAGCAACATGCTAATCTAAAATGGTGAATCATGTCTCCCCACCATCATAAACTTTCAAAAGAGATAAGTATGCCTTTTTACCATCAATTTTATTGTCTTCACATGAGAAATGTGCCCCATGATACCTAATTAATCAATAATATCGTTGTGATACCTCATCAAGATGAATAATGCCATCCACCTCATCAGTGAATAGTATCTTAGGAATAGTGTTGAATGAATAGTGTTTTCCTACCACAACATTCTCCTCCACTTGGAAATAACTCAACTCCTATGAGTTTTCCTGATTATTTTCCAAATTTTTTAGGAAAAAAATGAACATGAACACATGAACATACAAGCACACAAACACATGATAACACCACTCTATTTTTGGGTGATGCAAGATTACTCGACCCCTTAGATGATCCTACATCAGAAACCTAAGGTAGATAATGTGATCTCTTGATCACGTCGATGGGGTAAGTGTTAAAACCACTCTTTTAGATATGAATATTAATGACCATGATGTCCCCTTACAACACAACAAGTGCACACAGATAATATTCTTTTTGCTTGTCCAATTCCAATTTTTACACACTAACCTTTCTAAACCTATCTTTCTCTACCAAAGGCTTATCCATATTCCAATGGATTCATATTTGGGATGAATCCAACCATCATAAACTAAAATTGAACACCTCCACCAAGTTAATCTATCATGAATCTTATCATTCCATGAAATCTCTAGCCCACCACATACCATCCACCTCCACCAAAATCCCACTTAGCTTTCTTTACTCACCATCCAACCACATGTTTAATCTTCCATACCATAAAAAATCACCATCACTTGCAACTCATTTCTTATGGCTGAAAAAAAAAATCATTTTATCCTCCACATGTGCATTCTTTTACACATTAACCACACCTAATGTTTCTTCACAAGAAACATTTAAATCTTCTTGGATTTCTTCTACCTCTATCTACAACTCTTCATGGCTGCAATCTTTCTCTCCTTTCAACTCCCCATTTTTTGAAATTTTATTCACTCACATGTCATAATACATGGCTTAAATAATCATCATCCTAAATGTTATTAAGTTCATATAATTACACATTATCTTCATCCAAATTTTCTTCACAAGAAACATACAATTCTTCTTTAATTTTAGGATATTCCTAATGATCTTCAATTTCACTATGGGATACCAACAACCCATCCACAATAACTCCCATGGTTATTTCTCATCTTTTACACTCTTTATTGTCTCCATGACAACTTTAAGACATTCTTCAATGTATAAAACATCAACACTAGCCAAATATTCATCCATTATTTCTTATAAATAAAATTGTAACTCTATATGGCTAGAATTTTCATCCACCTTAAACTCTAAAAACTCTTGCCCATAATCACATAATGGCTCTCCTTCATTTGGTTCAACAAATGTAAAATAAACATCCTCCTTCATGAGGACTCATTCTCTAATGGGTTAATCACATGATAGATCCTTTTATCTTCAAAGACAACCATCTTCTTATCTTCCTTCTTCTGTAAGTCTCCATGGATGCACTCTTCACTTTTCCATTTGGAAATCTCTCTATTAAATTCATCCACATTTGATCTCAGGGATTCCATCATCTCCCACACCATATCTTATTCTTCTTCTTCTTCAATCTCACGTTCTTCATATCTCTCCAACAACAATTCCAATAATCTATCCTAGGTCTTCAATTTCTTCACCCATTATTTCTATGGTGGTACTCTACCACTCTTCTTTGTCATCTTCAAAACCTACAAAATACAAAACACATTCACTCTTCAAAAACATACTCTTTGAATCCCAAAAAGATTTAAACTTTATCCATTACCACTTGATGTGGCCTCCAACCACATAATGGATTCAAAATTCCATAAACTTCACAAGAAACATACTCAAGTCAATAATTCATTTCAAAATAACCTATCAATTATCATTAATTCAACGAAGCATTAAAAATTAAAAAGAACATGACACTAATGCACACCATCAAACAAGATTACAAAACTCTCAATACTTGGCCAACATTCCAGGGAGGACCTTAAATCTTCTCTCTAAGCTTACTCTCCAACTTGCGTGCTTAAACTAAGCATTAATACAATCATATATAGAATTTTGCATGGAGGAAAATAGCAAAGGAGACCCAAAATGGTGCCAAACATTAATATGGAGAAGAATAATGATAGGACACAAGTTATACCCTAAGAAAACCATGATACATGATTCATGGGGTCATCCTTGACTAAGCACAAATAATATTTAGAAATTTGGCACCACCTTCAAGCACGGACAAAAGGAAAATCAAGATGTCAATTTGAAATAGTGAATCATGTCTCCCCACCATCATAAAATTCCAAAAGAGGTATATGTGCCTTTTTTAACATCCTTTTTTAATTTATTCACATGAAAAATGTGCCCCATGCTACCTAAGAAATGGAGAATAATTTTTTGACACCTCATCAAGATGAATAATGTCTACCACCTCATCAGTGAATAGTAATTTAGGAATAGTGCTGCATGAATAGTGTTTCCTCACCACATCACAAATCATTCCTCTTAATTATTTATCTTTGGTATGAACTATTTTATATATACTAACATAAACTTTTTATGGTTGTCCACCTATTCTCCCTTATAATTTAATGTGTTAAACATGAATCTATTCCCATCCTTCACAAGATTATGTGTTTTGTTGATGCACCTATTATGCTCCTTATGTAACTAGGGAATAAGGGGAAACTAATAAACTCAATTTAAAGTCCTGGAATGACTTGGGGCTTGAGTTTTTTATAAATATATTATTGGGAATAACATAAATAGTAGAGATGTGATCACCACTTTGAAAGTCTGCAAGCAGACCCTATTGTAGGGAAAATAGATGTTTATGCAGTGATACTTTTCTTTCTAATATTTATGAATTGTCTTAATATTTACCAATTAATTCCCAAAATAAAAATAACTAGTTATTATTTATATCATGATCTAAACTAAAGTGATTCATGGGTAGATCTAGGAGTGAGTAGGGTAGGGAAAAAAAGGCTTGTTTAAGATGATTAAAGATGCCTATTATATGAATTTTAAAAGGCAAAAACACATGAAACTAACATGTACCATCCCTATAATAATTATCAAAGCTAAATAAATTAAATTATATCTTATAAGGAAGGAAAATTAATATGTTTAGCAACATATATTGCACAAAGATAACTCACTCATAGTAAATTACATAAGCACTTCTAGTAGAAAATGAGATGAAAATAGAAAAAGTATACCATCAAATTTATCAGCGTAGCATTAATCTCAAACTAACATATGAATATATGATATGATATTTGAAAATTAACTTACAAAAATTAAACTATCGATCATATAAAAGTGTGAGAATTCATAAGTCACAAAACCACAAAAAAGAACATTATAGATATACTCTAAAATTCCATGGTTCTTTATATTAATCCTTATAAAAAATGTTTTATGATTAAAAATTAGGGGAAGACCCCTATTTATATTCTTAAAATTCCTAAGACAAGTTTGGGTGGGTCCACAAATGGTTCCCAATATAAAACAAAGAAGCCTAAAATGCCATATACAATAAAATATTCCATATTTAAATTTACCAAATATGTTGCATTACTCCTAAGGTCCATAAGGTTGTTGAGATGTTTATTTATTTTATTGTTGTTATTGATTATAATTATTTGTTTATTCTTGTTTTGTCTATACCTCAGCATAGGCTTGGTAATCTTTGTCAATCTGAGAGAAGTATAAGATCATATACCTAAATAAATTAGGTATGCCTTGGATTAGCTTGTCATACTCCATGAATATTTTCATGAGTACCTCTTCAATTACCTCTATCTTTTATAGTCTTTGATTGGAAAAAGCCATAATTTCTATCACCTCAGTATCCATCTTGACACTAACTACATCCTATTGGAACTGATCAATGAAAACCTTCATCTATGCTTTGAATTTTTTATTTTTCATGAAGGAGCCATCAAGTTTGGTAATTCTAGTGATCATGGCATCCTTTAGTAAGTGGGTTATATTAAATTAAATTTTCTCAAAGGATGTATTAAAATACTTGAGCTGATCTAACCATGTATTTTAAATTATCCTCTTATTTATGAGAATGGTCTAAATGGGGACAATGTCTTCAAGAGGTAAGACTTTTAGGTTATAGAATTTATTACTTCTTGCTACTCTCACCAAGTTTGCTAACATGGTGTCATAAAGGGAAAGAATTTGGTCAAATTTAATGGCCCCTTTGGCTTTTTGATCCCATACTCCTACCTTTTATTCATAACTTTATATAAGTTAAATACATTAATTACAACATTGATTATTGAAATCAAAGTGCCATCTAGCATAGTAGGTACTGTTTGCTCTATCAGCCTCTTCAGTTCTTATTATATCCCATTTATTAAGGAAATAGTTAATTATGATTGTGCCTACACCAAGGATATAAGATCCTCTACATAATCTTGTACCTCTCTATGGCTATCCTCCCTCTTCATAGTCAAAGTGAAGAGTGTATCTTCACTTTCATATATCACATCCAAGCTCGACTGAGGTTGTTTCACTTATCTATTCACCAATATCTTCACAGTCCCAGTGGTTGTATCAAATATCTTTCCAACTTGGGCTATAACTTAGCCTTTTTGAGGCCTACCATTCCTTATTATCTACATCATTCCCCTTAACTAATTTGGAGTGGCTTTAGTTGTTGGTTAAGTGGGGGTTAGTTGTAATGGGAGTGCCTAGGAGGAAGAAGAAGTTAAGGATAAATCAAAGTATTTATTATTAGGTGAATGATTTTAGAATGGGTTTGAGTAGCTTGGTGGATGTAAGGGAGCCAAGGGTAAGTGATGCATTTATTTTGGTAGCATGATAAGGGATAAAATTAAAAACTTGGCTAACACTAGTGCTTTGAGATCCTAGTGGAGATGGAATGTTAATAGTGGAATGGGAGATGAATTGTGGAATGGTGCATCTAAAAAAAGTAGTGGTGGGGGATGTGAACATGGGAGTGTGAGAAATAGTAGAAGAAAGAGAATTTGTGAATGTTCCAATGACTAGGAAGGAAGATAAGGGTGAATTACTTACATTGGAAGTTTTGAAAGTTGATGAAGGAGATAATGCTCCTCTCATTGTAGCCTTGGGATACCTCTTCCTTGCATAGAACTTTTCAATAGTAATCTCAGCTAGTGCCTATAGTCCTTTCATTGAAATTTTAGTTCCTTATTTCACTTCTTCAAGATCAATGATATTAGGAACTTGTTGATCCAAAATTTGTGTGGTACCTTCTTTAGTAGATGTGGGGATAATTATAGGCTCTTGAAAAGGACTTGGTTTGTTACTCGATTCTCCTTGTTCAGAGCTAGGAGGTATGTCCTATCCACATGAAATATTTTGAAGTGGGGGCTTGTAAGGTCTAGTTCTGATGAGTGGAGTGTCATCCTCTTCATCCTCTTCTTCTTTCTCCTCATAGTCTACATTGAACATGATCCCATGAGTTGGTGGGAGATGAGGATTCACTATATCTTCTTTATTCATTTATTTATCAAGCCTAATTTTAATTGGTATATTATTCTTAGCAATGTTTCTTAGGACTACCACATCATTCATTTCATCTAGGTATATCTAGTTGTACAAATCATCTTGGTGTTTATATTCCATAGTTACAACCATTTTAAACTTCGTGAGGTGTTTGGAATTGAATTATTTTGGATCCCACATCTTACAATCATCTTTGGGAAATTGGTATGAGTCCATAAACCTTATTGCCACTATCACATTTTTCCATTTATTTCCCTTGGCTCTCCCCAGTTTGTAAGGAGCCTTGTGGAAAGGTGTTTTTCTTCTTATTAAATATGCCATCAACTCCATGGAGTATTTGGTAGGCTATCTTCTCTTATACCAACTTTATTTCCACATACATTGATAGCCTAATAGGAGCTACCATTACCCCTTCTAATTAGATGACTATATAATTAGCGTAGAGCCAAAAGTTCCCTATGTCTCCTAGTGCCTACCTAATTTCTAATTACACCCTTTTAATTTTACATTATATGATTGACTTGTAGACAGGGGGATAGAAATACTTTGAAATGATCTTGATGTGGTTCCTAAAATGGTGAATGTGCATTATATAATATGTTTGGGGCACAAATGAATCTCATAGAAGAGTCCATGTGTTTGGCCCTAATTATGTAGTTTCATAAATAGCATCCAATAGATATCTCATCATATAGAATGGAGATCTATTTCTACATATGTCTTCCATAGTAGTGACTATATTTATACTAATAATATCCCCAATTGAGGATATATGTTGATATTATAGAATTATTTGTAATAGTAGAATAGCCCTTATATCCAAGTATCTGATGTGTGCATTATCAAATACTCTATTTATTAGGGAAATGCCAATATTGACCCCATTTATAAATTTTTATATGGTCACATTCCCATGGCAATCCATGAATACCACTTTAATTGTGTTAATTAACCATGAAGTTAAGATGCACTCCAATTTGTATGCCTCATACCAATTATTGATGATGCTCTGGTTGTAGTCCAGTTGGGGCAAGAGTAGGTCATAATATTTTTAAAAATTTGTCCTTATAATGAATGCAATGGGAATCCCTTGATTCATGGATTTTAGTAATCCATACTCATATTTTGACATCTCAAAGATGACATATATTAGGTCAGTGCATGGCATAACCTCTAGTTTTGCTATGACTTTGTGGAGGTTGGTAACTTAGATTCCAAGGATATCAAAATCAAGATGAATAATGTGGAGCATGGTCTTAGAATTTCTAAGGTACCTATCTCATTCAAAATTATATTATATACTTATATAATATATATCTCTCATATCTAAGGCCTTGGGGATGAACTATGTGTCTTTAAAAATGACTGAATTGCCAAATTGAAACAAAAAGTTAATATTTCCATATGTAATTCCCTTACCAGTATTGGAGGATCTTGTCCATGTCATTTTAAGAATATCTTGGGTAGAAATTGACATCCTCTTGTAGTTCTATATAACTTTGGAGCTCTAACAATGGTGGCCCAGGCATAGTTCATGAAGATCTCAAGCTTGGTTGATTTGAGAGCATAAATAACTAAGAGAGAAAACACTTAGGTATTTGAATTAAAATGTACGTATAAATAGCTGAGTCAAGTAGCCTTTTGAAGGTTACCTTGATTAATGTAGCATTGATGGTAATTCTGGTTTGTGCCATATCAATGGATAGCTCATCACCTTTGCATTTAAATTTAACACTTATTTGCCTTTTATTTATTATCAATTTTATATTTAAAGCTAAAAGTTTCCACCTTTTAACATGTGGCATGCCAAATGAGCTCTAATTAGGCATTTACAAGGCTTAAATATGTCTATGGTGCTTTGTTGGCTCAAATCTTAGACATGTAGCACCTTCTGATTGGTTTTGGGCCCTTAAATGCATCTTAATGTGATGACTCATTTGTAGTATTCCATGTGACACCTTTTGATTCATGGTGAGATCTTGGGTAGGGCCCTCTAGTTTTTATTTATTGTAAGAGTGTCATGTGTTGCTCTTGAAGGTAATCAAATTTTCTCCTTTACCAAGTGGTTTTCTCATGGATAGTCAAAAGTTTGATTAGATAGGCATTGCCTTCAGAAGGATTTTGGAAAGCTATTGGTAACTTTTTGTTAAACATGTGGCTCAAGTGGAGCCATGCATCACTCTCAAGGGAAATATATTGAACTTGGATGCAGCCTTATAGGGATGACATGCGGTAACCTCTTGTGGGTCTAGTGAAGACACATGTTGCTTCAGTGGGCCTTCAGAGGTGCTCTAGTGGATCTTTAGATATAAGTAGAATGAGCATGATAAGTGTCATTATCACATGGGTATAGGAGGGATACATGTCATTTTGATGGGATTTCATGCTTTTTTCTACCACTTGTAACTCTTAGAAGGGGCCTTGGAAAACTATACACCATTGAGCTTTGATTAGATAGCTTGGGTACATCCACATGTTTTCTCAGTGAGCCCCCACAAGCTTTGGATCAGATGTAATGTGATGTGGACACATATTAACCTTGAATGAATCTAAAGGGGATAGGTGTAACTTTGGAAGACATCTTGGGTCTAGATAGTCATGCTTGGGACATGTGACAAGATCTCCCAAACTTCTAGATTATAATGGGATATGTGGTAGCTTATATTGAATAGACTTTCTTGTGGGGTCCAATATCTTTACACATAACCTATGGATTTTAATTATAATGGTTAACACCTTCGAGATCTTTCTCAGATGATTCCATGTGGTTTTTCATCTTCATAGATTCATTCTAAGTGTCATGCATAGAGTGCATTCCTTTTATCCAATAACACAACTTGAATTTATAACAACAAAGAATTATGTCCTATATAAGTGCCATGATGACATGTGGAATGTTGAAGAGAAAGTATTATTTTTAGAATTCCTTTATAATTCTATGTCCCCTGATGCATCATAAACCACTATCTTTAAGTTGACATCTTGTCAAGTCATGCGAGAAGTTAAGTTAGACTTTTGGAAACATCAAATGCTTGTAATGAGCAATTTAAAATAGGTATAAATCAAAATTATGTAAGTAAATTCTTTAAAAAAATATGAAGTTAGTCTAATAAGATAGAGTGATGCCTGTTGTGTTCATGTTAATTAGGGAACCAAATGGAATATTTGTGGTGAAGCCTGTTTGCACATTTTGAATTAATTTCATAGTTAATTATTCATTATTTGAATGAAAAATTGATAAAGACTTGAAATAATTCAAGTATTTATAAATGATAATTTGTATTTCAAAATGAATATCTACACAAGAAATTGTTAGGAAGTATTAAATCCATTTCTATGTAGTCAAACCAAGTTAGGAAACTTGGCATCTTATGCATTTTCATGAAATTAAAATAAGACAGTCCCCATTTTGGGAATAGAGGGAAGTTGAGCATCAAAAAATGGTAACCTTTATGCGGAACATTGAAAAAATTTATAATCTAGATCTTCTATTCAAAGATGAATAAAAAATCAGTCATCTCACTATGATTTTTAGTCACATCAAAAATACTTTTCAAAATTAATGAAAACTCATAAGCTAGAAATAGAGTTTAAATGTTATGGTTAATCATACTATGTGTGTGCTTTGAATTTCATTAAAATTTTCCATTGGGTTCAAAAATGTTAAATTTCAAGCTTCAAGACATTAAGACATGAAATGACTTAAGCATTCATTATATTTTTTTATAATGATGCTCTTACTTAATTAGGGATGGCTTGGGCATTGCTCTACTACCATCGAGGAATCCATAGCCCTAATAAAGATACCTTTGGATCCACTATGGGACTTTCTCTACTACCATCCAAGCTTCCATAGCCTTGGTAGAGATTTCCTAAATCACCATTCATAGAATATGAAGAAGTTTATGATTTCACTTCATTGGTGTATCATATTTTTGTTGTTATTTTTTATGCCTATGTTCATAAACCAAAATGGTTTGGAATTAGTGTTAGCCAGGTGTAAAGATTGTGTCAAGACATAATCTAAATATTATTCACTCTCATATAGAAATTTCTACTTATGTAATTTATTTGGTGAATTTTATTGTTATAATGGTCCACATAGGTCCAAACTATTATTTAAGAAAATGTTCAACCATCTAAAATTTATTATAGCCTTAAAATGACTTATAATTTTTATGAGAAGACTAATTTATAAATAACTTTATCGAGCTTTTCTAAATTAGAACAATGCTAGGGGTTTCCTAGATTTGGACTACCAATGTTTAAGATCAAGAATCCCTTCTTCCCATTAAGGATCAGGTGGATATAAATTGAGCCAAAGATTGTTTTTCCAGAGTACTTATTACTAAGCTAAAACACACAGTATAAAATAGAAAAACAAATGAGAAATGAGAAAGGATAAAACATGAAAATAGAGAAAAAAAAGAAGGAAAGGAACAACAAAAAATCAAATCAAGAAAGGAAACCTACACTACCCATACCTACTCGAAACCTAAATAGGTCTTACTCTCCTTGTGTAATTTGAGAAATAGTAGTAGATAAATAATGCTTCATGTATTGCCCATTGACTAGCAAGGCCAAGTTACTCCCTTACAAGTCTTTGAGTCTGAATGTGTTTTCACTGAGTATCTCTCTTAATTGATACTATCCAATCCAAAGGAGAGTGAACTTATCATGTTGTCTTTTTTTCTCATGGGCCTTGTCCGACATTAGGACAAAGTCTAAGATTCAAAATGCTTTGACCTTAGATCTCTTGTAGAAACACCTTTTCAAAACATCCTGATGTTTTTTAAAGTTTTTAAAAGCTTCATCTCTAGCATATTTCATTTGGATGATGTTTAGGATCTATGACTACACTCTTTCATCATTTCTCATGTACTTTGACATGAACTCATATGTTGTTAACTTCAATGTGATGGGAAGTATCGATTGTTATGCATAAAATAGTAAGAATGGGGATTCTTTGAGCACCTACTTATATCTAGTTTTGTCTACCCATAGATCAAATTTTAGTAAGGACTACCATTCTCTAGGTCTCTTTTCTATAGAATTTTTGTTATCACATTCATCAATTTTTTGTTATTTTATCTAGCAACTTCGTTACCCTAAGGGTAGTAATTTGATATAGATTTGATGACTATATGGTTGTCATATGCCCATTCACTGAATTTGATTGATGTGAAGACTAGGCCATTATCACACACTAGAAGCAAGGGTGTCTTGAACTGAGTGGTAATGTTCTCTTCTAAGTACTTGATGATGTCAACCATTCTATTATTATTGGTTGCTTTTATTTTAGTCTACATGTTACAATAGTCCATAGTTGTGAGTATAAATTTATGTCCCATGAAGAATTTAGGGTTGATTACTCCTAAAAAATTGAGGCCACATTTTGCAAATGGCTTTGCCTCAAATGCTAGTTGTAAAGGCATGGTTTCCTTCACCTATCTTCAATTGAATACTTGACATTGGTGTCATGTTCACACATGAGCATATGCATATTTGAATACATTTGGTCAATAATAGTTATCCCTCAATATATTATGTGTATTAGTACACCTCAAAGGATGGCCACTTCCCAATTTATCATAGAAGTTATCCATGATATTTATTGCTTTAGCTTTGGAAACACACCTTAAGTAAATTCCTTCATAGTTTTTCTATAGAGGAATCCTTTTTTTATCATAAAGTGAGATGATCTTATCTTGAGGTCTCTTTTTTGTTGTCTCTTGAGGTGAGGGGACATGTTACATGCAAAAAATAATGAACAATGTCTATGTACCAATCTCCATTAGGTACTTGATTCACTTCTACCTAAAAAACATCAATACAAGGATTAATATTTACAATGAGTTAGATTATATCTTTTCACCTTACTAACTTAGCATATTTTATCTCTAAGTCATATTATTGAAGCTTAGTCATCAACTTCCCTCTTCTTTCTCCAAGTTCATTTTATCCCAACATTAGCTTGACAACTAGATTAGGCACTATGACATATATCTTTTTCCTAAGGATGTAGTGTTTGAACTTCTTGACCACCTTTACTAATGCATAAGCTTGATTATCTAGGATATGATAGTTCATCTTGAAATTCTTTAAGTTGGTGCTCATTAAGGCTATGGGGTGCCCTTTTTCATCTTCTTTCTATGTTAAAAAATAGCAATGGTATGATTAGAAGCAAAAGAATATAGATAGAAATTTTTATTAAAATTAGGACTTATCAAGAAAGGGGATTGAATAATAGCATCCTTGATGTTTTAGAAGGCCTTATTTGATTCAATGGTCCACTCTATCTTTGCATATTTCTTTAACATGGCATTAAGTAGTCTCAATATTTTTTCAAAACCACAAATCAACTTTCTTATGAAGTTGATTCTGCTAAAGAGAGATTTTAACTCCTTTTTGTTATTTAGAACTTCTACCTTTGAAATTTAATTGATTCTATTAGGGTCTATGGTCATACCTTCTTGAGTGATGATGTGTCCTAAGATTTTACCTTTAGTCACATAGAAGATGATTTTCTTAGGGTTGAAGGAAATGGCATACCTTCTAAACTTATCCAACACTTGTTCTAAATGCATCATGTGATCTCACCTATTTTTAGATAAATTTGTTAGATAATCCATTTAAATAATAATGAATTTACCTATCAATACATGGAATTTATGGTCCATTACTCATCATAAATTCAATCCTATATTGATAAGTCTAAATGGCATTAATTTATAAGAAAATTCTCCCTATTTAGTCATGAAGGTAGTCTTCATTCTGTTGTTCTTGTTTACCAAGACTTAGTTGTAACCTAAAAATTTGTTTAAGAATGACATCATTATAGAGCCAGTTACTATTTTTGTGACCTTGTCCAAATACAAATATGGAAAGGGATAATTATCCTTTTTGAAAGATCTATTTAAGTTCTAAAAATCAACATAAAGTCTCATTTCTCCATTCTTATTCTACACTGGCACAAGGTTAGAAACCCAAGTTAAGTGCCATATAGGAAAAATTATACTTCTATCAAGAAATTTCTTCACTTATTTATAAATTAGTGGTTTTAGCACTAGATTTACTAGTCTTTGGCTTTGCCTTAAAGGTTTACAGGCTTCCTTTAAGGGAATAGTGTGAGTAATCACACTAGTGTCAAATATCTTTAGATCATCATATAACTAGGTGATAATGTCTTCGAATCTAGTTAAGAGGTCATCAACCTTCATCACTTGCTCATTGGTACAGAATAGACCAATGTTAACATTTTATGCATTCCCAAGGCTTCCCAAACTAACTTGTTGTAGTCCTTGCCACTCACTTTGGTTTACCTATCTTTAGTTCCTTACTTGTCTAGATTAAACATCCTCTCCAAGGAGATCATGCCCTTAGGAATTCAATTCTCTTTAAGATGGATCACTCAATATTCATTATTTTTTAAACTTTCTATATAACTTTAATCATGTTCATCGATGATATAAGACTTGAATACACCAACATTGTACAATAACTCAATTATCTACTGGTCATCATCAAAGACCTGGAAGTGATAGATGTTATATGGTATATAGGGGCATGAGATTATTTCCATAGTGAATTCCTATAATTTAAAAGCCTTGAGAGGCACCATTTCAATATTACTAAAGATAGAGCATTTACCAACTGGTTATGCTCCTTAGGCAAGGAAAAAATATTAAATGAGTCAAATTATTCAATTAAATCCCATGCTCCAAAGTTGTACTTTATTATACAAGAAAGTTTACATTGATATCTAGTTTTAATATGATTTAAAATAAGTTCAAAATCACCATAAACTAATAATTTTGTAACCTTATATTTAATTTAAAATTGAAGTCCTAAGATAAGAGGTTCATATTCTTCTAAGTTATTAGTACAAGAGAATTGTAATCTATAATAATCTAGATACTCTTTGCCTTTAGGGTTTTTTAGCATAATTCCCACTCCTAAGCACTATTTAGCTCATCCACCATCAAAATGCAATGTCTAAGTACCTTTACTTTGTTCTTCCCTTATCTTGTTATCTCCTATAATATTTTTATTGGTTTTTAGAGTATAAACACCCAAGTTAGAGGATTGGTAATTTACTTTTTCATTTTTGGCATTATATTCAGTGATCATGTATTCAATCTTGGGTTCTCTTTCAATCTTGATCTGATTCAAAATCCCATGCCAAGGTAACCACATGTGAGAGTAATGTGTGAACATGTATCCATTCAAGGATTTGTTCTAGTCATGGTGCAATAGCAATCCATATGCTTTAGGTATGTCAATGACTTGAATGTCAATGAACTATTCTATTCAAGGATCATAAGCTAGCTACATATGGATGTTCAATAATTCACTAATAACCTTTAATATTGACTTATCTAACTACACTACTACCTTTTTAGATCTTATTGAATTTAACCCTAGTTTCTCATAAATGCATAGAGGCATAATGTTAGTTGAAGCACTAGAGTCAAGCAAGAAAATATGGAGATTCTTTAAAAAAATTCTAATAGTTAATAGGAATGGTGGAACTTCATGCTTACTATTATACATCACTACACTTGCATGAGCTTGTTTAGCCTTGCTAGAGTTAGGATTTTCATTTAGTGATTTTAAAAATAAATCACATTGTTTAGTGATTTGTATGAGCTCATCCAATGTTATATTCACCTTTTGTTACTATGGTTCAGGGAGCTTCTATTGTTGGTTGCTCTTCTCACCTTTGGGTTGTGGAGGGTTATGATCTATCCTCCCATCAAGAGGTGTATCTAGTTTATTCAGTGTTATAGAAGTTATCAAAGGGGGGTTTTGATCTTTACTCTTTAAGGCATAGTTTATTCTTTTGTACTATTGAAAAGTATGTACCTCTTCAACATTATCTTTAGGTTCATTCTCATCTTAGATTGAGAAGTCATAAGACTTAATTATCAAGACTGATTTAGGTCATCTAGAGGTATCACTAGAGTTATCAGAGCCTTTAGGGTTTCCTTGATCAATGTGATTCATGTTGAATCTCTCCATTTGGATCTAAATGGCTTCGAATGCATGGCATAACTCAACATAGTGAAGTTATCCATGTTTAGTTGTATTGTGAACTTCACACTAGTTAGGTAAGTCCATTTCACAAATATTGATCTCAGTTATTTTGGTTAAATGGGGCTCACTGTTATTGGTAGGCCTATTAAAAGGTGTATTATATCTTTAGAATTTATAATTCCTATTACAACATTCATCAGTGTTACCCATATATCTTTTTAGATCCAATAAATCATTGGTGATATTTTAGACAGTCCTTTGGATTGAGTCTAACTCTCCCTTTAGAGTTTTTGGGCTTGGACATTTATGTTGTTCACATGCACCATTTTTTTATTATTTTGGGGATGCACTCTAACATTTTATTGGTTAAAAAAACCTAGTTGTTGGTTAGGCATAACATGCCTCAAAGGTAGATGGTTGAGTTCTAGTAATTGGTTTAAGGTAAGCTCATTTTGATTCATATTGGGAATGGCATTCAAAGCAGGCATGGTAGGATCAAAGTTGGTAATAACAAATGTAGGATGCCCCTATGGGTGCATTTTCTCATCAATATGAATGGCCTTAACATATGATAAATTAAATGTGTCAACATTCTAAAATCTTCTCAAGAAGATGGCTATCGTGAGATCCAAATCATTTTTGTATATTTACAAGGCTATCTCATCTATAAGTTTATACGATGGGGATGTCAAGGTGTACATCTTTTGGAATATAGTTTTGAATGTTCTAATTGGTTCATTTGGGTCCCTTTTTAGGGTGGTGAACTATTGGTTCATGATTCTCAGGCTAACTATCATACCAAACTAGGAAATAATGGTGTTAATAAATTGATTCCACTTGGTGCAGTGTCTTGAAATGTGAAAGGAAAGAGATGAGAAGACACATCCTCATAGATCATGTTAAGCAACCTTAAATATTCTTTAAATGACTTGATGTGTTACTTATTCATCACCCTATTAGTGGGGGAAAAAAGTGGCAAGTACTTCTTTGGGTTTCTAGGTAAGTCATGCATAGGTCCAGGGACATTGATGGTTGAACCTACTAATCATGCCATGACTAGCATAAGGGGTTGCATATTCTGATTAGATGGGGAATTTGGTTGATTCTTGAAATTTTTATGCCTTCCTTTGTCTACTCTTGTTTTCATATGAGTTTCTAGATATGCTAAAGGGGTTCTAGGTTCATATCAGGATCTTGTTTGAATCTTAAGCAATTCAAGGATGCAACACATGTAATAAGAGCAAAATATCTTCAAACATAACCTATACAATTGTAAAAGACTAAAAATACCAACTATATCCATAAGATAAAGACTTAAATAGACTAGATCAGATGTATTTACCTACATCTTTGAGGATCTCAAATAGAAACCTTAGAATTCTCAAAACCTACACAAATATTTATTAGCTTTACATGTAAACTTTTAAAGACTAGTGTTAAACCAAAAAATCAAAGTGTTTCTATGTTTTATTTAACAATTTAAGAGTGATAGAGTGTTTTAGCATAAATTAATGTAAATATCTACTTAAACACAAAATTAAATAGAGAACTTAATTTCTTAAATGCCTAGATCCAGTATAAGTAACGTGTTAGATATTGATCTTTGCACAAATATCCCAAATGTTTAACAAATTTATACCAAACTTGACAGACCAAGTAATATGATTGCAACACTATCCATATCTAGATGTGAGACCAATAGTAAAGACATTCACCATGAAATAATGAGAGAAAAATTGAACACACCATAACACAGATATACATGAGAAAACCTCCAAGAGTTAAAAAACCCACAAATATTATTCATATTATGATAAACTAATAAGTACAAAATATAATATTTCTTCCTCTCACTACTATTTTTCATTCCATCTTACAATATAAACTCTATAGTATATAGGCAAGATAATCTACCCATTATATATGACCTTTTTCAACCACCAAATTAATGGGTCCAACCTCTTCAAAGATCATTTAATATATTTTATTATTTATTTACATGAGGATAAACTCATGATAAATAATAAAATATATTATTATTTAACCAATTTAATTTAATGTATTAAGGGTACATAAGTAACACCACTTAACCATTAATTTTTCCAATATTCCCCCTTAATGTTAAGTAGGGATACATGGTGATTTTTAGGAGGTAATAACATTACTAACTTACACTCCATGAACCATCCACATGATGAGTTTTAAGAGGTAATTATTGAAGGAAACATCCTTCATCATGCCATAGTCACCTTTAAAAGAATTATTCTATGTAAACATAGTCATCTAAAGGTATTGCACTATTTAAATATAGACACCCAAAGGTATTACACTATGTAACTACAATCACATAGTCACCTTTAAAGGAATTACACTATATAATTATAGATACCTAAAGGTTTTGCACTATGTCCCCATAGGCACCTTTAAATGAATTACACTGTGTTACCTTAAACCACTTAGAGTGAGTTTAGGCTAGCATGATTGTGAGACTACATCCCACAGTGAGAATACATCCCATAATTTCTCATGAATAATCAACCAAACATATTGGAGTCTTTTATAACATTAAGACCTCCATGCTACTATGTGTTGGGTAAAATTTAGACTTACATATGAAGATTACCAAAATCTCATAAATTGATATATTACAATGCTTTATAATGAGAAGAAGTATATAGATATATAAGGAAAGACATGACCCACATGACTTTTAAGAAGTGACATTCATGCACACTCCCCCTCAATGGCAACTTCGATAAGTCCAACATTGAATAAAATTTAATAAGCTTTAGTTTGTTGGTGATGCATTGTATTTTTAACCAAATATATATAATTGTGACTATCACCAAGAAGGTTTGTATAATGAGAAACTTTCACATGATGTTTTTCTATTATCCTTCATAGCCATAAGGCTTCTTTAGCAACTTCCACATAAAGTGCTCCAAGTGATATCAACTACACTAAACATAAACACATATCCAAAATTAGATTCATCATAGTATTTTTAGCATCATAATAACCAAATAAATTATCATAAATAAATAAAAAATAATATAAACCAAAGTTTATAGTTCCTTTTATATACCCACATCTTATGAAATATCTATCCTAGTAATGGCTATATAAATAAAAATACCAATAAGATATTTGTAAATAAGGGTTAGCTTTATTGCACACAATTGTTAGATCAAGTTTTAACACAACTTTAAATAGGAGTATGTGTAAGCTCACAATCAAGCATGTTAAATTTAACAAGCATGCTATATGATGAAAATACAATAAATTAAATAAAAATTTGATACTAAGTTAACTAAACATTAAATATCTTATTAGGAATAATTCATATTATAATTTGAGTCATAAACATTATTTTTTTCCTTTTAAAGTCGACACTACAAGTTTGCATTTTATACTAAACCGATAAAAAAAGGTTTAGAAAGAAATTTTTTTTCACATGTTTTATACTTGATTTTGTAATAAAAATACATATTATAGTTAGTAAACAAAACTAGATACTTTATTTTATTACAAAACATTTTAGAAACACAAATGATTGGAATGAGGGTAAAAGTTGTATCATAAAAGTGGGCACACGTGTCATAAATAGTGTCATAAATTGCATTATTTGATAAAATTATTGTAAAAATAATTGAATTAGGTTTAAAATAAACTTAAGGACCTTCCTAATGTATCTAGAATGTGCCAAAAGCTACAAACCAACTAGTTGGATGACTATGGTTGATAAGCAGTGGATAGAGTCAAAAGTTGAACAAAGTGTCGTACATGGCACATGTTCCCATGTGAATGATCATGCACATTAAAAAAATAGTTTTTAATAATAACTAAGTTTGGTTAAAAAAAGGAATGAGGATATTTTAACATAAGACCTATCTCATGCAAGTGATCTTAGCAAAATTAAACTAGCCAACTCACCCACTAAACATGTTAACATAGTGAATTCACTAATGTGTATATATAACCCTTTTTTAATCTAATTTAGATTTTTTTAAAAAAATCATAATTAAATTATTTTATTAAAATAATATAATGCAAGCATTTTATTTTAAATTTGAAAATAAAAAAGTTTAAAGACAAGTGGGATCCATAGGCTTAGGTGGAAAAAGAAGAATTAAATAAATCTTGTATTTTTTAAATACTTTATATTAGAATTTAGACATAAAAATTTAATATTTTTTGTTGCATTCTTAGGAAGATTAATGGAATTGGAAGAGAGAATGGAATGCTTGGAAGGATCTATAGGCACTCATTTTTGATGAAATAAAGCTCAAAATTGCCTAGAAAATGCCTTATGATGCCTCCAGAAGACACATATTAGAGCTCAAATGATAGTAAATTGGTTTTTATGATTTTTTGAAGCTATGGTGTCTCAATGAGATAGAAAAAAATAAGAATTTGATTTAACTTCTCCATAGGTCCTTCCATAGGCTCAGGTAGGCTAAAAATATTGAAGATTTAACCTTTTAAGCTGAGAATCAGGGTGCAAAAGCATGTAATCTTTTATTTTTTTGTTTATATAAAATATTTTGGACACAATTACATAGGTATGGTGTAAAATGGAGGCATATCACACTGGAGGAGATTCAAGAGACCAAATCAAGCCCTGTAAAGCTCTAAATTACCTCCAAATGGGCTTTTGAAGAGACTACAACAATCACAAACTAATTTTTATGCCAAAAAATTATTTTTTATGATTTTTAAAGTTGTAGGAGGTCATATTATGGATTTTATGGAGACAAATTCTTTAATTTTTTTTGAATTAGATGATCTAGAGGCTCTATAATAGGTCTAATAGGACAAAAATAATAAAATTTGGGCCTTTAAACTAAAAAAATGGAGGTAGAAGTAGATAGAAAAAAAATTCTAATTTTATTATTGATAAAAATGCCTCAAAGGTCAATATCATCATGCCTAGATAGTGAAGGAAAAAATAGTGTCTCTATAGAAAATCTTGGGTATCCAAACCAAAATTTACAGATTTATAACTAGAAACAAGATTTTCAATATTTTTTTTTAAGTTTTCAACTTGATCTTAAAAATTCCTTGAAAAAGAGATTTTATGCTAAAAAATGAAGATATTAATGCTAAGAAATGAAAAAAAGAAAATAAATAAAAACCTAAGATGAAATTCTCTTAGTTTTCTACTTGCCTTAGGGAGGAGATGTGTCTCTTGGTTGGTCAGATATGAAAATGAATCTTTCATGAAAGTTTTACAAAGCAAGCTTAAGAGTATGAAAAAATAAAAAAATTAGAAGAGATGCCTCAGAGGTTTTGAGGAAGCTTTGTGTGGCTTGGAAACTAGTTAAATCTCTTTGGAACACAAGATCCATTCAATAAATGCTAGAAATGGAGATTTTAATTTAAAAAAATTAAAAAAAAGTTGTAAAAGACCATACAAGAATGTTCAAACACTGATAGACTCATTTTTTGGCTCTCTTAATGCTTTAAACTAGTTTTAAGTGTTAGATATACAACTTAGAGGGCTTCAAACACCTTCATATAGATTGTTAGTCTAAAAAATAAGAAATCTTAAGATTTTTAATGCTTAAAGAAGAATTTTTGGCCAATTTTAAGAATCTTAAATAGATATATGACATGAAAATAGGATTAAAATATGAAAAATTGCATAGATATGAGATTTCTAGGCTTCTAGGAGAGGAAAATGTAGAATAAATTACTTTATATAGAAGGAGAAGTTTGAAAAAACTTATGAACATACCATGGCTTGGAATATGGATGAATATGGGTTTGAACACATGCCAAAAACCTAATCTTTGATCTTGCCTTTTGATCACACATCAACCAACTCTGATACCATGATAGAACAAGCAATACAATTACAACTCTAGCTAGATCTAGATGTGAGACCAATAAAAAAGATATTCACCATGAAATAATGAGAGCAAATTTAAATACACCATAACACACATATATGTGGAAAAACCTCCAATATTTTAAAAAAACACACAAATTATTCATATATTGAGAAACTAACAAGTACCCAATATAGACTTTCTTCCTCTCACTACTTTTTTTCATTCCATCTTACAATATAAACTCTTTATTATATAGGCAAGGTAATTTGCCCATTATAAATGACCTTTTTCAACCACCACATTAGTGGGTCCAACTTCTCCAAAGTTCATTTAATATATTTTATTGTTTATTTATACAAGGATAAACTTGTGATAAATAATAAAATTTATTATTACTTAACCAATGTAATTTAATGCATTAAGGGTACATAAATAACACCACTTATCCATTAATTGTTCTAATAAAACTTTGAAAAGATGATCAAAATAAACTATGATATATTTAAATAAAATGGTATTCCACCTATCTTTGCATGAATTTAAGTAAATATCTAAGTTATTTTACCAAATCTACATAAATGAACACTAATTTTAATGAAATCCTTCAAATAATATAAAGATTTGTGTAAATATTGCAGATCCTTAATATTATTTAATGGTATGCATGTACTTTGAGAAAATTAAGCATGTATATAATGAATTACACTATAATTCAACAAAGATGAAAATAGTTGCATAAGGCCCTCCTTCTAGCACAAAAAATTTCCCTTCCTATTGATGCACCTATTATGATCCTTATGTCACTAGGGAACAAGGAGAAAGTAAGTAACTCAATTTAAAGTCTTGGAATGACTTGGGGCTTGAGTTGTTTATAAAAATATTTCTAGGAGTAGCACAAATAGCAGAGATGTTATCACCACTTTGAAAGTCTACAACTAGACCTTACTGTAAGGACAATAGATGTTTATGTAGTGATATTTTTCTTGTTAATTTTTTGTGAATTGTCTTCTTATTTGCCAATTAATTTCCAGAATACAAATAAATAGTGAGTATTTGTAGCATGATCTAAACTAAGGTGATTCATGGGTATATCTAGGAGTGAGTAGGGTAGGGTATAAAAGAAGGTGTGCTTAAAATGATTAAAGATTCCTATTTTGTGAATTTCAAAAGGCAAAAACACATGAAACTAACATGTATTGACCCTAAAATAATGCTAAAATATAAATAAATGTAGTTAAATATTCTAATTAAAATACATATGTTTAATAGCATTTATTGCACAAAGATAACTCACTCAAAGTAAATTGCATAAGCACATATAGTAGTAAATGACATAAAAATAGAGCAAGTATACCATCAAATTTGTCAGCTTAGCACTAAGCTCAAACTAACAGATGCATATATGAAATGAGATTTCCAAAATTAACTTGAAGAAAATAAACTATCGATCATCTAAAACCATGAGAATCTAGAAGTCACAAAACCACACAATAGAACACTATACACAAACTCTAAAATTCTTTGGCTCTTTGTATTAATTCTTACAACAAATGTTTTCTAATTAAAAATGAGGGGAAGACCCCTATTTATAGGCTTAAAATTACTAATACAAGTTTGTGTGGGCCCAAAAATGGTGCCCAAAATACATCAAAGTGGCCTAAAATGCCATACATAATAGAATATTCCATATTTAAATTTACAAAATATGTTGGACTACTCTTAAGGTCCATAACATTATTGAGATGCTTGTTTCTAATGTTATTTTTGTTGCTTCTACTTATTTTTTGTTTCTTATTTAGTTCATACCTTATCACAAGCCTAGTAATCATTTTTAATCTAAGATAAGTCTAGAATCATAAGACTAAATAAATTAGGTATGTCCTGGATTAGATTGCCATGCTTCATGACTATGGGGATGAGTGCCTCTTCAATTTCCTTTGCCTTCTATATATTATGACTAATAAATTCCATAATTTCTATCACCTCAATAACCATCTTCGTACTAGCTACATCCTTTAATAATTGACCAATGAAAATTTTCATTTGTGCTCTAAATTCTTACTCTTCTATGGAGTCATCAAGCTTGGTCATTTTAGTAATCATGGCATCCTTTAGTAAGTGGGATATCTTAAATTTAATTTTATGAAAGGATGTATTATCATCCTTGCTCTAATCTAACCATGTCTTTAATATTTTCCTCCTATTCATGAGGATGGTCTACATATGGATAATGTCTTTAAGAGGCAAGACTTTTAGGTTAGGAAATTTATTGCTTCTTTCCACTCTCACCAAGTTTTCTAAATTGGTGTCATAGAGGGCAAGAGTTTGGTCAAGTTTAATGACCCCTTTGGCTTGCTTGATCTCATCCTCCTACCTTTTCTTCATAGCTTTATATAATTTAAATACATTAATTACAAAATTGATTATTGAAATTAAAGTGCACTTTGAAATAGTAGGTAGTGTTTGCTCTTTTGGCCTCTTTAGTTCCTCTTGCATCCCCTTCACTAATGTAATAATTGATTATGCTTGTGATTTCATTGAGGATATAAGATCCTCTACATACTCTTGTACCTCTCTAGGTCCATCCTTCCTCTTCTTAGTCAAAGTGAAGAGTGGCTCTTCACTTTCGTATATTATGTATGATCTCGATTGAGGTTTTTCCACTTATCTCTTTACCACTCTCTTCATGGTCCTAGTGCCTACATCAAATCTCATGCCAACATGGGTTGTAGCTTGGCTTTCCTAAGGCCTCCCTTACCTTATTATATGAATCAAGTCCCTTACCCAATTTTTGGTGGTTTTATTTGTTGACTGAGTGGGGGGTGGTTGCAATGGGATTACCTTTGAGGATGAAAAATATAGGTATATACTTGGGATATATAAATTATTTGGGTCCATTTTCCCTAATGGATCAAACAAAGACTTAAGAAGGCCTATATTGAGTACAAATGAGTTAAACATTAAATGCCTAATCATTTTGTTTGTTGTGGTGAGGTGAAGTGGTTATTTCTAGGTGAAAGATTTTGGAATGGGTTTGAGTGGCTTAATGGATGCAAGGGAGCCAAAGGCGAGTGATGCACTTATTTTTATTGCTTGAAAAGGGGTAGAACCCATAACTTGTCTAAAACTAGTACTTTGGGAGCCCATTGGATGTGGATTGTTGGTAGTGGCATGGGATATGAATTGGGGACTAGTAACTCTAAAAGAAGTAGTGATGGGGGATAACATAGGAGTATGAGTAGTAGTAGAAGTATGAATAGTTGTGAATGTTCCAATGACTAGGAAGGAAGACAAGGGTACAGTAGTTACATTGTAATTTTAGGAAGCTAATGAAGGAGACACTACTCCTCGTATTATAGACTTAGGAGACCTCTTCCTTGTATAGACATTTTCAATAGTCCTCCCAGCTAGTACTTGTAGTCTTTCTATTAAAATTTTAGTTCCTTGTTTCCCTTCCTCAAGATCAATGATATTGGGATCTAGTTGATCCAAAATTTGTGTGACCTCTTCTATAATATATGTGTGGAAAATTATGGGATATTGTAAAGGACCTAGTTGTCTTCTTGATTCTCCTTGCTCAAAGCTAAGAGGTATGTCTTGTCCACTTGAAGTAGCTTAAATTAGTGTCTTACAGGGTGTATTATGATAAGAGGAGTGTCATCTTCTTCTTCCTATTCTTCCTTCTCCTTGTAGTCCATATTGAACATGATCCCATGATTTGGTGGGAGTTGAGGCTTCACTATGTCTTATTTCCTCCTTTCTTAATCAAGCCTCATTTTAATAATTATATTCTTAATGGTAGTGTTTCTTAGGAATACCTTAGCATTCATTGCATCTAGGTATATCTAGTTGTGTACCTCATCTTGGTGCTTATATTCTATAATTACATACTTTTTAAACTTGGTGAGGTGTTTAGAAATGACTTGGTTTGGATCCCACATCCTATAGTCATCCTTGGGTAATCAATATGAGCCCCTATGCCTTACTACCACTATTACATCTTTCTATTGCTCTACCTTGGCTCTTCACAACTAGTAAAGAGCCTTGTATGGGGGGCTCTTCTTCTTCCTCTTGAAGACACCATTAATTCCATGGAGAAGTTGGTAGGCTATCTCCTCTTATACCAACTTCATTGGCACATAAATTTATATCCTAAGGGGAGTTACCATTACCCCTTATACTCAGAAGACTATATAATCAGGGTAGAGCTAGAAGTTGTCTACGTCTCTCAATGCCTACCTAAGTTTTGATGGTACCCTTTATATTTTACACTCTATGATTAAATTATAGATAGTGGGATATAAATCCTATATAATTATCTTAATGTGGTGTATAAAATGGTGAATGTGCATTAAAAAATATGTCTAGGGCACAACTTCATCTTGTATAAGAGTCCATGTGTTTAGCCCTAATTATGTAGTTATACAAATAACATCCAATAGATAGCTCATCATATAGAATGGAGCTTCATTTAGGCATGTTTATTCCATATTAGTGACTAGATTACTACTAATAATATCCCTAAGTGAGGGAATCTATTGATATTACAAAATTATTTGTAACAATGGAATAGCCCTTATATCTAAGTATCTAATGTGTGCATTATCAAATACTCTATTTATTAGGGTGAGAATAATCCTAACACCTTTTATAAATTGGTAGATGGGCATATTCCCCTGGCCATCCATGAATACCACTTTAGTTTGTTTTATTACCCATGATGCTAAGATAGTCTCTATTTTATGTGTCTTGTACCAATTATCGATGACACTTCAGTTGTAATCTAGCTAAGGTAGGGGTAGGTTATAATATTTTTCAAAACATGGCCTTACAATGAAAAAAGTTGGAATCCCTTGATTCATGGATTTGAGTAATCCATCCTCACATTTTGACATCCAAAAGATGTCGTATACTAGGTCAGCGCATGGCATGACCTCTAGTTTTTCTATAGCTTTGTGGAGGCTGACAACTTGGATTGCAAGGACATCAAAAGTGAGTTGAATAATGTGGAGCATGGTCTCAAAATAATCAAGGTTCCCAGATCCTTCAACATTGTAGTATATACTTCTATAATGCATAGCCCCCATGTTCAAGGCCTCAAGGATAAACTATGTGTCTTCAAAAATCATTGAATTGCTAAACCAAAAAAAAAAGTCATCATTTTCATATGTAATGCCCTTACCAGTAGTGGAGGTTCCTTCCCATGTCATTTTTTCAATATACTAGATAGAAATTTATGTCCTCTTGTAGTTTTCTACAAATTTGGAGATCCAACTATGGTAGCCTAGGTGTTATTGATGAATATCTCAATCTTGGTTAACTTGAGAGTGACAATAGCAAAGAGAGAAAATAGTTAGGGATTCAAATGTAAATGTAAGTAGCAATAGCTGAGTCAAGTAGCATTTTGAAGCTTACCTTGATTAATTCAATGTTGATGGAAATTTTGGTTTGTGCCACATTAATGGTGAGCTCATCGCCGTTATATCTAAATTTAATACTAATTTGCCTTTGATTTTCCATAAATTTTAACTTTAAATCTACATGTTACCACTTTTTGATAGGTAGAATGCCAAATTAACTCTAGCCAAGCATTTATAGGGCTAGAAGATGGCTAAGCTACTTCATTGGATCAAGTATTAGACATGTGAAACCTCCTGATTGGTCATAGGCCCTTGAAATGTAACTTGATGCAATGACTCATTTTTACTCTACCATGTGATACCTTTTAATTCATGGAAAGCTCTTGGGTATAGTGCTATAGTTTTGGTTGGTTGTAGGAGAACCACAAGTCACTCTTATAGGTAATCAAAGTTTCTCCTTTACTAGGTGGATTTTTCATGGGTAGTCAAGAGTTTGATTGGATAGGTGTTGCCTTTGAAAGGATTTTGGATAGATGTTAGAAAATTTGTACTAAACATGTGGCTCAAGTGGAGCCAAACATTCATCTCAAGGGTAATCTATTGATCTTAGATGTATCCTTGTGGGAATGACTTGTAGCAACATCTTTTGGGTCTAATGGAGACATGTGTTGCTTTAGTGGGCATTCATAAGTGCTCTAATGGATATTTAGATAGAAGTAACATGGGCATGATAAGTTTTATCATCGCATAGGCCCAAGGGGGACATACATCATTCTCATGATCTTTCTTGCTTTCTACTACCACTTGTCACTCTCAGAAGGGGTCTTAGATAGTTGTACACCATTAAGCTTTAATTAGATGTGTCAGGTGTATCCACATGTTTAGTTAATTATCCCCCATGAGCTTTAGATCAAATGTAATGTGATTTGGATAAATCTCAACCTTGAATGAATTTGAAGGTGATATGTGTAACTTCAAAAGACATCTTGGGTATGGTTGGTTATGCTTGGGACACATGGTAAGATCTCACAAGCCTCTAGATTATGGTGGGAGGCATGGTAGCTCAGATTGAATGAGATTAATAATGGGATATAGTATCTTGACATGTAGCCTATGGATTTGAATTCTAATGGATAAATCCCTCATGATCTTTCTTAGATGACTCCATGTGGTTTGCAGTCTTCATAGATTCGTTCCAAGTGTCATGCATGGGGCACATTATTTTTAGCCAATGATGCAACTTGAAGTTCTAACAACAAGGAATTATGCCTTGTATAAGAACCATAATGACATGTGGAACATCCAAGAGTGAGTTTTTTTTTTATAATTACTTTATAATTTGATGTCTCATGAGGTGTCATAAACTGCTATCTTTAAGTTGACGTCTTGTGAAGTCATGCGAGAAGTTATGTTATACTTTTGGAAATGTCAAATGCCCATCATAAATAATTTTAAATAGGTCTAAAGTAAAATTATGTAAGTAATTGCTTTAAACAAATATTAGGTTGGTCTAATAAGATTAGGTGATGTCTATTATGTTCATGTTAATTAGGGAACTAGATGGAACATTTATGGTGGAGCTTGTCTACACATTTTGAATCAATTGCATAGTTAATTATTCATTATTTGAATGAAAACTTGATAAGAATTTTCAATAATTTGAGTATTTATAAATTCTAATATGTATTTTAAAATTAATATCTAACCAATAAAATGTTAAGTATTAAATCCATTTCTATGTAGTCAAACCAAGTTAACAAACTTGACATCTTAAGCATTTTCATGAAATTAAGATAGGAGGGTCCCCATTATGGGAATAGGGGGTAGTTGATCATCAAAAAATGGAGACCTCTATTGAGAACATTGAAAAAATTTATAATCCAGATATTTTATTCAAAGATGAATAAAACATTAGTCATCTCACTATGATTTTCAATCATGTCAAACTAATTTTTAGAACTAATGAAAACTCATAACGTAGAAATAGAGTTTAAATATTGTGGTTAATCATACTATGTGTGTGCTTTGAGTTTCATTAACTTTGCCATTGGGTTCATAAATTTTAACTTTCAAGCTTTAAGACATTAATACATGAAATGACTTAATCATTATTTAGATTTTATATAATGATGCTCTTGCTTAATTAGGGATGGCTTGGGCATTGCTCTCTTTCCAGTTAGGCTTCTATAGCCTAGATAGAGATACCTTTGGTTCCACTCTAGCCCTTAATATACTACCACCCAGGCATCTGTAGCCTTGATAGAGATTACCTAAATCACCATTCATGGAATATGAAGTAGTTTATGATTTCACTTCATTGGTGTATCATATTTTTTGCTGTTTTTTATACCTAAAATCATATACTAGAATGGTTGGGAACGAGAGTTAGCCAGGTGTAAGGATTGTGTCAAGACATAATCTAAATGTTATTCACTCATAGAGAGCAAGTTCTACCTAGGAAATTTATTTAGTGAATTTGTGGTGATAGTATGATGGTTCACATAGGTCCAAACTCTTGTTCAATCAAATGTTAAGTCATCTAAATTTTCTTATATCCTTAAATGACTTAAATTTTTTTATGAGAATACTAATTTTTAATTAACCCTGTCCAACGTTTCTAAATTGGAAGAATGTTAGGGATTTTGTAGCTTTGGACTACCAATGTTTAAGATAAAAAATCTCTTCTTAGCATTGAAGATTAGGTTGATATAAATTGAGCCATAGATTTCTTGTCCATAGGACTTATTACTAAGCTACAACACATAATAGAAAATAGACAAACAAATGAAAAGTGAGAAAGAAAAAAATAATAAAACAAAGTGGGAAAACAAGAAAGGAACAACAAGAAATAAAATTAAGAAAGGAAACCTACTCTACCCTTACCTACTCTAAACCTAAATAAGTCTTACACTCTTTGTGTAATTTGAGATATAGTAGATAAAAATTACTTCATTTATTGCCCATTGACTGGCAAGGCCAATTTATTCCCTTTCAAGTCTTTGAGTCTGAATGTGTTTTTACCAAGTATCTATATTACTTGATAGGATCCAATCTAGAGGGAAGGAAACTTGTCATGTTGTACTTTTTTCTCATGGGCCATATCCCATAGTAAGACTAAGTTAGAGATTTTGAATGCTTTGACCTTGGGTCATTTTTTGAACCACATTTTCATAACATCCTGATGCTTTCTAAAGTTTTTCAAGGCTTCATCTCTAGCATCTTCTATTTAGATGATTTTTAGGATTTAAGACTGTACTCTTTCATCATTTACCATGTACTCAAACATGAACTCATATGTAGGCAGCTTCAATGTGATGGGAAGTATAGGTTAATGACCATAAAATAAAAAAAATGGGGATGCTTTAAGCACCTATTTATATCTACTTCTATTTGTCCATAGAGAAAATTTTAGTAAGGACTAATATTCTCAAGGTCTCTTTTTTATGGAATTCTTGATCACATTCATCAAGTTGTTGTTAGTGGATTTAGCAACTCCATTACCCTGAGGGTATTAGTTTGATGTAGACTTGATGGCTATCTATTTTTCATATGCCTATTGAATAAATTCAACTTATGTGAAGTCTGGGCCATTTTCACATAAAAAAGACAAGGGTATCATGAATTGAGTGGTAATTTTATTTTCTAGGAACCTAATGATGTTGATCATTCTATTATTTTTGGTGGTTGTTACTTTGGTCTACCTAGGGAAATAGTCTATAGTGATTGTTGGTTGAATATTTTGTCGATCAGCGTATTGATAAACAAGATAGGTCTGATCAGCCAAAGTAGGAAGATTGGTCCTCCAAATGTGTAGGTTCACCACATCAAAAGGGAACTAATCTCTCCTATATATATCTGTGTGTGTGTGTCTATATATATATATATTGTTTTTACTCATTTTTTTGCTATTTATATTCAGAAGAAGGAAGAAACTAAAGATAATGGTCAGGGGTTTATACATACCCAGATTAAGTTCCACACCATATCCAGACATTGAAAGAAATCCTCTTTGGCTGTGGAGGAAGACACCTGTAGATAAGAAGAAGATTCTAAACAAAGAAAATGTTAGAGAGATATATGGTGGATTGCCAAGTGATATGCTCAGTCCTAAAAGCGTAAAGGCTTGCTTGAGGGATGATAGTCCACTATTTATGAAAAGAATGTCATAAAAAATAAAAGATAAATGACAAAGAAAGAGACAAATAGATAGCACATACCTGATTCCTTTGCAGTCTGTCTGTCACAGTCATTGATGTTGGTTAGTCTGCCATCATCGGTTGGTCAGTGTTGCTGACGTCGATTAGGCTGTCGATGTTGGTAGGGGCAATAGGCCTTGGATGAGTTTTTGGGTTGTGTCCATGGTTAATAAAAGGAATATGGGAGTTTAAAAGGTTTGTGCAAGGTTGCAGGGAGATGAATAAGGTCCCCAAAAAGGTAAAGGTAGAGGATAGGTTGTCAAAAAGGGTAAGGGTATGACGAAGGCTTTTCAGCCTCTCTTAAAATAAGTTAGGTTGGGTATGGTAGTATTTAGAAATAGTAAATAGAAACTAATTACTAATATATTCTAAATTATTGGAATGAAAGGCAGAAGAAATACTTAGCTCTTGCTTAATGAAGAACCAGAGGTGTTGAACGCTTATTCCTATTGTGGCTGGTGTCGAGTCCTTGTACAATGTTTTTAACCCAATGTCTAGAGTGATTTTTGTAGAGTTTTTGTAGCTAAGGGAGTGTTAGTCAAAGTTTGATGCCTGGTCTCAGAGTGTGGGCATCCAAGAGTCTAGTTGGAAAGAAAGAGAGAGTGTGTCTACAGATCTAAGAGAGTTTTGTGAGTCAAAGAGAGAGTCCAAGGGGCTTAACCCAATGTCAAAAGTTGGTTTAAGTAACCGACATTGGTGGTTCCACCGGCGTCAGCTGACTATTGACCGACATTGGCGGGTGGAGAATGGGTAAAAGGGGCTATTTTTAGCCCTTTGCCCGTTCCCCATCCACCAAGTGCATTTTGTCATTGGAGAATGGTCAAATGATGGGGTTATTAGGTGCAAGGATTAGTTAGAAGGTTAGAATAGGTCTTAGGTGGTTATGATATGAAGGACTTAGTCATGGGGTGAGTCATAGGGTAAGAAATAGTCTTAGGTGAGGTGTCTAGGTGAGGTGTCGAGGGGATGTCATTAATTTAAAATAAGTAATTTTATTTTAAATTAATAATGTGTGTAAGTGACCAAGGGGAGTTGACACAATTTTGGTGTCTACATTTGCCCCTTTTTGTCTTGTTAGTTGTTATTGACGAATTACAAGACAAAAATAGGAGTAGGTTGCCCCAGGTATGGGATAAGGTGTATGCTACCCCAAGTATGATGATGAGGTATCCCCCCTCAAAGTGAGAGTCGAGGGAAGGTACCCTGATATCGAGTGCTGATTTGATAGATAGTGGATGAGTATGGTAAAGTTGGAGTGTGAATGCTGTAATAATTGAGATTACACATATACCACTTCACATGATAGTCAGGTCAAATTGTCATAGGCAAGGTCAAGGAGAAGTAAAATCGAAGTAACTAGTCCCCATCATTTAGTCATAGCTGATTGGGTTAAACGATCAAAGTTATAGCTCCAATGGTCATCATGTTCCAAGTATCCCATGCTTGGGAAGTGCTCTTAGAAAACACGAAAATGTCACAAGTAGTGGGGATCAACTTCGGTGTGATACAATACTTGTGAGGGTCGTAATGTGAGGTGCAGACAATTTTGCTAACTATTCGTGAGGTAGCATATATGCAATCAAAACAACCAATGCAAAGTTGTCTTGAAAGTGGTCTTGGTCTGAGGAGATAGTTGCAATCTCCAAGGTCTTGTTAGTCGAGTCAATTTTAGATATAAGTGAACTCAAATGGTTGTTTGATGTGGTTAGGGAGATGGCTGTGATCTCTAATGTGCCCCATAAGAAGTCAAAGGTGACTTCTACAGTTTTAGGGTTGGTTCTTTGGTCATGATTTTGGACTAGGTTAAGTCATGGTTAAAGGTTAAATGGTTGGTTCATCAAGTAGATGAATGAACAAATGGCCGAGCTAACCTCAGAAGACACCATGTCAACTATGTGCTACCTACATAGCCCATGCGAGGGCCTCAAGCCAATGTAGTTCTCTCCAAAAGGGAAGGAAGAGTCAAAGAGGTTGATAGTTGGTTTGGTCAGGTTAGGGTTTTTAGCATTTCCCATATGTGTGATGGTACTTGCTTGAAATGATGAGTGTATGATGATGTTATAGCCTTTTCCATATTATGTGATGGTGTATTTTGTAACATTGGTTATGTGGTTTTTCATCCCTAGCAATTTTTCATATTAGTGATGGTGTATGCTAAAAAAGAAATGAGTATGATGATGTTACAGCCTTTTCCATATTATGTGATGGTGTATTCTGTAACATTAGTTATGTGGGTTTTCATCCCTAGCAATTTTCCATATTAGTGATGGTGTATGCTAAAAATGAAATGAGTATGATGATGTTACAGCCTTTTCCATATTATGTGATGGTGTATTCTATAACATTGGTTATGTAGTTTTTCATCCCTACCAATTTTCCATATTGGTGATGGTGTATGCTAAAAATGAAATGAGTATATTTGTGCTTCAGCAAGTGTCCATATTGGTGATGGTGTATGCTTGACATAAATTGTGTTGGGTTGATAGTTTCTATGTGTATTGTTGTCCATAGAAACTAGTGTGAATGGGCTATGTCATGTTAGTGGTCTAAAAATTTTTGGTTTGGTTTGGTTGGTTTTGGTTAGATAATGATCTGGTTATGTGTGACCAAGATGTATAAGAATTGAAAGGCGCATTGCTCTTTTATTGACAAGGACCATAATGATAGCATAGATAGGAGTTTTTGTAAACAAAAGCCTCGTTCATGCATTGTGTCATTGACCATTGGTTTATGTTACAGAAGTATTTGAATCACTTGACATTAAGTAAGCTCAAAATCCCTTGAGTATGTTGGGGTAATAGGTTTGATTATGTGATATGTCAGGATAGCATAACCCTTTTTAGCAGGGATAGCTTTGCCCCTTTTATAGGTGACCATGAGAATGACTATAGACAAGTCCATAACTTAATAGTTTGTCAGTCAATTTTTTTTATTTTTTTTTGGTAGATTGATCAATGTGGGAAGTCTACTTGGGGATGTGGTCTTGTTTTATAGTCATATGAAGCTGATCGATATGAGAAGCTTATGAGAGGGTGCTATGTATGTAGCCAAATTTGGGCATAGCCATCCTTCGAGGGAGTGGTCTATATTTTGCTTTGTATGTTGATGTATTTTGCTTGGTGAGAGGCGTCAAATGTTTTAGAGGAAGTATGTGTTTGATAGGTGAAGAGAGTAATGGAGGCAATTTGACTTTATGAGGTGTTGAAATAGGGAGCACTCCTTTTAAAATGGAAGGATGTGGACCCAAAATAAATGGTAATGGTGAAGGTGGATGATTTTTCTGACATGGTTTAGTAGCCTTCTTTAGTTTAGTGCAAGGACTACTATTGTGAGGGGTGAGGTTCAAATCTACCTTCCCCAGATCTTTTTTGACCAAAGTGGGTGAGGTGGCAAGTTCCTCACTTGGCAGAGAAGGGATTAGTGAATGTGGCTCTTCGAGAGGATAGAGCGCAGGGATGATCATGGTTTTGATGTGTGGTCTAAGAGTGGGGGAAGTATCATCCCCCATTGATGATAAGAAGGATGAGTGTGAGGTAGCCGACATTGGTGCCATTAAGGCATCCTCCAATATGGGAGAGGTCAAATTAGACTCTCCTTTATGTGAAAGGGGGCTGGATGGAGGATTATACTCCATTTGTGGAGGACAAATAGGAGAAGAAGGCTCTTCTACCTATGGTGGACAAATAGGAGAAGAAGACTCTTCTACCTGTGGTGGACAATAGGAGAAGAAGGCTCTTCTACCTATGGTGGAGAAATAAGTTGATTAACCTCTTCAGACTGTGGGAGAGGTTGGTTAGAAACCATGTCGATTGTGCGTATATTGCACTCATGAAGGTCATCGGCTATGGTTTGAATGTTATTCTAACTAGGAGGATGGTTAGGAAATGGTTGTCTAAAGACATCCATTTTTTGGTTAGCTGGCACATTTGGGTTATCCAAAATAAGATCCCCCTTGTCTAATATGTCCTGAATAATGTTTTGGAAGGTTTTACAATTGTCCGTGTCATGACCTTTAACATGATGATAGTTACAAAAGTTAGTTTCCCTGTACCATGTAGGGATGGCTTTTGAGGGGTCAAATTGGGGTGGTGGTCAAATTTGAGGGAGGTTGAGGACTCCCTGGTTGACTAGTTTATCCAACATGGAAGCATATGACTCTCTTATTGGAGTGTATTGATGATGTATGTATCATTATTGGAATTGTCTTGTGATATATTCTGATGTGGAAGGCTGGGATTGGTTGGTTGTGGTATAGGATGATGACCTAAGTACCATATAATTTTTTGATCCCTTGGACTTGGAGTGGGAAGAAGAATATTTGGAAGAGGGGTCATTAGATTTTGTGTTAGTATTTGTGCTATGCAATTTGACCTTGTTCTCTTCGATTACACAGAGTTCAAGCTTTCGGGCCATGGTGAAATCTTTGTCAAATGTGCAGAATGTTTGAACCCATAAAGTGGATGAGATGTACTTGGCACATGCTCATGAAAAGAGCTCAATGAGCTCAGTTTGAGGTAATGAGAAGGAGAGTTGGTTGATCAAACCTCTCCAATGAGCAATGAAGTCAGCTATTGACTCATCATCGAATTGTCTAATAGAATAGAGGTTTGTAATGGAGACCTTCTTAGTGATGTTGATTGAAAAGTGGTTGAGAAATAGTTGAGTGAGTTGAGTGAAAGAAAAGAGAGAATGACTGGGAATAGAGCTATACTAATCAAGGGCAGTGCCAGAAAGTGACATGGGAAATGTGCAAAGTAGTAATGCATCATCGTGTGCTATAAGGTAACAAGCGTGTCTAAACACTCGTAGATGTTGTTGTGGGTCCTCTTTACCTTGAAAATGAGTAAATTTGGGGAGTTCCCACTGGTTAGGGTATGGTCTAATAGGCACCAAAGGGTGAATGGGTTTGTTGCATATTTGTTCATATGAAAGAACATTGCCCAAACCAGAAATGGATGTTTCAAGGTTAGACATCTTATCCATTAGCATCTTAATTAGATCAGCTAACGGATTGGTAGGTGGGGTACCCCCTAGGTTATAAGGTACCTGGAAGGTGTTAGGAGGGGCATATGACGTACTTGGTTACATTTGTGTAGGTGCAACATATTGGTAGTTCATCATAGGGACTGATGTTGAGGCTAAAGGGGCTTGTGCCATGAAGTTGGAGAGCACAAGTTGACTGGATGTCACCAAGGGTGGTTGAATAGTGGTGACACTAGTAAAAGGGTAGGTAGTCACTCCTGTGTTTATGGGTGTAAGAGTGGGTGTGCTAGAGACAATCAAGTTTTGAAAAGGTGTCGAACTTGGTTGAATTATTTATGGTTGAGGGGGTACGGAAACCCTAATGGAGGTAGGTCCAGAAATGGATGGGGAGGCCAAATATTGAACATTGGCCATGGTTGGGTTAATAGTTGAGGTAGTGGCTTGGGTGGTCATGGGTTGGGTAGTGGATGTTGTTGATATCATTGCCGCTTCAGTCAAGGAAGTTGGCATCCCATAAATAGGATTACCTGAAGGGTCTCGCATTTGGCTTCTTACGAGATAGTGTTGGAGAGCCTTGGTGTTGTGGCCAAGGAGTCTCTCAAAGTTTTGATCCCCTTTGGGAACAATTAGATGTTGGTTTGGGGTTGGTTGGATTGGAGTACGCTCAGTGTCTGAAGTATACTCCATTAGGGGACTTGGTATGAAAGGCAAAGGTGGAAGCCGTTGTTGCCTCGCATGGTCAAAAAGAGTTTTGGCTTGACTTAGTGTCAAAACTATTCAAGATGAAATAGATTCAGGTTCTAAAAACTATGTGTTTTAGTTTCAAAAAACTTGAAGTTGTGTCAGAATGTGTGTTTGACAGTAAAAAAGTTGGGTCTCAAGCTTGCTATTTGTAAAGAAAATTTGTTGATAGCAACCGACGTTAGTGGGAAAATTGATGTCGGTGAGGATATGTTGCTGACGTCAGTTGAAAAATTGATGTCAGTGAGGATAAGTTGCTGACGTCGGTGGAAAAACTGATGTCGGTGAAAATGAGTTGCTGATGTTGGTGGAAAAATTGATGTCGGTGTTTGTGTATTTCCAAAACTCAAAAAATTGAAAGTTTTTGGAAGAAAAAGAAAGTTCTAAGTTGTTTTAGTTCTTAGAATGATGCATCTTCACCAGCTCAAACAATCAGATGAAAACAGTAGAAAAGATGAAGGCAAGTAACCTCTAAATGTTAAATTCTTAAGAATAAATTTTAGAGTCATGGTGGCTTATGCCTTAGAAGAATATGTTTGGGAATTGGGCTTTTAGAATGGGTCCTAAAGAGGCAGTCTATGGTTGGTTTTGGGTTATGTTTTGGTGCTCAAAGATCTGTATTAGGTTTCATACATGGCCTGGTGCTAGGGGCTTGCTCCCCTCACTTCACGAGCCCAGAGCCAAGCTAGGTTGCTTAGCCAATATACACTTTGCCTATAGTTTATACTCTGCTAGAGAACATAGTGGGTCCTCCTCTTGGTGGTGAAATCCAAGTAGGATCACCAGGAAGGGTAAGGTATCCACTAGGTGATGAAATCTTAGTCGAACCTTGTCTCAGGTATGTTTAGATGTTTGATTGTGAATGTGGTCTGGTCGTGTAACATATGTGCACTATGATTTATTCATAATGCATTTTTAATTACTAGATGAGCTAAAAATGCATTCAAGTAAGAATGAAATGCAATATATTTTTAACCCAAATTGAAATGTTTTGTTCAGATGAAAACAAGTGAGGAAAAGGTTAAGAGTATGAATTTCACTACTCTAAAATGCAAGAAAGAGATGACAAAAATAAAAAGAAAGATATTCTTTTTAATTTGTGCTTATGGTTTCCTTTCGAAATAGAGATAAAAGAAGGATGCAAGAAAAGAATTTAATGCATCTATATGAAATTTTGCCTTTTAGAAGAAATGAACCCAAGGAAAACTCCAGGGGTCCCACTGGGTGTGCCAGAATGTTTCTACTCATTTTTTGCTATTTATATTCAGAAGAAGGAAGAAACTAAAGATAATGGTTAGGGGTTTGTACGTACTCCGATTAAGTTGTGCACCGTATCCAGACATTGAAGGAACTCCTCTTTGGCTATGGAGGAAGGCATCTGTAGATAAGAAGAAGATTCTAAACAAAGAAAATGTTAGAGAGATATATGGTGGACTGTCAAGCGATATGCTCAGTCTCGGAAGTGTAAAGTATTGCTTGAGGGATGACAGTCCACTGTTTATGAAAAGAATGTCATAAAAAAGAAATGATAAATGACAAAGAAAGAGAGAAATAGATAGTGCATACCTGATTCCTTTACAGCCTGTCTGGCATAGTCACCGATGTCAGTTAGTCTGCCATCATCAATTGGTCAGTGTTGCCGACATCGGTTAGGCTATCGATGTCGATAGGGGTAATGGGCCTTGGATGGGTTTTTGGGTTATGTTCGTGGTCGACAAAAGGAATCTAGGAGTTTAAAAGGTCTGTGCAGGGTTACAGGGAGATGAATAAGGTCCACAGAAAGGCAAAGGTAGAGGATAGGTTGTCAAAAAGGGTAAGGGTATGAGGAAGGCTTTTCAGCCTCTCCTAGAAGAAGTTAGGTCGGGTTTGGTAGTATTTAGAAATAGTAAATAGAAACTAATTACTAATATATTCTAAATTACTGGAATGAAAGGTAGAAGAAATACTTAGCTCTTGCTTAATTAAGAACCAGAGGTGTTGAACACTTATTCCTGTTGTGGTTGGTGTCGATTCCTCGTATAATTTTTTTAACCCAATGTCTGCAGTGATTTCTATAGAGTTTCTGTAGCCAAGTGAGCATTAGTCAAAGTCTGATGCCTGGTCTCAGAGTGTGGGCATCCAAGAGTCTGGCTGGAAAGAGAGAGAGAGAGATAGTCCATAGATCTGAGAGAGTTTTGAGAGTAGAAGAGAGAGTCCAAGGGGCTTAACTTGATGTCAAAAGTTGGTTTAAGTAACTGACATTGGCAGTTTTGCCAGTGTCGATCGACTATTGATTGACATCAGTCGGTGGAGAATGGGGAAAAGGGGCTATTTTTAGCCCTTTGCCCGTTCCCCATCTGCCAAGTGCATTTTGTCATTGTAAAATGGTCAAATGATAGGGTTATTAGGCATGAGGGTTAGTTAGAAGGTTGGAATAGGTCTTAGGTGGTTATGATATGAAGGACTTAGTCATGGGGTGAGTCATAGGGTAAGAAATAGTCTTAGGTGAGGTGTCTAGGTGAGGTGTTTAGGTGAGGTGTCGAGGGGATGTCATTAATTTAAAATAAGTAATTTTATTTTAAATTAATAATGTGTGTAAGTGACCAAGGGGAGTTGACACAATTTTGGTGTCTACACACACACATTGTTGGGGAATCCAAGAACAACACACCTTGTTCTGATCCAACTTTTTAGGATCTTGCTCCTCAAAAAGAGCACAATATGATTACCAAATACAAGCAATTAAACATGTAGAATTATCCAGAAGTACAAGTAACTAGAACTCACAAATAACACAGAATATGAGAGACAATACACTATCTTGTATTAATACTCGTACAGAAAAGAATACAATAAAGAAGATGCCACTTCTTCTCCCACCTTCAAGAGGCTTCCCACACCTCAAGTGTACAGTAATTCTTCTTCAAAAGTTCACTCTCCTACCAAAAATGGTCCCAACACACAACTCACACACAGAATTGGTGTTCACCTCTCCAACTAGTCAGTAATAACCCTGCTAGTACACCAAGCACTCTAAAGTACTTCAAGTAGATCTCCCATGAACCTGTAACTTGCAATTCAACAAACCATACTTACACATGTAGGTCTCCTATGAGCTTACAACTGAATGATCTTATAATGGAAGGATCTTCCTTGCCTTTCTTTTCAGCTCATAATTACAATACATGCCAATGGGTCTATAAATAGATCCTAGAGTTAAACAATAACTTAGAATCTTAGTTTACTAATAATAGACACATAGCTCAAGACTCAAAATAGCCTTCACATGCAAACAGTCAGTTCAACAAACTAATTGTTCATGCAATGAACAGTTCTAGAACACACAGGCGACCGACATTGGTCCCTATCTAACTGGTGTTGACCGACATTGGCCAACTCCCTACCAATGCCAATTGCCTTCTGCATTCATCATGACCGACGTCGGTTATACTACCGATGCTGATACTTCTAGAACTTTAGCAACCTCCTCCATATTTGCATAGTTGAAGCTTTTAGCTCCACAACCTAACAATCTCCCACTTGGAGATAAATAGCTGCAACTGTACCTGTACCTGTACATCATCTAGTTTATTCCCTTGGCTTTGTATCCCTCTTCAATATCACCCTTGAAGACCAACCACCACAAATCTTGTGGTGCACCTCCTGTCATCCAAATCACTTGCCACATCCACATCTACAAACCCATGTAGAAAATAAGTTGACCCTACATAGCATGTGCACCTACTGCTGGTCCCTCTAAGAATCCATTGAACTGCCCTCCAATGCTTCTTTCCCAGATTGGCTCCAAACTTGTGACAACTCCCACTGCTTGGAAAAACTCAGGTCTAGTACATACAATGCACTTAACCTCATTATGTGAATCAAGACACTATTTTGTGAACTGTCCAACCATCGGCATGCTAACCGGTCTCACACAATCATCCTGAAACAAAGTCAACCTGTGACCTTCCATGTCCCTAAAACACACTCATGCCAAAGAATCTTGTTGCTCCCAGATTCCTCATGACATACTTCTAAACTAGCTTTACCTTTAGTTTAGCAACTCCCTATATATGTAACAATGCAATAAGCACATCATACAATAATAGGATAATGTAGCTAATATTATCCAACCTGGTAAAGAGAAACACAATGATCAAACCTCCATTGTCCTGCAGCTTATTCAAGACCATATACCCTGGCCTTCCATCTCACATATCCATTTCCACTCTTCTTCATCTTGAACATCCATTCATCTCTTAGTGCTTTCTTCCAGCTGGCAACTCCACCCAAAACTCCTGTTTGGTTCTCCTCCAAGGAATCACATCCTTCATCCATGCCAAGCTCCCACTATTTCCTGGATCTACCTAATCTACTTCTTTAACAACTTCTTGGTTCTTTACCATCAATGAGCAACAAGTAATGTAAAGAAGGGAAATGACGAATTTGAGACTTACTTACCCTTTAAGTCTTCCATATGGGCGCTTGAGACTCCTTAACAACTTGCTGTCCACCCAAAATCTATCTCAGTGACCGATGCCAGTCACATCTCAGTCTGCACCTGACCGACATCGGTTCCATGCGACTGCCTCATCACCGACGTCAGTTCCCCCTGGCTGACACCAGTGTTTATCTGTCTTTGAGTCACCGATGTCAGGCTGCACATAGCTGACATCGGTCCCTATCTGGATGTTGATGCCAATTTTCTAACCGATGTTGGTCTCTTTGTTTTTCTTGTGAGAACTAACTTCTACCCACAAGCTCCTTTTGGATCAAACCCTTGTCCAAATCACCCTTGCTCTGCTTAGAATTCTTCAGCCCCTTTGACTAATACCTGTCTGTCATCTTCTCCTTGAAAACCAAGGCTTTTCTGTTCTTGTCACGAACATTGGATTCCTCAAGAAACATTACCTTCTTCTTCTACATATAGAAATCTCGATCCATGCCTTTCAAATTTGAAAGCATACCCTTTGACTCAAGAACATGCATCTCCTTCTTATTCATGTGACCAAGCCTATTAAGCCACATCTTCGAATCTACAGCTAAAGTAGATAACCCAGAAAGAGAGTCAGTAATACAAGTAGATAGATAAAGTGTACCTACTTTCTTATCTCTTGCTACGACAAGTACACTCTTAGTAACCTTCCAAGAGTCTGTTGTGAGAGTTACTATGCAACTTTCATCACCCAAACTTCTTACAAAAATCAAATTCTGCTCTAGAACTGGGACATGCATGACCTCCTTCAACACCCATGTGTTACCTATCTGCAATTTCAGCTTCACTTTCCCTTTGCCAACCATCTGACAAGGCTTACCATCCCTTAAACAAATTTCTCCAAAGTCTCCCTGGACATACTCATGAAAAAATTCCCTATTTGGGGATGTGAAAAGAGGCACCAAAATCTAAAACCCAAGATTCTAATTTATCCAAAGAATATATCAGAGCATCTTGTGCAACATAATCCACAACATCTACTTCTTCTTCATGTCCTTCATGCTGATCTTCACCCAACCTGCAATCTCTCTTTAAGTGCCCTTGCTTTCCACATTTCCAGCAGGTTATTCTACCATACCTGGACTTGGATCTCCTACCTATCTTTAAACTTGATCTCCCATGCTCTAACTTCTCTCTTTGCCTTCCTCTTCCTTCAACACTCAAAGCATTCCTTGATGATTCACCTGTGCTTTTCCTATGTATCTCTTCATTCAAGATCACACTCACAATATCATCCACTTTTAAGATTTTTGAAGCAGACGCAGTATTGCTAACTGCCATTACCAAACTCTCCCAACTTTTAGGTAATGAGCATAATATTAAGAGAGCCTTAATTTCATCATCAAAAACAATATTGACTGAATTTAATTGGTTTACCAAACCATGGAAATCACTAACATGACTATGTATAGATCCACCTTCCAACATTTGCAAATTAAATAATTGCTTCATAAAAAATACCTTATTCAAAGCTGAGGGTTTTTCATATAAATTTTCCAAAGATTCCATCAACTCTACCATTGTCTTAGCGTGTGATAAGTTGGAAATCACAGACGATGCAAGACTCAACCTTATAGATCCCAGAGCCTTCCGATCAAGAACCTCCCATTCTTCATCCTTCATATCTCAGGGCTTGCAATCAACCCCACCCAATGGTAAGTACAAATATTTCTAATATAGATAATCTTGAATCTACATCCTCTATAATTGAGAGTTATTGCCATTAAACTTCTCCATTCGTATCTTACTTTCTTCTGCCATTGCTCTACTCCCACTCAAACAAAAACCCCTGTGAGTAACCTGTAATCAACACACACTAACCAAATCTAATCCAAGCTGTTAGTATCCCAACCAAAAGCTCTGATACCAGTTGTTGGGGAATCCAAGAACAACACACCTTGTTTTGATCCCACTTGTTAGGATCTTGCTCCTTAGAAAGAGCACAATATGATTACCAAATAAAATCAATTAAACATGCAAAATTATCTAGAAGTACAAGTAACTAGAATTCACAAATAGCATAGAATATGAGAGACAATACACTATCTTGTATTAATACTCGTACATAAAAGAATACAATAAAGAAGATTCCACTTCTTCTTCCACCTTCCAGAGGCTTCCCACACCTCAAGTGTACATTAATTCTTCTTCAAAAGTTCACTCTCCTACCAAAAATGGTCCTAACACACAACTCACACATAGAATTGGTGTTCACCTCTCCAATCAGTCAGTAATAACCCTACTAGTACACCAAGCACTCTAAAGTACTTCAAGTAGATCTTCCATGAACCTGCAACCTGCAATTCAACAGACCATAGTTACACATGTAGATCTCCTATGAGCTTGCAACAACCTGCAACTGAATGATCTTACAATGGAAGGATCTTCCTTGCCTTCCTTTTCAACTCATAATTACAATACATGCCAATGGGTCTATAAATAGATCCTAGACTTAAACAATAACTTAGACTCTTAGTTTACTAATAATAGACACGTAGCTCAAGACTCAAAATAGCCTTCACATGCAAACAATCAGTTCAACAAACTAACTATTCATGCAATGAATAGTTCTGGAACACACGGGCAACTGACGTCTATCCCTGTCTAACTGGTGCTGACTGACGTCAGCTGACTCCCTGCCGATGCTGGTTTCCTTCTGCATTCATCATGACTGACGTCGGTTATACTTCTGATGCTGGTACTTCTGAAACTTTAGCAACCTCCTCCATATCTACATAGTTGAAGCATTTAGCTCCATAACCTAACACACACACACACACACATATGTCTATATATATATATATATATAAATAAAAAATAATACTCAAGGGTAGAATAAACCATCCATCTCTCTTTCTTCAGAGATGATGCATGCAAATCAAAGGAAAAATCTCAAGGGAAATGATAGAAAGCACTTCTCTTCTTTCATAAGTACTATTCAACAAACCACAAGAATACTCCTAGTAGTAATTGCAAAATGTAACCAAGGATTTAGTAACCAACAAATTGAGATGTAGCACAAAGTCTCCACCTGAATTGCCCAACAGTGAGATACGAAGGACAATGAGGGCACAAAGTCATCCCAAGGTCCTTTACATAGAAACAGAAAGAAAAACACACTAAAGACAATTATGGGGGCACAAAGTATCTCCACATAATAGTACTTCTGAAAGAAGAGGAGTACTTTTTCTCATTTCCCTTGAGATTTATCCTTTGATTTGCATGCATCATCTCTGAAGAAAGAGAGATGGATGGTTTATCTTACCCTTGAGTATTATTTTTTGTCTATATATATAGAAAATAGTACTCAAGGGTAGGATAAACCATCCATCTCTCTTTCTTCAGAGATGATGCATGCAAATCAAAGGAAAAATCTCAAGGGAAATGATAGAAAGCACTCCTCTTCTTTCAGAAGTACTATTTAGCAAACCACAAGAATACTCCTAGTAGTAATTACAAAATGTAACCAAGGATGTAGTAACCAACAAATTGAGATCTAGCATAAAGTCTCCACCTAAATTGCCCAAGAGTGAGATACGAAGGACAATGAGGGCACAAAGTCATCCCAAGGTCCTTTACATAGAATCAAAAAGAAAAACACACTAAAAAAAATTATGGGGGCACAAAGTCTCTCCACATTTGACTTCAGGACACCTTCTTGACTACTTTCACTAATTCTACTTGTTGAATTAAAGGAACATAATATATTTTAAGGAAAAAGACATAAGAACAATTTCCCCAACAACAAAGATATCATAGCACAAAGTATGAAAAGTCACTTACTTTCTTATTGCAATAACAAAATATGATCAACAATTTGAGCTCAAAGTCTCAGTAATGCCTTTCAATTTGGGCAGAGTTTCATTTCTAATTGTCAGACAGATATATTTTTACACTAACAAGAGAGTCCCTTATATAGCCTCTTCAACATAGACTTGGGAATAGTAACACATCATGTTGCATTAAACTTTGTTAAGAAGACAAGCTGGAATTTAGGGGTATCTACCTATTTTCTTTTCTCAATGAAGAGAAATGAGCCACGCTATTAAAAGTTTGCATCTTTCCATGTCCACTTGGTGGTCTACTTTTAGAAACATATCTGATGTGTAAATGTTTCTGGTCCTTCCTCATCATTCCTCCTTTTTTGGTTAATTGAATCGGGTCCTAGATTCAATTTGATGCTCTGTTCCTTAGTTGCTTCTTGTTGATCTTGGCCTTAAAGCCTTTGAATGCATTTGATTCCATAGATTTCAAACTACAATGATCAATGGCTATTTCATTGTCATAACTTTGACGTTTGTGGGCACATCACTTTCCTTGGCAATTCCTTCAGCATTGTTGTTTGAGCTTCCCCAGAGGGGACCTACCTTTCAGGCCTTGAGAAATGATCCACTTTGGGTTGAGAAGAACCCCCACAAGGGTATCTCCCCTTCGGGCAGTCTTCAGATGGCCTTTGGGCTTCTTTCTTCTGACAAGTCACTAAGTTCTTTGGCTCTTCTTTAAGGCTTTTCAAAATCAACAGCTATTTTATGAACCTTGAAATTGATGTTCACACACCCGTCACTACATTTGAATTTCCAATGGCTAGTTCACCGTTATTAACTTTGATGTCTTTGGGCACATTACCCTTTGGGATTTCTTCAACTTTCTCTTGATTTGACCTTTTTTGCTACTTGCTTCTTTTAGATTTATTTTTTTGGATCCTCTCGAAGGGGAGGTGACCCTTCAGCTTTGGGGAAGTTTCCTTTAATTTGGTAGCCAAGAGTCCCCTACAAAGGCACCTACCCTTCAGGGTCCTTCGGTGGCCTTTTGTCTTCGACATCCTTTAGAGCTTTCCCACAGACTTTTTTCATGGATATTTTCTCACAGACATTTTCCCATAGATAAAAAGTCTACAAGAATTATTACTTTGTCTTTGGCCTTCTGAAATTCCTTTAGGATTTCCTCCTACAGCCTTTTCAAATTCTTTAAGACTTTTTATCTAAGGGAATTCCTTCAAAAAAAATTCTAAAAGAATTGTTTCTTGCCTTAGTCTTTTCGTCGGAGGAATTTTTGCAGCCTTTCCAAATTCCTTCAAAAATTTTGTCTGAAGGAATTCCTTTGAACAAAAAGTTTGAAGGAATTATGCCTTTATCTTTTGACTACCTTAAACAAAATTCTGAAAGAACTTACCTTTGCAAATTTCTTGAAAATGACCCTTTCGAAGGGTGATTTTGTCAACCAAGTGCCCTCCATAAGGGCAATTGTCCTTCAGGAGGCTTTCTTAAACTTTTGCATTGAACCACTCCTTTGAACCAACCATTAGACCAGGATTTGAACCAAGCTTTGAACCCTTTGATGAACTGACTGAGTGAACTGAAGCATTGAACCAACCATTGAACCAACTTTGGTTCAACAGTTCAATGGTTCATTCCCTTTGATTTGGTTAAGTCCTTTTGATCCTCGTTGAACCAAACACGTTGAACCTATTGAACCTTAAACCCAAGTGGTTCAATGGTTCAATGGTTCAAGCCTCAAAAACTAACTTTTTTGATTGAACTTACTTGTAGAAGCCTTTGAATCTGACTGTAGAAGCTTTTAAACCTAGAAGTGGTTAAACTCTTGCTACTGATGTTGAACCTTTGAACCTGTTGAACCTATTAAACCTTGATGGTTCAAGCTTCAACGGTTCAATGGTTCAATCCTTGCTTAGAAGCTTGCCGATGAACTATTTTGGTTGAACCTGGTCATTAAACCAAATTTGAGATCACCTAAGTGTTGAAAGCTTGCTTCTTTCTTGTAGAGTTTATAGAAATCAACCTGTGAAGCCTGTTGAACTTGGCCTGCAGAGTCTGTTGATTTTCTTTTTCTGTAGAGTCCATAGATTTCTCTTCCTATAGAGTATATAGATTCAAGACTATAGAGTCCATAGATTCAAGCCTGCAGAGTCCATAGATTCAAGCCTGTACAGTCCATAGATTTTTGAGAAGCTTGAAAAATGAGGAATTTGAATGCCCAAGACAAATTTTGAAAAGGGAAGAGAAAATTTTGGTCTGTAGGACCACAATAGTTCAAATTTTGTCCCAAAAATGAGTGATATTTTTGGGGGACAATAGCTAGCTCTAGTTGGGGAACTTCTATCAATTATAAAAAGAATTGAAGGGAGTAGAATCTAGAATCTCTAGTGTCTTCATGTGTACCATTGGGCTACAGAGTCATGTTACCTAGAAATGAAAGGCATCAAAAATGGAAACAAATAAAACAAACTAGAATTGAAAACTATACAAATATACATATGTACAAATGCAATAATCTGATACTTCAAGAGTTGAAGTGTTTTAGATGTTGCTTCCTGAGAGGTAGTGAAAATAGTGTGCCATCTTGGTAAACTAGTAGGAAACCATTTTTCCCCCAAAAATGGTGATGGGTGAATGAAGTTCTCCACCAGGAAACCAATTTTCTACATCTTCCTCCTCGTCTTTTCTTCTTCTTGCCCCGTGGTAGGATGTGGTCTTCAATTTGAAACCCATAACTCTTTGCTCTCTTGGTGAAGGGTTCCTCTTCCTGATTTTGATCTACAGCAGCATGGTCCCTTATCATAATTGATTATTCTTCTGGTTCAGTCCAGCACATGATTGGATTGTCCACATCAAACTCCTAATAAACTATCAGCTTAACATCTCCTTTGATGTGAAGGATTTTGATCTCTTCATCTTGAGCAATCTTCAATCTGAGCAATAGGGATTCACACCCAGCTGTGTTGTTGGTGTTGCTAAATTGAAAATTGCATGAAGGAAAAATATCTCCTTGAGGAGATATTAACACAGTCCTGACTCCATTGTTGGTGGAAGAATTGCTACCATTAGATTCCAAGATCCAACCATCATCAGAAGTTGATCTCTTATCAAATTTATTTTCATTAGGGATGGAAGGTCCTTCTTTATTTGAACTGCACCCTACCAATTCTCCTAACATCTTTTTTGGATCAATTCCTAGATTGTCAGCTATAGGACTTTCATCTGTAGAAACATGAACATTCTCTATAGTCAAGAAATAATTACCCCTAACTAAAGACTCAAATAGAATTTGAGTTGCAGGGGCTGACATTTGGGTAACCACAATTTTTGCCTTAGATAGGTCCACACTTGATTCTCCACCAATGTTTACTTGCTTAGGATTGGCGTGCAGGGATTCAAACTCAGTCATCTAAATTTTGGATTTCTTGACATGATCAATCATGGCAAATGACTGAGATGGACTTGGAAGAGAGGATGGAAGTTCATCCTTTTGGTTTTTGGGAGGGGGAGGACTGATCTGTGAATTTGAAGTAGAAGGTGTAGAGATGTTTGATATACTCAATTCTTTGGCAATCACTAGGTCCTTTGACTAAAAATAAAGAGGGGTTCTCTGCTCAACAATTGAAATTGCTAGTTGGGGTCTCTCCTCTATCTTTTCTTTGTCGTCTTGCTAGGCTGATTGGTTCTTGGACCTAGTAAACACTGCATATGATCCTTCGACTGCTTCACCTTCACTTTTAGGTTCATCTTAGAAATTCAAGAAACCAATCTGGGAGTTGCCAGTTGATTCTTAAAGATCCTCTCTGAAGAGATCAATGCCATTTTCTTGCTTGAACTTAGGTTAGAAATAGGAAACATACTCTATTTCTAGATATCCAACCACTGGGTTGGTTGAAGGTGCTTCAAGGGCAAGGTTCCTCTGTGGGGGAGGAAGACGATTTTGTTACCCTTGACTTCTGGCAGCGTATCCTTGATATGGCTGATTAGAGAATGTCCTCCTTGGTATATCTTTATATAGAGGAGCAGAAGATATACCTTGTGCCATTTGCCTTTTCAAGGCTAGCAATTCATTTGCAATCTTTTGTACCATTGGGTCATTAGTGAATGTGGGTGAGTATTCAGAAGATGAAGAGGGTTTGCCTCTATTTGGGTCTCTCCTTATCTTTCTTGCCAAGATAAGGTTATCTTCTACCTCAGTAGCCAAGTCTTGAGTAGCAGCAAGGTCTATGTGGATAGCTCATCTTAGTAGAAAACTCACTTCAGGAAGTTTTGAATTGATGAAGAAGCATTTGAGGTTCTGAGGTGTCAACTGGGCAACCATGGGAATCCTGTGCCTCAGCTTGTCAAACCTAGCAATAAAATCCCTCATAGGCTCATGAGGCTCTTTCTTCATCTAAGTGAGCTAGGCCAACAAGGCATGTGCATCTTCTGTGGGCTTGAACCTTGCTTCAAACTTGGCTTTGAGTGTATTCTAGTCAGTCAGTGATCCATCTTACAGATGGTAGAACTAGTCTATATCATCACCTTGTAGTGTCTCCACAAAAATATTGACTGCCATGTCTTCAAATTCCATCCCTATAATACCACAAGCTATGTTGAAGGCTACAATGTGTTCATCAAGGTGAACTATCCCATCACCAAAGAATTTGTGGAAATTCTTTCTTAAACTATGTGGGAGTTCATGCAAAGGTGGAGTCAAGTTGAGTGGGCCAAAAGAGTTACCCTAGGGGCCTCAAAATGCCATGATTTAATTAATAAAAATAGAGATAAAAAAATATAGATGGAGTGGCTATATTATAGAACAAAAATGGAAAAGGACTGGCTCAGCTTCAGCTTGAGGCTTGAGGCTTCAAATTGCACACTCTTTCCCAGCAGCTTTGGTTTTGCAAACTAGATAAAATAATAGAGGTAGAGGAAGATGGTAAGGCTATAAATGGATAATGGGTAAGACATGAAATAGAGTCGCCAGAGTCTATAATGTATGAGGGTTATAATGATAATGGGTAATATCCCCAGTGGAGTCGCCAAAAAATGTTGGTTGAATATTTTCTTGATCAGCGTATTGATAAACAAAATAGGTCTGATCAGCCAAAGTAGGAAGATTGGTCATCCAAATGTGTAGGTTCACCACATCAAAAGGGGACTAATCTCTCCTCTCATCAAGGGGAGGTTCTCTATAGATATGTTGTGTGTGTGTGTATGTATATATGTATATATGTATATACATACATATATACATATATATATGTGTGTGTGTGTGTGTGTGTGTGTGTGTGTGTGTGTGTGTGTGTGTGTATATATATATATATAAACAGAAAATAATAATCAAGGGTAGGATAAACCATCCATCTCTCTTTCTTTAGAGATGATGCATGTAAAAATCAAAGGAAAAATTTCAAGGAAAATGACAAAAAGCACTCTTCTTTCAGAAGTACTATTCAACAACCCAAAAGAATACTCCTAGTAGTAATTTCAAAATGTAACCAAGGATGTAGTAACCAACAAATTGAGATGTAACACAAAGTCTCCACTTGAATTGCCCAAGAGTGAGATACAAAGGACAATGAGGGCACAAAGTCATCCCAAGGTCTTTTACATAGAAATAAAAAGAAAAACACACTAAAGGAAATTATGGGGGCACAAAGTCTCTCCACAGTTGACTTCAGGACACCTTCTTGACTATTTTCACTAATTCTGCTTGTTGAATTAAAGGAACAAAAAATATATTAAGGAAAAAGACATAAGAACAGTTTCTCCAACAATAAAGATATCACAACACAAAGTCTAAAAAGTCACTTGCTTTCTTATTCCAACAACAAAATATGATCAACAATCTGAACTCAAAGTCTTAGTAATGCCTTTCAATTTGGGTAGAGTTTCATTTCTGATTTTTACATAGATATACTTTTACACTAACAAGAGAGTCCCTTATATAACCTCTTCAAGACAAACTTGGGAATAGTAAAACATCATGTTGCATTGAACTTTGTTAAGAAGATAGGCTAGAATTTAGGGGCATCTACCCATTTTCTTTTCTCAATGCAGAGAAATAGGTCACGCTATTGAAAATTTGCATCTTTCCATGTCCACCTGGCGGTCTACTTCTAGAAACATATCTGATGTGCAAATATTTTTGGTCCTTCCTCATCGTTCCTCCTTTTTTGGTAAATTGAATCGGGTCCTAAATTCAATTTGATGCTCTATTCCTTAGTTGCTTCCTATTGATCTTAGCCTTAAATCCTTTGAATGCATTTAGGTCTGTAGATTTAAGACTATAAGGATCAACAACTATTTCATTATCGTAACTTTGATGTCTGCTAGCATGTCACTTTCCTAAGCAATTCCTTCAGCTTTGTCATTTCAGCGTCTTCAGAGGGGACCTACCTTTCAAGCCTTGAAAAATGATCTGCTTTGGGTCAAGAAGAACCCTTACAAGGGTATCTCCCCTTTAGGTGGTCTTTGGATGGCCTTCGGGCTTCTTTCTTTTGGTGGGTTGCTAAGTTCTTTGGCTTTGCTTTAAGAATTTTCAAAATCAATAGCTATTTTATGAACCTTGAGTTAAGGTTCACACACGCATCACTACATTTGAATGTCCAATGGCTAGTTCACCATTCTTGACTTTGACATCTTTGGGCATGTCACCCCTTGGGCTTTCTTTAGCTTTCTCTTGATTCAGCCTTTTTTGCTACTTACTTCCTTTGGATTTCTTGTTTTGCATCCTCCCAAAGGGGAGGTGACCCTTCGGCTTTAGGGAAGTGTCCTTTAATTTTGCAACTGAGAGTCCCCCGTAAGGGCACCTACCCTTTAGGGTCCTTCAGTGGCCTTTTGTCTTTGGCATCCTTCAGAGATTTCCTACAGACTTTTTTGTGGAGATTTTCCCGTGGACATTTTCCCTTAGACAAAAAGTCTACAAGAATTATTACTTTGTCTTTGGCCTTCAAAAATTCCTTAAGGCTTTCTTCCCACAACCTTTCCAAATTCTTTCAAACTTTTTGTCTGAAGGAATTCCTTTAGACAAAAGTCTGAAAGAATTATTTCTTGCCTTAGTCTTTCTGCTGGAGGAACTTTTGTAGCCTTTCCAAATTCATTCAGACTTTTTGTCCAAAGGAATTCCTTCAGACAAAAATTTTGAAGGAATTATGCCTTTGTCTTCCGACTACCTTAAACATAATTTTGAAATAACTTACCTTTACGGCTTTCTTGAAAACAACCCTTTCGAAGGGTGCTTTTGTTGACCAAGTGCCCTCCATAAGGGCACTTGTCCTTCAAGAGGATTTCTTGAAATTTTGCATTGAACCACTCCTTTGAACCAACCGTTAAACCAAGGTTTAAACCAAGCTTTGAACCCTTTGATGAACTGACTAACTGAACTAAAGCGTTGAACCAACTTTGATTCAATGGATCAATGGTTTATTCCCTTTAATTTGGTTAAGTCCTTTTGATCCTCATTGAACCAAACACGTTGAATCTATTGAACCTTAAACCTAAGTGGTTCAATGGTTCAATGGTTCAAGCCTCAAAAACTAACTCTTTTGATTGAAGCTACTTGCAGAAGCCTTTGAACCTGACTGTAGAAGCTTTTGAACCTGGAAGTAGTTGAACTCTTTCTACTGATGTTAAACCTTTGAACCTATTAAACCTGTTGAACCTTGATGGTTCAAGGTTTAATGGTTTAATGGTTCAATCCTTGCTTAGAAGCTTGGCGATGAACTCTTTTGGTTGAACCTGGTCATTGAACCAAATTTGAGATCACCTAAGTGTTGAAAGCTTGCTTCTTTCCTGCAGAGTCTGTAGAAATCAACCTATGAAGCTTGTTGAACTTGGCCTGTAGAGTCTGTAGATTTTCTTTTCTTGCAGAGTCTATAGATTTATCTCTCTACAGAGTCTATAGATTCAAGCCTACAGTGTCTGTAGATTCAATCCTACAGAATCCATAGATTCAAGCCTGCAGAGTCCATAAATTTTTGAGAAGCTTGAAAAATGAGGAATTTGAATGCCCAGGACAAATTTTGAAAAGGGAAGAGATAATTTTGGTCTATAAGACCAAAATAGTTCAAATTTTGTCCCAAAAATGAATGATATTTTTGAGAAACAACAGCTGGCTCCAGTTGGGGAACTTCTATCAATTGTAAAAAGAATTGAAGGGAGTAGAATCCAGAATCTCCAGTGTCTTCATGTGTACCATTGGGCTATGGATTCGTGTTACCTAGAAATGAAAGGCATAAAAAATGGAAACAAACAAAATAAAATATAATTAAAAACTATACAAATATACATATGTATAGATGCAATAATCTAATACTTTAAGAGTTGAAGTGTTTCAGATGTTGCTTCTTGAGAGGTAGTGAAAATAGTGTGACATCTTGGTAAACCAATAGGAAACTAGTGATGACTAAAAAAGTGTGTCTCATTGAAGAGTTGTGTTTGATTACTCCTAAGAAATTAAGGCCCCATTATGCAAATGTCTTTGCCTTAATTATTGATTACAAAGGCATGTCCACCTTCACCTATCTTCAATAGAATACTTGACATTGGTGACATGTTCACATATGAGCATGTGCATCTTTGAATATAATTGGCCAATAATAGCTAGACCTCAATATCTTGTGTGCAGTAGTGTGCCTTGAAGGATGGTCACTTCTTAATTTGTCATGGAATTTATTTGTGATCTTTGTGGCTTTAGATTTGGAAACACACCTTAAGTAAATTCCTTCATAGTTTTTTTGTAGAAGAATCTTATTTTGATCATAAAGTGAGATGATCTCAGCCTGAGGTCTCTTTTCTTCTCTCTCTTGAGGTGTGGTGGACATGTTCCATGAAAAAATTAATGATCATTGTATTTGTACCAATATCCACTTAGTACTTAACTCACTTCTACCTACAAAACATTAATATGAGGATCAGTGTTTGAAATGAGTTGGATTAGACCTTGCCTCCTTACTAACTTAGCATATTTTATCTCTAAGTCATATTCTTTAAGCTTGGTCATCCACTTCTATCTTATTTCTCCATGTTCATTCTATCCCAACATTAGCTTAATAGTTAGATCAAGCACTATGGTATATGTCTTATTCTTGAGGATGTAGTGCATGAATTTCTTGACCACCTTTACTTGTGTGTAAGTTTGATTATCTAGGATATGATAGTTCAGCTTAAAATTCTTTAGGTTGGTGCTCATAAAGGTTATGGAGTGCTCTTTGTCATCTTCTTTTTGTGTTAAAAAATATCAATGGTATGATCAAAAGCAAAAGAATATATATAGAAATATTTATTAAAATTAGGACTTATCAAGACAAGGGCTTCAACAATATCATCCTTGATGTATTGAAAGTCCTTCACTTTAGTGACCTACTCTATCTTTGCATATTTATTTAACATGGCGTTGAGTGGTCTCACTATTTTTAGTTCCTTGGCGTGGCGTTGAGTTGATTCTTCTAAAGAAAGATTTTAATTTCTTTTGATATTTACAACTTCTACCTTTGAATTGCATTGATTATATCAAGGTCTATGGTCATACCTTCTTGAGTGATGATGTGTCCTAAGAGTTTACCTTCAGTCACACAGAAGATGTTTTTCTTAGGTTTCAAAGAAATGTTAAACTTTTTGGACCTCTCCAACACTTGTTCTAAATGCATCATGTGATCTCCTTTGTTTTTAAAGAATATTGTTAGGTCATTCATATAAAAAATAATGAATTCACCTACCAATCCTTGGTCCATTTCTCAATGAAAAGTCACTCCTATATTGATAAGTTTGAATGGCATTCATTTGTAAGCATATGTTCCCCATTTAGTCATAAAGGTAGTCTTCATTTTGTCATTCTTGTTTATCAGTACTTGGTTATATCCTAAAAATTTATCCAAGAATGACATCATTTTAGAGGCACTTACTAGATGTATTATGTCATCCAAACATGGTAAGGGATAATTATCCTTTTTGGAAGATCTGTTTAAGTTATGGAAATCAACACAAAGTTTGATTTCTCCACTCTTATTCCACACTAGCTCAAGGTTGGAAATCCATGTTGAGTGTTGTATAGGAAAAAGTATCCTTGCATCAAGCAATTTCTTCACTTTTTTGTAAAGTAGTGGTTCCAACACTAGATTTACTAGTCTTTGTCTTTGCTTGAAAGGTTTTTAAGCTTCATTTAAGGGAATAGTGTGAGTAATCACACTTGTGTCAAATATATTTAGATCATCACATGACCAATTGATAACTTCTTTGAACCTGGTTAAGGGGTCAATAGCCTTAATCACTTCCTCATTACTGAAAACTAGACCATTATTGACATTTTACTCATTCTCATGACTTCCCAAACTGACTTGCTTGTAGTCCTTCCCACTCACTTTGGGTTGCCTATATTTAGTTCCTTGGTTGTCTAGGTCAAATATCCTCTCTAAGGAGATTATGCCCTTAGGAATTTGATTATGTTTAAGCTGGATCACTCTATCTTCATTTTTTTTGAACTTTCTACAGAACTCTCATTCTATTCATCAATGATATGAGACTCAAATACATCAGAATTACATGAGAAGTTAATTATCTACTGATCATCATCAAAGACTTGGAAGTGATTGATGTTTTATGATATAGAGGGACATGAGATTATTTTTGTAATGAATTATAGCAAGTTTAAATCCTCAGGAGGCACCATGTTTGCTACTGCTAAGGAAACAATATTGAATGAGTCAAAGTACTTAATTAAATCCCATGTTATAAATATTAAATTGATTATACAAGAATTTTTACATTGATATCTACTTTTAATTTGATTCACAAGTTTATAATCACCATAAACTAATAACTCTTTAACCTTATGTTTAATTACAAATTGAAAGCTTCATATTCTTCTAAGTTGTTAGCATAAGAGAACTATAATAAATGATAAGATAGATACTCTTTGCCTTCAGGGTTTGTTATCACAAATCCCACTCTTGAGCCCTATTTATCCTACACACCATCAAAGTGTAATGTCCAAGGACCTTTACTTTATTCTTATCCTATCTAGATATCTCCTCTAACAATGTTAGTGATTTCTAGACTATAAACACCTAAGTTAGAGGACTGGTAATTTACCTTGTCATTTGTGTCATTTTATTTAGTTATCATGTATTTCATCTTGGTTATTTATCAATCTTAATCTGATTCATAATCCCATGCCAATGTAACCACATGTGAGATCAATCCATGGACATGTATCCATTCATGGATTAGTAGAAATCCATATGCTTCAGGTATGTCAATGACTTGAATGTAAATTAACTATTGTATTCAAGGCTCGTGAACTAATTTCATATAGATGTTCAATAATTAACCAATTACCTTTAATATCAACTTATCTAATTGTACTACTACCTTTTTAGATTTGATTAGACTTAACCCTAGTTTCTCACAAATTCCTAGAGGCATAATGTTAGTTGAAGCACTAAAGTCAAGAAAGCAATTATGGAGATTCTTACAAAAAATTCTAATAGTTAATATGAATGGTGGATCTTCATGATTACTATTATATATCACTACATTTGCATGAACTTGTTTAGCATTACCAGAGTTAGGTTTTTCATTTAGTAATTTCAACAATGTTATATTCACATTGTTCTTCTTCATGTCTTCTACTATGTTGTATCCATGTATTGTTGACATGGTGCAGGGAGCTTATATTATTGGTTGACTCTTCTTACCTTTAAGGGTGTGGAGGGTTATTATTTGTCTTGCCAACAGGAGGTCTATCTAGTTTATTAGGTGGGGTGGAAATTATTAAAGGGGGTTATGACATTTGCTCCTTAATGCATGGTTTCTTCTTTGGTACTATTGAAAATCATGCAACTCCTCAAAATTATCTTTAGGTTAATTCTCATATTGGCTTGGGAAGTAATAAGTCTCAACCATGAGGACTAATTTAGGGGATCTAGAGGTATCGATATATTTATCAGAGCATTTAGGGTTTCCTTGATCAATGGGACTAATGTTGAGTCTTTCCATTTGGATCTAAATGGCTTAAATGCATGGCATAACTCAACACATTCAAGTTCTCCATGTCTATTTATATTTTGTACTTAGCACCAGTTAGGTGAGGCCATCTCATAAATATTGATCTAAAGTAGTTTGGTCAAAGGGGGATCACTATTATTGTTAGGCCTACTAAAAAGTCTATTGTATATTTGGAATTTATAATTCCTATTGGAGATTTCACCAGTGTTACCCATCTACCTTTTGATATCCAATAAATCATTAGAGAGCTTTTATATAGTCCTTTGGATTGAGTCTAACTCTCCCTTTGGAGGTTCTAGGCTTTTGGTTTGGGTGGTAGCTTGGACATTTATGTTGTTCATAGGTACTATTGTTTGATTATTATAGGGATGCATTCTATAATTTTCTTGGTTAAAGAAACCTGTGTACTAGTTAGGCACAACATGGCTCAAAGGTAACTAGTTGATTATTCATAATTGGTTCAAGGCAAGCTGGTTTTAATTCATATTGGGAATGACATTCAAAGTAGGCATGGTAGGATCAAAGTTGGTAATGGCAAAGGTAGGATGCCCCTATGGGTAAATTTTGTCACTAATAAAAATAGCCTCATCATATGTTAAAGGTAATGTGTTAACATTATGAGTTATTCTAGAAAAAATGGTTGTCATGGGATCCAAAGTGTTTTTATAAATTTAAAAAGCTAGCTCATCTATAGGATTATATGGTGGGGACATTAGATTTTATATATTTTTTAACCTAGAATTGAATATTCTAATAATCTCATTTGAGTCCCTTTTTAGGGTGGTGAAATATTTGTACATGATTCTTGGGCTAATTAACCTACCAAACTAGGCAGTAAAGGTGTCATTGAACTAATTCCATCCTGTAATGGAATCTTTGGGTAAATTAAGGAACCAACCATATGAGGCATCTCAAAATGTGAAAGGAAAGAGATGACAAGCTACATCCTCATGGATCATGATAATAAATCTTAAATATGTTTTAAAGGACTTGATGTGTTCCTCAATCTTCACCCTACTAGTGGGGGTAAAAAGAGGCAAGTACTTCTCTGAGTTTCTAGGCAAATCATGCATAGGTCTAGGGATATTGATGGATGAACTTGCTAACCATGCCATGAATGGCACAAGGGGTTACATATTTTTATTGGATGGGAAGTATGGTTTAGTCCTAGAATTTATATTCCTTCTTTTGTCTACTCTTGATTTCTTATGAGTTTATAGAGATGTTAAATGGGTTCTATGTTTAGATCAGGATCTAGTTCAAGTCTTAGGCAAATATAAGATATAAAATGGGTACTAAGAGTAAACAAAATTCAAGGATAACCTCTACAAGTGTAAAATACTATAAATATAAAATATCTCCATAGGGTAAAGACTTAAACAAAATAGATCAAATGCATTTAAGTAGATCTTTAACGATCTAATCTAGAAACCTTAAAATTAATAAAACATGCATAAATAATTGTTAGCTTTCCATGTAAACCTATAAATATTAGTGTTAAACCAATAAATCAAAGTGTTTATATGCCTTGTTTAAAAATATAATATTGCTATAGTGTTTTAGCTCAAATTAATGCAAATATCTACTTAAACCCAAATGAAATAGAGCAATTTAGATCTTAAATGCCTAGATGTAGTGTAAATAATGTGTTAGAGATTGATATCTACAAATATATCCCAAATATTTAAAAAAATTACACCAAACCTTACAAAGATGATCAAAATAACCTATAATATGTGTGAATATAAGGTATTCCACCTATCTTTGCATGGAATTTAAGCAAATATCCAAGTTATTTTACCAAATCTACAAAAATGAACACTAATTTTGAAATAATCCTTCAAATAATGCAAGGATTTATGTAAATAATGAAGATACTTAGTGTTATTTAATATTATTCATGTAATTTGAAATAATTAAGCATGTATATAATGAAGTACACTATAATTCAACAAAGATGAATTTAGTTGCATAAGGCCATCCTTCTAGCACCAAAAATTTACCTTCCTATTGATGCACCTATTATGCTCCCTATGTCACTAGGGAACATAAGAAAAGTAAGAAAATCAATTTAAAGTCTTGGAATCACATGGGTCTTGAGTTGTTTATACAAAATATTTCTAGGAATAGAACAAATAGTAGAGATGTGATCACCACTTTGAAAGTCTGCAAGTAAACCCTTTTACAAGGACAATAGATGTTTATGAAGTGACACTTTTATTGCTAATCTTTGTGAATTTTCTTAATATATACCAATTAATGCTCAAAATATAAATAAAATTTGATTATTTACAACATGATCTAAACTAAGGTAATTCATGGGAAGATCTAGGATTGAGTAGGGTAGGGAATTAAAGAAGGGGTGGTTAAGATGATTAATGAATCCTATTTAATGAATTTCAAAATGTAAAAACACATTAAAATAACATGTACCAACCCTAGTGTAAATCTCAAATATAAATAAATGTAGTTTAAGCTTCTATGGAAGGAAAATTCATATGTCTAATAGTATATATTACATAAAGATAACTCACTCATAGTAAATTGCATAAGCACATCAAGTAGCTAAGGAGATAAAAATAGAGAAAGTATACCATCAGATTTGTCAACCTAGCATTAAGATCAAAATAATAGATGCATATATGAAATGATATTTATAAAATTAACTTGTAGAAAAGAAACTATCAATCATCTAAAAGTGTGAGAATTTAGAAGTCATAAAACCACACAAAATAACACCACAAACAAACTCTCGAATTCTTTGTCTCTTTGTATTAATTCTTGTAACAAATTTTTTCTAATTATAAATGAGGGAAAGACCCCTATTTATAGGCTCAAAATGACTAAGACATGTTTGGTTGGGCCCAAAAATGGTTCCCAATATAAAACCAAGTGGCCTAAGACACCATACACAATAGAATATTCCATATTTAAATTTACAAAATATGTTAGACTAATCCTAAGGTCCTTGAGGTTATTGAGATTCTTGTTGTTGTTGTTGTTGTTGTTGTTGGTATTTTTGCTTCTACTTCTTATCTGGTTCATAAATTAGCATAGGCTTGGTAATCTTTATCAATCTAAGAGAATTCTAGAATCATAGGCTTAAATAAATTAGGTATGTCTTGGATTAGCTTGTTGTGCTCTGTGACTATGGCCCTGAGTGCCTCTTCAATTTCCTTTGCCTTCTATAGCCTTTGATTGGAGAATGACATAGTGTCTATCACCTTAACAAACATTTTGGCACTAGATACATCTTATTGGAAATTAATAATGAAAACCTTCATCTATGCTTTGAATTCTTGCTCTTCCATGAAGGATCCATCAAGCTTATTCACTCTAATGATCATTAAATCCTTCAGTAAGTGGGTTATCTTAAATTCAATTTTCTCAAAGGATGTATTAGCATCTATGACCTGATCTAACCATGTCTTTAAAATTCTCCTCCTATTCATGAGGATGGTCTATGTAGGGACATGTCTTTAATAGGTAAGATTTTCAGGTCAGCGAATTTATTATTTCTTGCCACTTTTGCCAAGTTATCTAACTTTGTGTCATAAAGGGAAAGACTTTGGTCAAGTTTAATGACCCATTTGGCTTGTTTGATCCCATCCTCCTACCTTTTCTTCATAAATTTATATAAGTTAAAGACATTATATCATTAACTATAAATATTAAAGTACCCTCTGGCATAGTGGGTAGTGTTTACTCTTTTGATCTTTTTAATTCCTATTGCATCCCCTTTATTAAGGCAATATTTGACTCTACTTGTCCTTTCATTAAGGATACATGATCTTTCACATACTCTTGTACCCTTGCAGGTCCATCCTTCCTCTTCTTATTTAAAGTGAATAGTGACTCTTCACTTTCATATATCACATCTCAACTTGACTAAGGTTGTTTCACTTGTCTCCTCACCACTCTCTTTATGGTCTTAGTGGCTTCATCAAATCTCATGACAACCTGGGTTGTAGCTTGTCTTTCCTAATGCCTCCCTTGCCTTATTGCCTGTATCATGTCACTTACCCAATTTGGGGTCGATGTAGTTGCTGGATGAGTGGGGAATGGTTACAATGGGATTTCCTAGGAGGAGGAAGAATCTAGGGTTTTAGTTGGGATATATAAATTATTAGGGTCTAATTTCCCCAATAGATCAAATAAATATGTAATAAAACCCATATTAAAGACAACTGAGGGCAACATTAAAGGCCCAATCATTTTGTTTTTTATGGTGAGGTGAAGTGTTTATTTCCAAGTGAATGATTTTTAGATGAGTTTGAGCAGCTTGGTGAATACAAGGGAGCCAAGGGTAAGTGATGCACTTATTATGGTAACTTGAGAAGGGGTATAACCCAAAACTTAGATAACACTAGTGATTTGGGAGCCAAATGGAGGTGGAATGTTAGAAGTGGCATGGGAGAGTAATTTTGGAATATTACCTCCAAAGGAAGTAATGGTGGGGGATGTGAGCATGGGAGTGTGAGCATCAATAGAAGTAGGAGCAATTATGAATTCTCTAATGACTAAGAAGGAAGACAAGGGTATAGTCATTATATTGGAAGTTTGGGAAGATAATGAAGGAGACATTTCTCTTCTCATTATATCCTTAGGAGACCCCTTCATTACATAGACCTTTTCAAAATTCCTCCTAGCTAGTGCCTATAGTCCTTCCATTAAAATTTAGATCCTTTCTACCCTTCCTCAAGATCAATGATATTAAGATCTGGTTGATCAAAAATTTGTATGGTAGCTTCTATAATATAAGTGGGGATAATTATGGGCTCTCATAAATGACCTAGTTGGTATATTGATTCTCCTTATTTGAATCTAGGATGTATGTCCTATCCACTTCGAGTAGCCTAAAGTGGGGACCTATAGGGTATACTTCTGATGAGAGAGTGTCATCCTCTTCTTCCTTTTCTACTTTTTACTCATATTCTACATTAAACATGCTCCCATGAGTTGGTGGGAGTTGAGGGTTTACTATGTATTATTTCCTCCTTTCTCAGTCGAGCCTCATTTCAATTAGTATATTATTCTTGGCAACATTTCTCAAGACTACCTCATCATTCATTACACCCAGGTATATCCAGTCATACACCTCATCTTGGTGATTATATTCCATAGTAACATCCCTTTTGAAATTTTTGAGGTGTTTAGAAATGACTTGGTTTTATCCCACATCTTTTATGCCTTGGTTTTATCCCACATCTTTTATTCATCATTGGGAAATAGGTATGAGTCCCTATGCCTTGATGCCACTATTATGTCTTTCCATTTCTTTACCTTAGCTCTCCCCAAGTGGTAAGGAGCCTTATGGGGGGGTGAGGGGGTGTCTTTTTCTTCCTCTTTAAGATGTCATCAACTCTATGGAATATTTTGTAGGATATATCCTCTTCTACCAACTTCATTGACACATACCTTGGTATCCTAAGGGGAGTTACCTTTAACCCTTCTACTTGGATGACTATAAAATCAAGGTAGATCCAAAATTTTCATATGTCTCTCAATTCCTACCTAACTTTTGATGGCATCCTTTACATTTAACATTTTGTGATTGACTTTTAAATAGGGGGATAGAAATCCTCTATAATTATCTTGATGTGGTGACTAAAATGAGGAATGTGCATTACAAAATATGTCTAGGTAAATCAACTTCATCTTGTGTAGGATTCCATTTGTTTGGACTTAATTGTGTAATTACACAAATAACATCCAATAGATATCTCATCATATAAAATGGAGCTCCATTTATATATGTGTCTTCCATAGAAATGACTAGATTTCTACTAATAATATCCCCAAATGAGGGGATTTATTAATATTCTATAATTATTTATAATAGTGAAATAGACCTTACATCTAAGTATCCGATGTGTGCAGTATCAAATAGTTTATTTATAAAGGTGAGGCCAATCCTCACCCCCTTTCTAAATTGGTGGATGAGCACATTCACCTAGTCATCCGTGAAGACCACTTTAGTTGGGTTCATTACCCATGAAGCTAAGATGGTCTCTGATTTGTGTGCCTCATACTAATTATCGATGATGCTTTAGTTATATTCCAACTAGGGTAGGGGTAAGTCATAATGTGTTTCAAAACTTTTCCCTATAGTGAAGGTAATAATAAACCCTTGATTAATGGATTTGAGTAATCCATCCTCATATTTCAACATCCTAAAGATGTCGTATACTATATTAGCACATGATATGACCTCTAGTTTTGTTGTGACTTTATAGAGGCTAGTAGTTTGGATTGTAAAGATATCAAAATTGAGTTGAATAATATGGGGCATGGTCTTAAAATCATCAAGTTCATTTCTCCTTCAACATTGTATTAGATACATTTGTAATGCATGTTCCCCATGTCTAAGGCCTCAAGATGAACTATGTGTCTTTAAAAATGACTGAATTGCCAAACTAAAACAAAAAGTCATCATTTCCATATAAAATACCCTTACCAATAGTAGAAGATCCTACCCATGTCATTTTTACAATATCTTGGGTAGTAATTGGCATCATCTTATAGTTTTATTCAACTTTGGAGCTCCAACAATGGTGGCCCAGGTGCAATTTTATGAAGACTTTGAGCTTGGTTGACTTGAGAGCACAAATAGTAAAGAGGGAAAACACTTATGGATTTGAATGCCAATGTAAGTAGTAATAGTCGAGTCAAGTATCCTTTTGAAGGTTACCTTGATTAATGCAACATTGTTGACAATTTTTGTTCATGCTAAATTAATGGCAAGCTCATCACTTTTGCATTTAAATTTAGCATTGATTTGCCTTTGATTTTCCATCAATTTTATCTTTAAAGCTAAAGGTTTCCACATTTTTACATATGTCATACCACATTGGCTCCAACTAGGTATTTTAAAGGCTTAAAATTGGCTAATATGATTCATTGTCTCAAATTTTGGACACATGGCACCTTCTAATTGGTCATGAACCATCAAAACATAACTTGATGTGATGACTCATTTGTACTCAACCAAACAACACCTTTTAATTTATAGCAATATATTAGGTAAGGACCTCTAATTTTGGTTGGTTATAATAGTTCCACATGTCACTCTCATAAGAAATTATATTTTTTCCTTCTCTATGTGGGTTTTTCATGGGCAGTCAGGAGTTTGATTAGATAGGTGTCATGTTTGGAAGGATTCTAGATAGTTGTTGATAACTTTGTGTTAAAAATGTGGCTTAGGTAGAGCCACACATCACTCTTAGGGGTAATATGTTGATTTTATATGCATCTTTGTAGTGATGATATGTGGAAACATTTTGTGGGTCTAGTGGACACATGTGTTACTTTTGCAGGCCTTTAGAGGTGTTATAGTGGATCTTTAGGTAGAATTATCATGGGCATGACAAGTGTCATCATCACATGGGTCCAAGGGGACATGCATAATTTTCATGATATTTAATAATTTCTTCTCCTACTTGTCACTCTCAAAATGGGCCTTGGATAGTTGTACACCATTGAGCTTTGATTGGATGGCTCAGGTATATCAATGTGTTTACTTAATGATCCCTCATGAAATTTAAATAAGATCAAATTTGATGTGGACACACATCAATCTTGAATGAATATAAAGGGGACACATGTAACTTTAGAAGACATCTTGGGTTTAGCTACTTGTACATGAGAAATGTTGTATGATCTTGTGGACCTCTAGATTGTGGTGAGACATGTAGTGGCTCAGATTCAAGGGGATTACTTTTAGGGTCCAAGATATTCATAGGTAGCCTATATATTTTAATTCCAAAGGTTAAATACCTCATGATCTTTCTTAGATGACCCCACATGGTTCATATTATTCATAGATTCATTCCAAGTATCATGCACAAAGTGCATTCCTTTTGACCAATGGTGCAACTTGAAGTTCTGATAGTAAGGAATTATGCCTTGTATAAATGCCATGATGACATGTGGCATGTCCAAGAGTGAGTATTATTTTTATAAGTCCTTTATAATTTGATGTCCTATGAGGCATCACAAACCACTATCTTTAAGTTGATGTCCTGTGAAGTCATGCAATAAGTTAAGTCAGACTTTTGGAAATGTCAAATGCCAATCATGAGAAATTTTAAATAGGTCTAAGGAAAAATTATGTCATAAAATTATTTAAACAAAGATGTCGTTAGTATAATAAGATCAAACAATACCTATTATGTTCATGTCAATTAGGGAACCAGATGGAACATTTATGGTGAAGCCTGTCTGCACATTTTGATTCAATTTCATAGTTAATTATTAATTATTTGAATGAAAACTTGATAAATATTTGTAATAATTCAAGTATTTATAAATGATAATTTGTATTAAAAAATGAATATCTAACCAATAAATTGTTAGCAAGTATTAAATTTATTTCTATGTAGTGAAACCAAGTTAACAAACTTTGCATCTTAGGCATTTTTGTGAAATTAAGATAGGAGGGTCCCCATTTTGGGAATAGGGGGTAGTTGAGCATCAAAAAATGGTAACCTTTATGGGGAACATAGTAAAATGTTAGAAACTAGATCTTCTAATCAAAGATGAATAAAAAATCAGTCATCTCACTATGATTTTCTATCACATCAAAACCACTTTTTAGAACTAATGAAAACTCATAATCTAGAAATAGAGTTTAAATCTTGTGGTTAATCATACTATGTGTGTGATTTGAAGTTCATTAACCTTTACCATTGGGTTTAGAAATGATAAATTTCAATCTTTAAGATATTAAGATATGAAATGACTTAATCATTCTTTATATTTTATATAATGATGGTCTTGCTTAATTAGGAATGGCTTGGGCTTGGCTCTACTTCTAGCTAGGCATCCATAGCCCCGACATAAATACCTTTGGCTTCACTCTAAGCCTTGATCTAATGTGAGCTAAGAATCCATAGTCTTGGTAGAGATTGCTTAATAACCATTCATATAATATGAAGTAGTTTATGATTTCACTTCATTGGTGTATCATATTTTTTATTTTTGTTTTTTATACTTGCAATCATAAACCAGAATGGTTGGGAACCAGAGTTAACCAAGTATAAGGATTGTGTCAATACATAATCTAAATGTTATTCACTCTCATAATTAATTTATTCCCAGGTAATTTATTTGGTGAATTTGTGGTGATAGTATAATGGCCCACATGGGACCAAAATCTTGTTCAAAAAAATGTTCAGTCATCTAAATTTTATTAAAGCCTTAAAATGACTTAAATTTTTATGAGAAGACTAATTTATAATCAGCCCTACCAAAAATTTCTTAATTAGAACAATGTTAAGGGTTTCCCATCTTTGGACTATGAATGTTTAAGATTAGCAATCCCTTCTTTCCATTAAGGATCAAGTGGATATAAATTGAGATAGATATTTCTTTTCCATAGGACTTATTACTAAGCTACAACACACAAAAAAAAATAGAAAAAAAAATGAAAATCAAGAAAGAATAAAATAAGAAAACAAAGCAAGAAAGTAGGAAAGGAACAACAAGAAAGCAAAGAAATAAAATAAACCTACACTACCCCTACCTACTTTAAACCTAGACAAGTCTTACTCTCCTTGTGTAATTTGAGATAAAGTAATAGGGAAATCATGCTTCATGTATTTCCTATCGATTGGTAAGGCCAAGTTATTCCCTTTCAAGTCTTTAAGTCTAACCATCTTTTCACTGAGTATCTCTACTAATTGATAGGGTCCAATCTAGAGAAAAGTGAACTTGTCATGTTTTCTTTTTTTCTCATGGGCCTTGTCCCATAGTAGGACTAAGTTTGAGATTCAGAATGTTTTGGTTTTGGATCACTTGTCAAACTAGATTTTTACAACATCATGATGCTTGCTAACGTTTTTTAAAGCTTCATCTCTAGCATATTCCATTTGGATGATTTTTAGTATTTGGGATTACACTCTTTCATCATTTCCAATGTACTAAGACATGAACTCATATGTAGGTAGCTTAAATGTGATGGGAAGTATAGGTTGTTGCCTATAAAATAACAAGAATGGGGATGTTTTGAGTGCTTACTTATATCCGGTTCTATCTACCCATAGATCAAATTTCAATTAATAATATCATTCTCTAGGTCCCTTTTCTGTAAACTTCTTGATTGCAATCATGAAGTTTTAGTTAGTGGATTCAGCAACTCCATTACCCTGAGGGTAGTAGTTTGCAGCAGACTTGATGATTATCTAGTTTTTATATGCCCATTTAGTGAATTAATCTGATGTAAATGCTAGGCCATTATCATACACTAGAGACAAGGGTGTCCTAAACTGAGTGATAATGTTCTCTTTTAGGAGCATAATGATGTTGATCATTTTGTTGTTCTTGGTGGCCACTACTTTGGTCCATTTGGTGTAATAGTCTATAGAAGTGAGTATAAATTTGTATCCCACCAAGGAGTTACGGTTGATTACTCCTAAAAAATTGAGGCCCCATTGTGAAAATCTCTTTACCTCAATTAATGGTTGCAAAGGCATGGCTAGTTTCACCTATCTTTGATTGAATACCTGATATTGGTGGTAGGTTCACACATGAACATGTGCATCTTTAAATATAGTTATCCAATCATAGATAGATCTTAATATCTTATGTGTAGTATTGCACCTTGAAGGATGGCCTATTCTTAATTTCTCCTAGAAGTTATCCATAACCTTTGTGGCTTCAACTTTGGAAACACTCCTTAAGTAAATTCCTTCATATATTTTCTATAGAGGAATCCTCTTTTGATCATAAAGTGAGATAATCATAGCCTAAAGTATTTTTTATTCTCTCTCTTGAGGAGTGGGGGACATGTTCTGTATAGAAAATAATAAATAATTTCTTTATACCAATATCCATTAGGGACTTGATTTGCTTCTACCTACAAAACATCAATACGAGGATCAATGTTTGCAATGAGTTGTATTAGACCTTTCCCCCTTACTAACTTAGCATATTTTATCTCTAAGTCATATTATTTAAGCTTGTTCATCCACTTCCATCTTCTTTATCCAAGTTCATTTTATCCTACCATTAGCTTGATAGATGGATTAGACACTATGGCATATGTCTTTTAGCTGAGGATGTAGTGTCTAAATGCATTGACCACTTTTAATAGTGTCTAAGCTTTCTTATCTAGGATATGATAGTTCAACCGAGCATTATTTAGGTTGGTGCTCATAAAGGATATAGGATTATCTTTGTCATCTTATTTTTGTGTTAAAAAAAATAGCAATTGTATGACTGAAAGAAAAAGAATATAGATAGAGTTTTTTATTAAAATTAGGACTTATCAAGACAGGGGCTTCAACAATAACATCCTTGATGTCTTGGAAGGTCTTCTTCACTTGAGTGGTCCACTCTATATTTTCATCTTTCTTTATCATGGCATTAAATGGTCTTACTATTTATGAAAAACTAGAAATAAACTTTCTTATGAAGTTGATTCTAACAAAGAAATATTTTAACTCCTTTTTGCTATTTAGAACTTCTAACTTTGAAATTGCATTGATTTTATCAGGGTCTATGGTCATACCTTCTTGAGTGATTATGTATCCTAAGAGTTTACCTTTAGTCACATATAATATGATTTTCTTGGGGTTTGAGGAAATGCCATACCTTTTAAACTTCTCTAGCACTTATTGTAAATTCATCATGTGATCCCCCTTATTTTTAGAGAAAACTATTGGGTCATCCATATAAATAATAATCCTTACCTATCAATATATGGAATGCATGGTTCATTTTTCATTGAAAATTCACTCTTATGTTGATAAGTTTGAATGGAGTTTGTTTGTAAGAAAATTTTCCCCATTTAGTCATGAAGACAATCTTCAATATTTCATTCTTACTTACCAAGATGATCCAGGCAATAATTCAGGTGACAATTTAGGTGATAGTTCCACCCCAATAGATGACAGAACTTCTAGGAGCCTTAACTTTGACACCCTAGCTCCAACTGACTCACCGTTTGAACCATTGGAAATATAATAATGAGGAGAATGTTTTGAGATGGAATTGATCTCTGCTAGATGAATTTTGACCCCAAAAAACCTAATGGAAGTGCCCCAAATTTTAATTTTAGTAGTGTAGTCTAAAAATAGTAAGTTCATAAAAATAGTAATTCCTCAAATTTTGTATTGTTTTAAATCTTGGAAGTCAAACCAATTAATATCCCTCAAGATTTGTGACCTTCCACATCCTCCCCATGCTTTCAAAATGTGTATAAATGAAGAGGTAACCTGAAATGTGAAGACAGACATCTCTTCCCAGAGATAAGCATATAATTGTATTGTGATCTTGAGTAATACTACATCTCTTCTCAGAGAATTCATTATTATTGTGTTATTTCTATGTTCCTAAAATATTTATCAACTAGAACTTCTGAGTTTTGGATCAGTGGTATCAAAGCAATTTGTCTTGAGAGTGTATGATCCTGAGGATGAGGTCGAGCTATAAGAAACTTGGGTGGGAAACAACAGAGCTTCCAAACTTTCCACCTATTTGATCTAAATGACTTCAAATAGTGGATGACACCGAGACATATGATCCTTTCAAGGAAATGGTGAATGAATCCCTCCAATAGTAATAAGCATAGATGCTACAATAATTTTCCTAAATTCTTCAAACACTCCCGATGGAAAATTCTAGCTTTGTAGCTGCACTTCTTGGCTCCTCATTTAGTGCCCCAACACCCTTCAAGGTTTAGGTAAATTTTTATATTCCTACATTTGAAGGCAAAATCAATGTTGATGTAGTAGAAAATTGGTTAGATCAATTGTCTTCCTACTTATCTATAAATAAGTTCACCAATGGATAAAAGATCACTTTTGCTCTTTTGAAAGCATCATTACCCATGAAAAACTGGTCAGAAGTGTACAAAAAGAGGTTCAGTATAGATGACATTGGCCTTGAGGTGGAATCTACCTAGGATGATTTCATGAAAGTGGTGAAAGAAGAATACTATCCCATCAAAGCATATGATGATCTATACATATAGTGGCAACAACTTCACTAAGGTAAGGACCAATTTATTCAAGATTACATAGACATTTTTCATTCTTTATTTGCAAGATTGGGCATCCAAGAAAGTGAGAAACATACGACTCTCAAATATCATGGTAGACTATAATGGTACATATGGGGGGGAATGGAACTCTTCAATTTGGAAAACCTTGGTGAGCCATACAAATTCACAGTGAAGATTGAGCAGAAGCATGGTAGAAAGAATACAAAGAGCCAACTCTCAAAATGGAAAAGTGACAAGGAAGGTCTAACATGAGGCAAAAATTAGAAGCAAAAGGAGTTTTAGGATAAGAAACCCCAAAAGGGGAAGTTAGAAAATGGTGTGATTACCACAAAACTAGAACTTACTCCAAAGAAGAATGTCAAGCCATCAAGTCACTACTTTTTGAGTCACAATACTCAACATATACTACTCTGCCTCATACACAACCCACAGTCGAAGAAGATGAAGAAAAAATTGTAGATGCTAAGCCTAACACCATCATCACTTTATCACAAACCCATAAGGAAAGACCAGATGGCAAGGAAAGATTATTTCACTCCAAATTATGGGTAAAAGGTAAGCCTTTGCATTTCATTCTTGATAGAGGGAGTCAAAATAATTTAATCTCTACTAAAGTTATGAAAAGTCTAAATCTATCCAGTAAGCTTCATCCAAAGCCCTACAGTATTTTATGGTTGAGCCTAGGGAGAGACCTCTGTGTCACCCATCAGTGTCTTCTTTCATATGCAAGAAAACCATTCCAAGATGAAGTCTTGTGTGATGTGGTCAATCTAGATGTTTGTGATGTACTCCTTGGTCAGTCATTAATGTATGAATGACATGACATCTATTAATCATGAACTTGAAGAATCACCCTCACTCTTGGAATATGGCACTATAAGGTACTAGAGGTACCACCTCCCACATTTGTCTCCCTGATCAGTGCTAAGTAATGCAAGAGATTGGTGGAAAAGATAAAGCAACTTGTTCTCATGGTGGTCAAACCACAAAAATCTAAGAAGGCTAATGTTGCAGTCTTGACTACATAATAAACACAACAACAAAATTAGATATGAAGAATCATAGGAGAATATGATGACTTATTCAAGTCACCCAAAAGAGTTCCATTGCATTTCTTGGTAAAACATTCTATTTATTTGATCCCAAGATCACCTTTGCCTAATAGTCTTGTGTATCACAGATTAGTTTTAGAGAATGATGAGATAAAAAGATAGATTCAAGAATTGATCCAAAAGGGTCACATCAGGCCAAGCTCTTCACCCTGTGGTAGCCTAATTGTCTTAGCACCAAATAAAGATGGAATATGGAGGCTTTGAATTGACTATCGAGCCCTAAATAAAATCTCTATGAAGAATAGCTACCCCCTTCCCACGATTGATGAACTATTGGACCAGCTCTGTGGTGTGAAGTTCTTCACCAAAATTGATCTCAAATATGGTTATCACCAAATTCCCATTGATCCCAATGATGTCTAAAAGACTGCATTCAAATCTAAGGAGGGACTCTTTGAATGGTTGGTTATGCCTTTTGGATTAACTAACGCACCAGTAACCTTCATGAGGATGATGGATGACATCCTACGACCCTTCACCAGCTCATTCATGGTTGTCTACTTAGATGACATACTCATCTATAGTAGAACATGGGAAGAACATTTGCAACATGTTCGTAAGGTGCTTCAAACTCTTTGGGAGCACAAGTTGTATAAAAATATCAACAAATTCACATTCAAGATGACAAAAATTTAGTACCTTGGGTATGTTGTGAATGAATAAGGGGTCCATCTTGATCAAAAAAAGATTTGGGTTATTCGAGAATGGCCCACACTAAGGACCCTCATAGAGCTTCATAGCTTTTTGGGTTTTACAAATTTCTACCATAGGTTTGTTCTTGGATTTTCACATGTTGCTTGGTCACTAACCCAAGTAACTAAAGGAGGAGCTAAAGATACATTTTAGTGGGGTGAAATACAACAAAGGGCATTTGAGAATTTGAAGAACAAACTTTTCTTATCCCCTATTCTTGCCTTGCCAAATTTGCATCAACCTTTTGAGTTGATGACAGATGCATTTGAATATGCCATGAGAACTGTCATCATGCAATATGGCTACCCTATTGCATATCATAGTGAAACTTTCACTAACACATTCAAGAAATACCTAACATATGATAAGGAGTTCTATGCCATTGTGTAAGCCTACAAATAATGGAAACACTACATCTTGGAGAAAGAGATAGTCATCCAGACTAACTATAGACCATTGGAATTCATCCAAACATAGAGTAAACTATGAAATGAGAGGCACCAAAAGTGGGCCACATATCTTCAGTAATTCCACTTGATAATCAAACACAAAAAGGGGAGCTCAAATATAGCTATAGATTACCTAAGCCACCCATTAATTACTGTACTCACAATAGTTCTTGACTTGTGCAGACATGAGACTGCCACTTAGGGTGCTCTATATAAAGAAGATCCTACCTTTGCTGATACATATCAAATGCTTCAAAATGGTAAACATGTTTCTAATTTATATTTACAAGATAATGTCCTCTATTATATGGGCCACATTTGTGTTCTAGCTACAGAGCAACAAAAGATGATATGGGAAGCACACTTTAGTAGGATAGATGGACACTTTGGTATAGAAAATACATTGGTAGTTCTTCAAAAACACTTCTACTAGCCCTATATGTGAAAAGATGTGGAAAGATATCTCAAATCTTGCACCCCATGTGTGATAGCCAAACCAACAAATAAGAAGCAGGGATTGTACATGCCAGTACCAGAACCAACCAGGTCTTGGGAATTTATCTCAATGGAATTTCCTCTTAGGTCTGCCCACTTTAAAACATGGTAAGGACTATATTTTTGTGGTAGTTGATCATTTTTCAAAATGGCTATCATGATTACTTGTAAGAAAAATATATCTACTAAGGAAACTACTCAACTATATTTTAGTCATATATGGCTCCATTTTGGTCTCCCCAAGTCCATTGTCTTAGATCGAGATAACAAGTTCTTGAGCATCTTCTGGTCCACTCTATAGAAGTTGATGGATACCAATCTGATGAATACTATAGCCTTCCATCCATAAATTGATGGTCAGATAGAGGTGGTAAACTTTTTGATTATTCACATGATTCATATGTATCACTCCAAACATCCATGCACATGGGATGAGGGACTTCTTTTCACACAACATGGATACAATCAGGCATTGTATAACTCGACCAAGCACAGTCCATTCCAAGTATATTTTGGGTTCCAACCCATGGCACCAATTGATATAGTTGTTCCATTTTCCACCATGGAATACACACCTCATGGAAGATCTGAGGCAACAAAAGCAACAAATTTTATTGAACAAATGTAACACATGTAACAACAAGTTCATGACATCCTGGAGAAGATGAATTATAAGTATAAGCAACGCCATGACAAACATAAGATTGCACACCATTTTGTTGTGGGTGACAAGGTTTGGTTACAGCTTTAGAAGGAATGACTTGTAGGTCCACGTAGAAAAATTTGGCCTCTATGATATGGTCCCTACACCATCACTAGAAAATTTGGAGAAAATGCTTTTGAGTTGAACCTACTAGCCTACCTTGGTCTGCATCTAATATTCAATGTGGAGCTCCTCAAAGCATATCATCCACCTCTATTGGACACTTCAGTTGTAACAAAACAACTAGACATTGATGAGCTTGATCCATAGAGTTTTTCTCTAGTGGAAGAGGATTATATTGTGGACACCTGGATGAAGACAATAAGAGGATGCTCTATTTCATTTTATCAAGTGGTCAAAAGGGGCCAGCTTAGCCACCAAGGTGAGTGGCTCACATAGAATCAAATAAAGACACAAATACCACACATGATGAGGAACATTGATGTAATGGGTACCATTGCTTTTAAAGGAGGGAGGAATGATTTGGGCAATAATTTAGGTGACAATTCGGGTGACAGTCTCACCCCAATTGATGAATGAACTTCTGGGAGCCATAACTTTTACACCGTAGCTCCAATTGACTCACCATTTGAACCGTTGGAAAGATAAGAATGAGGAGAAAATATTGAGATGGAATTGATCTAAACTCTATGATATTTTACCCTATAAAACCCAATGGAAGTGCCCAAAATTTCAATTTTAGTAGTGTAGTCTAATAATAGTAAGTTTCTAAAAATAATAATTCCTCAAATTCTATATTGTTTTAAATCTTCGAATTTAAACAAATTAATATCTCTCAAGATTGGTGACCTTAAAAATCATCCACATGCTTTTAAAATGTGTATAAATGAAGAGTTAACCCAAAATGTGAAGACACACATCTTTTCCTAGAGATAAGCATATAATTATATTGTGATCTTGAGTAATACTACATCTCTTCTTAGAGAATTCATTGTTACTATGTTATTTCTATTTTCCTGAAATATTTATCAACCATAACTTTTGAGTTTTGGATCACAAGACTTAGTTTTAGCCTAAAAATTCATCTAGGGATGACATCATTTTAGAGCCACTTACCATCTATATGACCTCATCCAAAAATGGTAAAGGATAATTATCCTTTTGAAAATACCTATTTAAGTTTTAGAAATCAACACAAAGTCTAATTTATTTGCTCTAATTTTGTACTGACACAAGGTTAGCAACCCATGTCAAGTGTCGTATAGGAAAAATTATCCTTGAATCAAGTGATTTCTTCACTTATTTATAAATCATTTGTTTTAGCATTGGATCTACTGGTCATTATCTTTACCTAAAAGGTTTATAGGATTCTTTAAAGGGAATAGTGTGAGTAATCACACTAGTGTCAAATATCTTCAAATCATCATATGATAAGGTGATAACATATTTAAACTAGGTTAACAGGTCATCAACCTTCATCACTTCCTCATTAGTGCAAACTAGACCAATGTTGACATTCTATTTAAACCTAGGACTTCCGAAGCTAACTTTCTTGTAGTCCTTCCCACTCATTTTAGGCTCCCTATCTCAGTTTCTTGCTTGTTCAGGTCAAACATCCTCTCTAAGGAGATCTCATCATTAGGAATTCAATTATTTTTAAGGTAGATCACTCCATATTCATTATTTTTTAACATTCTACATAACTCTCATCCTAGTCATCCATGATATGTTACTCAATTACATCGATATTGCATAAGAAGTTAGTTATTTGTTGGTCATCATCAAAGACTTGGAAGTGATTGATGTTATATGCTACATAGGGGCATGAGATTATTTCCATAGTGAATTCCTAAAATTTTAAAGTCTCATGATGTACCATGTTTTTTATTGTTGAAACCAGAGCATTTGCCAACTAGTTCTACTCCTTAGGCAAGGCAAAAATATTGAATAAGTCAAAGTATTCAATTAAATCCCATGCTCTAAATTTATTCTTTCTTAGACAAGAAATTTTACATTAATATATACTTCTAATTTTATTCACAATGAGTTTAGAATCACCATAAACTAAAATCTCTTTAACCTTATGTTGAATTACAAATTGAAGTCCTAAGATAAGAGCTTCATATTCTTCTAAGTTGTTAGAACAAGAAAACTATAATGTATAAGATGTTATATACTCTTTGCCTTTGGAGTTTGTTAGCATAATTCCCACTCATGAGCCCTATTTATCTCATGAACAATCAAAGTGATATGCCCAAGGACCTTTAATTTGTTCTTCTCCTATCTTGTTATCTCCTATAACAATGTTAGTGGTTTCTAGAGTATAAACACCCAAGTCAAAGTACTGGTAATTTACTTTTTCATTTTTGGCATTGTATTTAGTGATCATGTATTTCATCTTGGGTTATTTGTTAATCTTGATCTAATTTGGAATCTCATTCCAAGGTAACCACATGTGAGAGTAATCCATGGATAAGAATCCATTTAAGAATTTGGTCTAGTTATGGTTGAGTAGCAATCCATATGCTTTAGGTATGTCAATGAATTGAATGTTGATGAATTGTTGTATTAGATTCTTATGAGATAGTTGTATATGTATGTTAAATAATTCATCAATTACCTTTATTCTTGAATTGTCTAACTGTAATACTACCTGTATAGATTTGACTATATTTAACCCTAGTTTCTCACAAATTCCTAGAGGCATAATATTAGCTAAAACACTAGAGTCAATCAAGAAATCATGGAGATTCTTAAAAAAAATTATAATAGTTAATATTAATGTTGTAACTTCATGATTACTAATGTATATCACTACATTTGCATGAGTTAGTGATTTCAATAGCAAATCACATTATTCAATGATTTGTGTGAGTTCATGAAATGTTATTTTCACCTTGATCTTCTTCATGTCTTGTACTATGTTGTATCCATCTTTTGTTGATGTGGAGTAAGGATATTCTATAATTAGTTGACTCTCCTTACCTTTAGCGTGTGGAGGGTTATTATTTATCCTACCATCAGGAGGTGTGTCTAGTTTATTAGGTATTATGGAAGTTGTCAAAGGGGGGATTCTAACCTTTGCTCCTTAAGGCATAGTTACTTCTTTGGTACTTTTGAAAATCACACACTTATTCAACATTATCTTTAAGTTCATTCTCATCTTGGATTTAGAAGTCATAAGTGTCAATCATGAGGACTGATTCAGGGGATCTAGAGGTATCACTAGAGTTATCAAATCCTTTAGGGTTTCTTTGATCAATGAAATCCATGTTGAATCCTTCCATTTGGATCTGAATAGCTTTAAATGCATGGCATAACTCAACAAAGTCAAGTTATCCATGTCTATTTATATTGTCCACTAAGCACTAGTTAGGTAAGACCATTTCACAAATATTGATCTCAAGTAGTTTGGTCTAAGGGGGCTCACTATTATTGACAGGCCTATTGAAAGGTCCATTTTATCTTTGAAAGTTATAATTACTATTGGATCTTTCACCAGTGTTACCCATATATCTTTTGAGATTCAAGAAATCATTAGCAAGCTTTTGGACAGTCCTTTGGATTGAGTCTAAATTTCCCTTTGGAGGTTTTGTGATTTTGGTCTGGGTGGTAGCTTGGACATTTATGTTATTCACGAGCACCATTATTTGATTATTTTGGGGATACAAACTAAAATTTACTTGGTTATAGAAAGCTAGATGTTTTTTAGGCACAACATAACTCAAAGGTAGCTGGTTGATTATTGGTAATTGGTTTAAGGTAGGCTAGTTTTGATTCATATTGGGAATGACATTCAAAATAGGCATGGTAGGATCAAAGTTGGTAATGGAAAAGGTAGGATACCCCTACAGGTGCATTTGATCATCAATATGAATAGCCTCAGAATATGCTAAAGTTAATGTGTCAACATTTTGATCCCTTCTAAAAAAGATGGTTATCATGCGATCCAAATCAGTTTTGTATATTTATAAGGCTAGCTCATTTGTAGGCTTATATGATGGGGGTGTTAAGATGTACACCTTTTGGAGCCTAGAATGTAATGTTTTAATTGGATCATTTGGGTCCCTTTTAAGGGTGGGAAACTATTGGTACATAATTCCTGGGCTAACTACCCTACCAAATTAGGTAATAAAGGTGTCATTGAACTGATTCCACCTAGCAATGGAATCTTTAGGCAAATTAAGGAACCAATCATATACGATGTCTCAAAATGTGAAAGGAAAGAGATTACAAGACAAATCCTCATAGATCATGTTAATCAAACTTAAATATGATTTAAAATACTTGATGTGTTCCTCAGTTATCACCCTATTAGTGGGGGTAAAAAGAGGTAAGTGCTTGTATGGGTTTATAGGAAAATTGTGCATAGGTTCAGGTATGTTGATGGATGAACTTGATAACCATGCTATGAATAGAAAAAGGGGTTGTAAATTATTATTGGATGGGGAGTGAAATTGAGTCATGGAATTTTTATGCCTTCTTTTTTCTACTCTTGCTTTTCTATGAGTTTCTAGAGATGCTAAAGGGTTCTAGGTTCAGATCAGGATCTAGTTCAAATCCTAGGCAACTGTAGGATGCCAAATGGGTACTAAGAGAAAAGGAACTTAAAATATAACCTCTAAAAGTTTAAGTTACTACAAATATCAACTATCTCCATAGGGTAAATACTTAAACATACCAGATCAGATGCATTTACCTAGATCTTTGAGTATCTAAGCTAGAAACCTTAAAATTCTCAAAACTTGCATAAATATTTGTTAGATTTGCACATAAACCTATAAATATTAGTGTTAAACCAATAAATAAAAGGATTTTTATGCCTTATTTAACAATATAATATCACTAGAGTGTTTTAGAACAAATTAATGGAAATATCTACTTAAACCCAAATAAAACAAATAAATTAAGTTCTTAAATGCCTAGATCCAGTATAAGCAATGTGTTAGAGCTTGATATTTGCATAAATAAATCCAAAATATTTAATAAATTTATACAAAAATTTGAAAATATGATCAAAATAATCTATGATATGTGTAAAGAATAGAGTATACCACCTATATTTGCATGAATTTAAGCAAATATACAAGTTATTTTACCATATATGCATAAATGAACACTAATTTTGATAAAATCCTTCAAAGAATGAAAAGATTTGTGTAAATAAGTAGATACTTAGTGTTATTTAATAGTATACTATAGTTTGAAATAATTAATAATGTATATAATGAATTACACTATAATTTAATAAAGATGAAAATAGTTGCATAAGGTCCTCCTTCTAGCGCTAGAAATTTCCCTTCCTATTGATGTACCTAATATGCTCCCTATGCCACTAAGAAACAAGGGGAAAGTAAGAAAATCATTTTAAATTCCTATAATGACTTAGGGATTGAGTTTTTTATAAAAATATTGCTAGGAATAGCAAACATAGCAGAGATGTGATCACCACTTTGAAAGTCTACAAGTAGACCCTACTATAAGGATAATAGATGTTTATGTAGTGACACTTACTAATATTTGTGAATTGTCTTAATATTTTACAATTAATTCCCAAAATACAAATAAATATTAATCATTTACAACATGATCTAAACTAAGTTTATTCATGGGTAGATCCAAGAGTTAGTGGGGTAAGGTAGAAAATAAGGTGGGCTTAAGATGATTAAGATGCCTATTCTATGAATTTCAAAAGTCAAAAACACATGAAACTAACATGTACCAACCCTATAATAATCATAACATATAAATAAATTTATTTAAATCTTCTAAATAATTAAATTACATATGTCTAATATCATATATTGCATAAAGATAACTCACTCACAGTAAATTGCATAAGCACATCTAGTAGCAAATGAGATGAAAACAACGTAACTATACCATTAGATTTATCAACCTAGCATTAAGATAAAACTAACATATGCATATATGAAATGAGATTACCAAAATTAACATGTAGAAAAGAAACTATCGATCATATAAAATCATGAGAACTCAGAAGTCACAAAACCACATAAAAAACACTCTAGACAGACTCTCAAATTCTTTGGCTCATTGTATTCATTATTACAACAATTGTTTTATAATTAAAAATGAGGGGAAGACCCCTATTTATATTCTTAAAATGACTAATACAAGCTTGGGTGGGCCCACAAATTACTCCCAATATATAACCAAGTGGTCTAAAATTCCATACATGATAGAATATTCTATATTTAAATTGACAAAATATGTTAAGGTACTGTTAAAGTCCTTGAGCTTATTAAGATGCTTGTCTTTGGTGTTGCTACTTCTACTTATTGTTTTATTATTATTTGGTCCATAACTTAGCATAGGCATAGTAATCTTTGTCAGTCTAAGATAATTCTAGAATCATAGGCCTAAATAAATTAGGTATGTCCTAGATCAACTTATTGTGCTCTGTGACTATGGACCTGAGTGATTCTTCAATTGCCTCTACCTTTTACACCCTCTAATTGGCAAACTATATAATTTATATCACCTTAACAACCATCTTAGCACTAACTACATCCTATTAGAACTAAGCAATGAAAACATTCAACCGTGCTCTAAATTCTTACTCTTTCATGGAGTCATCAAGTTTGGTCACTCTAGTGATCATGGTGTCCTTCAGTAAGTGGGCTATCTTGAATTTAATTTCCTCAAAGGATCATTAACATCCTTGAAGCAATGTCTTTTAAATTCTCCTCTTATTCATGAGGATGGTCTATATTGGGATAATGTCTTTTAGAGGCAAGACATTTAAGTTAGGGAATTTATTACTTCTTTTTACTCTCGCCAAATTTTCTAACTTGGTTTCATAGAGGGAAAAACTTTGGTCAAGTTTAATGACCCCTTTAACTCTTTTTATCCTATCTTTCTACCTTTTCTTCATAACTTTGTATAAGTTAAAGACATTTATTACAACATTGATTATTGAAATCAAAGTCCCCTCTGGCATAGTGGGTAGTGTTTTCTCTTTCGCCCTCTTCAGTTCCTATTGCATCCCCTTCATTCAAGAAATACTTGATTCTACTTGTGCTTGCATCAAGGATATAGGATCCTATGCATACTATTTTACCTCTCTAGGTCTAGCCTTCCTCTTCTTATTTAAAGTGAATAGTGGCTCTTCACTTTCATATATCACAACTAAGCCAATTGAGGTTGTTCCACTTGTCTCTTCACCACTCTCTTCATGGTCCTAGTGGCTGCATCAAATCTCATGCTAACTTGGGTTGTAGCTTGGCTTGATTAAGGCATCCCTTACCTTATTATTTTCATCATGTCCTTTACCCAATTTAGGGTGGTTGTATTTTTTGGCTGAGTGGTGGGGGGGGTGCCTATAATTGGATTACCTATAAGGAGGAAGAAGCTAAGGCTATAGATGGGATATACAAATTAGTTATGTCCAATTACCTTAATGGATCAAACAAAGACTTAATAGGGCATATACTAAGTACAAATAAGGTAAAAATTAAAGGACCAATAATTTTCATTGTTATGGTGTGGTGAATGGTTATTTATAGGTGAATTATTTTGGAATGGGGTTAAGTGTCTTGGTGGATGCAAGGGAGCCAAGGGTGATAATGCACTTATTTTGGTAGCTTGAGAAGGGGTAGAACCAACATCTTGGATAAAATTAGTGTTTTGGGAGCTGAGTGGAGGTAGAATGTTGGTAGTGGCATGAGAGAACAATTAAGGAATGGTGCCTCCAAAGGAATCAATGGTAGGGGATGTGAACATGGGAGTGTGAGCAGTAGCAAAACTAAGAGCAATTGTGAATGTTTTAATGACTGGGAAAGGAAGAAAAGGGTGTAGTACTTACATTAGAAGTCTGGTAAGTTGATGAAAGAGAAACTGATCCTCTCATTATAGCCCTAATATAAATCTTCCTTGTATAAACCTTTTCAATAATCCTCCTAGCTAGTGTATGTAGTCCTTCCATTAAAATTTCAATTCCTTGTTTACTTTCCTCAAAATCAAGGATATTAGGATCTAATTGATCCAAACTTTGAGTGGAAGCTTCTATAACAGATGTGGGGATAATTGTGGGATCTTCCAAAGGACCTGATTAGTTGTTTAATTCTCTTTCCTCAAAACTAGGAGGTATGTCCTATCAACTTAGAGTAGCCTAAAGTGGGGGCCTATAGGGTATATTTTTTATGAGAGGAGTGCCATCCTCTTCTTCCTTCTCCTCATAGTCCACATTAAACATGCTCCATGAGTTGGTGGGATTTGAGGCTTTGCTATGTCTTCTTTCCTCCTTTCTCAATCAAGCCTCAATTCAATCGGTATATTCTTCCTAGTACCATTTCTCAAGAGTACCTCATCATTCATTACATCCAATTATATCCAGTCATGCACCTTATCTTGGTGCTTATATTCCATAGTTACATCCATTTGGAACTTGTCAACATGTTTGGTAATGACTTGCCTTTGATCCTACATCCTATAATCATCCTTGGGAAGTCAATATGAGTCCCTATGCCTTACTTACACTATTACATTTTACCATTGCTTTACCTTGGCTCTCCCAAACTGGTAAAGAACCTTGTGGGGCAAGGGTGTCTTTTTTTTCCTCTTGAGGATACCATCAACTCCATGGAGTAGTGGGTGGGCTATCACCTCTTCTACCAACTTCATTAGCACATACTTTGGTATCCTAAGGGGAGATACCATTACCCCTTCTACTCGGATGACTATAAAATTAGGGTAAAGCTAAAAGTTATCTATCTCTCAATGCCTACATAACTTTTGATGGAACCCTTTGAATTTCACATTCTATGATTGAATTATAGATAGGGGATATAAATCATATAAAGTTATCTTGATTTGGTGCCTAAAATGGTGAATGTGGATTATAAAATATGTATTGGATACAACTTCATCTCGTGTAGGAGTCCATGTGTTTGGCCCTAATTATGTAGTTGCATAAATAACATCTAATAGATAGCTCATCATTTATAATGGAGATATATTTCTACATGTGTCTTCCATATCAGTGACTAGATTGTTACTAATAATATTCCCAAGTGAGGGGATCTATTAATCTTCCAAAATTATTTTTAGTAGTGAAATAGCCCTTATATCCATATATCCAATGTGTACATTATTGAATTATATATTTAACAAGGTGAGGATAATCTTATTCTAAATTGGTGGATAGGCACAATCCCTTGGTCATCCTTGAAAACCAATTTAGTGAGGTTCATTACCCATGAAGCTAATATGGTCTTTGGTTTGTGCACCTCATACCAATTATTTATGAGGCTCTAGTTGTAGTCCAATTGGAGAAGGTGTAAGTCATAATATTTTTCAAAACTTGGCCTTGTAATGAAGGAAAATTTAAGCCCTTGATTCATGGATTTGAGTAATCCATCCTCACATTACAACATCCCAAAGCTATCATATACTAGGTTGGCACAAGATATGACCTCTAATTTTTTTGTGGATTTATGGAGGTCGATAGCTTGAATTGCAAGGATATCATAAGTGAGATGAATAATGTGGGGCATGATCTTGGAATTTTCAAGGTCCCCAACTCCTTCAACATTATTGTACATACTAATATAATTCATATCCCTCATTTCCAAGGCCTTGAGAATGAACTTTGTGTCTTTAAAAATGACTGAATTACCAAGCTGAAATAAAAGTCATCATTTCCATATGCAATGCCCTTATCAATAGTGGAAGATCCTACCGATGTCATTTTTGTAATATCCTAGGTAGTAATTAATGTCCTCCTATAGTTTTTTTCAACTTTGGACTTCTAATAATGGTGATCCAAGAGATATTCATGAAGATCTTGAGTTTGGTTGACTTGAGAGTGCATATAATAAAGAGGGCAATAACTTAGGGCTTCAAATGCAAATATAAGTAGTAATATCTAAGTTGAGCAGCCTTTTGAAATTTTTTTTGATTAATGGAGCATTGATGGAAATTTTGCTTCATGCCACATTAATGATGAGATCATCATCTTTGAATTTAAGCTTAGCATTGATTTACCTTTGATTCACCATCAGTTTTAGCTTTAAAGCTAAAGGTTACTACCATTTTATATGTGTCATGCCACATCATCTCCAACCAAGAATTTATGGGTCTTGAAGATGGTTAAACTACTTTATTAGCTCAAATCTTGGACATGTGGCAAATCATGATTGGTTATGGACCCTCAAAATGCATCTTGATGTGATGAATCATTTTTACTCTACCATGTGATACCTTTTGATTCATGGCAAGCTCTTGGGTGGGTCCTTCTAGTTTTGGTTGGTTATAGGAGTACCACATGTCATTCTTATAAGAAATCAAAGTTTCTCCTTCACTAGGTAGATTTATTACAGGTAGTTAAGACTTTTCTTAGATAGATGTTATCTTTATAAGGCTTATATATATATCCATTGGAAAATTTGTGTTAAACATGTGACTTAGGTGGAACCATGCATCACTCTTAGGGAAATCTATTGATCTCAGATGCGGCCTTATAGAGATGATATAAGGAAACATTTCATAGGTCTAGACATGCTTCTTTGGTGGGCCTTTAGAGGTTTTCTAGTAGATTTTCAGATAGAAGTAACATAGTTATGATAAGTATCATCATCGTGTAGTTTTAAGGGTACACATGTTATTTTTTCATTCTTTCATGATTTATTATATCACTTGTCACTCTCTAAAGGGGCCGTGGATAATTATACACCATGAACTTTGATTTGATGGCTTGAGTGAATCCACATGTTTGATTGGCTAGCCCCCATAAGATTTGGATCAGATATAACATGGTGTAGACATGTTTTGATCATGAATGAATCTAAAAATGACATGTGTAACTTTGGAAGACCTCTCATGTCTATCTAGCCATGCTTGGGACACATGATGGAATTTTGTGGACCTATAAATTATGGTGGGATGCATGGCAACTTGGATTAAAAGGGATTACTCATGGGGTCTAAGATATTAACATGTATCATATGGATTTGAATTCCAATGGATATTTCCCTCTTGATATTTCTTATATGATGCCATGTGGTTTGTGGTTTTCATAGATTCATTCCAAGTGTCATGTATAGAGGGCATTCTTTTTGGCCAATGGTTCAACTTGAAGTTTTGAGAGAAATAAATTATGCCTGGGATAAGTGCCATGATGACATGTGGCATGTTTAAGAGTGATTATTATTTTTAGAAGTCCTTTATAATTTGACATCTTGTGAGGCATCATATACCACTATCTTTAAGTTGACATCCTACGAAGTCATGCGAGAAGTTAAGTTAGACTTTTGGAAATGTTAAATGACCGTCATGTGCAATTTTAAATAGGTCTAAAGAAAAATTATTTAAGTAAATGATTTAAATGACTATGAGGCTAGTAAATATGATCAAGAAATGCCTATTGTGTTCATGTCAATTAGGGAACCATATGAAACATTTATGGTGAAGCCTATTTTCACATTTTGAATCAATTTCATAGTTAATTATGCATTGTTGGAATGAAAACTTGATAAATATTTATAATAATTTGATTATTTATAAATTATAATCTATATTTAAAAATTAATATCTAACCAATAAATTTTTAGGAAGTATTAAATCCATTTCTATGTAGTCAAACCAAGTTAGCAAACTTGGCATCTTAGGCATTTTCATGAAATTAAGATAGGAGGGTCCCCATTCTAGGAATAAGGGTAGTTGAGAAAAAACATGTTTTCCCTACCATTGCATATGGATCTCCTATAAAAATACCATGACCTACCCAAAAACACATCACACACATCCATTAACATAATATTAGACACAATTGTTCATTATTTAACACTTTTTATCTTGTAAGAAATAAACAAAATTTATAATGGGTTGGGCATACTTTCCATTCTAACCAAGCTTCTCTACCATTTCCTTACACACTAATTTATCATCACTAACACCATCAATAATTAATTTACAACACTTACCTCCATATTTCTAGATTGCCTTGAAAAGGTTCTTCCATTGTAGTGGTTCATTTTTCTTTTTTATTGGTCTCAAGAGTTATCTTTTCATCAAAAGGGCTTCTCCTTACTCTAGTCCTTCAGTGTGCACTAGTGACCCAACACTTCCTTCATCTTCTTGGGCTATATGGAATGTTCTTTTAGTACTTTGGTCATTATTTTATGTTTCTTCTGGGCACTCAAATAATGTATGACCAACATACCTATTGCACTTAATACATTTCCCTATGAATACTCCTCTTCCACTATAAAATCATCTTCCTTGAGGTTCATAACCTCCTCTTCCTCTTATATTAAAATTTTAGGTCTATGAATGACTTGATCCTTCATCATGGGATTTTTCCTCTTCAACAAAATTTTTATTCTTTTCCTCCTAATTTTCCCCTCTTCCTCTCAAATATCTCCCTATGACTTTAAATTTCACATGTTATCTTCATGATAACTTATGTTTCAATTTCAATGCACATTGGTATAATTCACATATATGGTTTTAAAATTCATCAAAATAATTTCATCTTGGATATTAAAACACAATCCATCACATACCTTACTACCTTTTCTACATCATCCTCCATGTGTCTAAACCTTATAGTGAAATTGTAAAACTCCTCAATGTATTTATGCACACCTACTTCATTTTGTCTTAAATTTTATAAATTTATAAATAAAATCATGTGATAGTTGTGTTATTCCATTAACCTATAGTGCATCTATGGATATTTGTGGCTAACTTTTGCTTACAAACCATATTAGCTTGTTGAATTTCTTGATGTTCTTAATAGGGTCGACCCATGGAAGAACCATGGTTAAGTAGAGTATATATAAGATGTAGTGTTTAGTATTTTATCATCATGTTTTGAATTTTATTCTTATTTCATTATTGTGGAGATTTTACCCTCAAAGTGGCTCAGTCTTAATATTCAATTATTCTTCTCTTTCACCAATTATTGTAGTTGATTTGCTTATTCTACTATTAAATCTACCATATATAATTATACTATTGCGAGTGATCTTAGTAATTTTCTTAAAAGTGGTATTAGAGCATCGGTTTGGGAAAGTTTCTATGATGTAATGTTTTTTTAGTTCCAACATCATGAGTACTAGAAGGTTGAAAAAACATAACTTGTGATCTAGGAGGAATTGATTTTTTTGTCACCACAGTTTTGTTTGTGAGGTTTTTTTACAAAAAAATAAAATACATTTTTTCTAGGTAAATAAATAAATAAACAAGTTTAGAAATTTTTACCTTTTGAAAATTATCAGTCATTGGATTCATCTCTATGATATGATTATAATAGTATATTATACTGGTACACTTTTTTAAGTCAAAAATTTTCACCCTTGTACGCAATAGTAGTAGTTGGATTTATCTTAGTGAGATGATATAATGGTGTATTCCACTAGTATATTTTTTAGGGATGAAACCCTCCTATGGTTGGTGCATGGCTGGTCTAAACACTCATGAATGTAGGAAAGGGAATGAAACTTCAGAAACTCCTCATAAGGATGACATGGGATTTGAAACTTTTGATCCATATATTTTAGAGGTAGTTCAACAACTTAAGTTAGAGTTGTATGGCATGGTGAAAAATATGAATTTTGATATAGTTTAAGGGGACATTAAAGGTTTGAGAGGGTATTTAGATAGAATGAAGGATTAATTACAATAGATATTTAGGAAATTGGCCAACTTGTTAGCTCTGCCACTATAAGATAATCTTCAACCACTTTAGTTTGGTTCTCTTCCTCCAAATAATACAAACACTAATTTTGGACCTAAGCTGATGTTGCCAAAAGTGGACATACACAAGTTTAATGGTAATGATCCACTCACTTGGCTCACTTTAATTTAAAATTTATTTGATCTACATTAGACTCCATGTTCAAAAAAAGTGGTTATGACCTCTCTATATTTGGAACCTGAGCCATTCATTTATATCATTGGTTGTGTAATCAAAAGGAAAAGAAGGGTGTCCTAGTTTCATGGTTGGTATTTTTTGAGTTAAAATTACACTATCACAAAAGTGTATTTAAAAAATAATTTTGTTAGCTAGCCAAGTTGCACTAGACTAGGACTATTGAGGACTACATTCATCAATTTGAGAATCTCTCTTTACATGTGATAGACATCACTGAGAAAAATTTGACTAACCTATTTTTGGGTGGCCTCAAAGATAAAATACAATTAGAGATTCACATGTTTCATCCTATTTATATATCTAAAGCCATACCATGGGCACATATGGTTGATGAAAAAGAGGTGACTAGATGAAGATGTTTCACCAATGTTCATAAATGCACCTTCTAAGCACTATCATTTCATTAGCCTACTAGATTGACACCTCATCAAATGGAAAAAAAAGTGTGTAAAATTTTTATGTTTTGGTTGTAATAAGAAATGGAGAAAATGTCATTTATGTGTTAAAAACAATTTATTTTATATTGATGATACCAATGAAAAGGAGGAAGAAGAAGTGGAGGCTTCAAGGTAAGGGTTAGAAGAACTTGAGGATGAATCTGAAGATTCTCAACCCACTATTTCCTATCATGCACTTTTAGGATTATTACTCTTCAAACTCTTAAGGTGGCGGGGTTCCTAAAGAAATAGAAGGTGAATATGTTAATTGACTCTGGGAGTACACATAAAATTCAGTAGTAGTAAGTTGGCTTCTCATTTGAATTTTTTCATTTACCCAAATCTATACTTCTAGGTCATGATCATAGATAGCAATATGGTCAGTTGTTCTGGAAAATTCCATAGTATTAAGCTTTCTATGGGAGACTATTTTTTAGATTACTCTACGTTTGTTATTCCCATATGAGGAGATGACATTATTTTAGGAATGTAGTGGTTCATCACTTTAGGCACTATTGAGATGAATTTCCTAGAATTATTCATGAGGTTCTATTTAGAAGGAAGGAATTTTTAACTACATGGATTATGGGCTAAATCACCACAACTAGTTAGTTCCCACAATATGATGAAGATTCTTAGAAAAGGTATAGAAGGTTTTGTGGCATGCTTATTTTCCATTGAGTTTCAACCAACCAAAGATTCTACACATCCTAATTTGGAAAAAGTGTTTGATGACCATTATTTTTTTTGGTGACATGCCAAAAGGACTACCTCCAAGTCATTCCATTAGACTCATTCAAAGAAGTACACCACCCAATATTACACTTTACAGATATCCCTATGCCCAAAAGAGTGAAATTAAAAATATGGTACTAGATATGTTAGATGTAGTAATAATCAACCATAGTCAAAATGATTATTCATCCCTAGTGGTCATGGTGTAAAAGAAGGATGATAGTTGGAGAATGTATCCAGACTATATATAATTCAATAAATACACCATCAAGGATAAGTTTCCTATGCTAGTAATTGATGATTTACTAAATGAATTAAATTGTGATATTTATTTTACCAAGTTATATCTTTAATTTGGATATAATTAGATTCACATATCTAATGAGGACATACCTAAAACAACATTGAAAAATTGTGAAGACCATTATGAATTTATGGTCATGCCTTTTGGCCTCAAAAATGCACCATATACATTTTAGAGTTTGATGAATACTATTATTAGGAAAATTTTTAGAAATTTTGTATTAGTGTTTTTTTTATTATATCCTCATCTACAATAAAACTTTGGAAGACCATTTGAAGTGAAACAAGCACTTTCAATTTTAGAACAACATCAGCTTTATGCCAAACCTTCCAAATGTGTTTTGGTGTCTAAGAGATGGAGTACTTGGGTCATACTATTTCACATAAATGAGTGAAAGTTAATCCTAATAAAATACAAGTAATGATGGAATGGCAATTTCCCAAGACCCTCAAGAACCTTTATGGATTTCTAGAGCTAACTGGTTACTATCACATTTTTTTTTAAAATATCATAGCATTTTAGCCCCACTAACCTCTTCCTAAATAAAGACTCTTTCTAGTGGAATGATTTAGCTACCAAGGCATTTGAATAATTGAAAATGGTTATGTGTACAAATCCAATTTTGGTTACTCCTAATTTTTTAAAAATATTTGTTGTGTAATGTGACACATTAGGATAAGGCATGGGGGATGTAATCATGAAAGAAGGTAGACCACTGGCATTTGAAAGTCACAAAATAAAGGGAAAAATAGGCTCAAACCAATATATGAGAAAGAGATGATAGCTATTCTACATGTAGTGAAGTAATGGAGACCTTATCTAACGGGTTTTCACTTTCAAGTAAAGACTGATCATGATATCCCCAAATATTTTTTGGAACAATGCTTGTCATTAGAAGAACAACACAAACTGATGACTAAAATGTTAGGCTATGATTTTAAAATAGTGTATAAGAATGGAAATAAAGAATGTGGTGGAAAATTCCCTATCTTATCAAAATGAATTAGTTAAGGAATTTTTATGTACCATGACCATGTTGCAGGCAGATTGGCTAGAGGAAGAAAGATTATAATGGGAGAATGACAATGCTACTAAGGATTTAATTAACAGTCTTTAGCAAGGTTCTAATGAATTTTAAAAAATTATGTGGAAGGGGAATGCATTATGGTATAAATATAGATTATACCTTTGTAAGCATTCTCTCCTCAAACATAAAATTATTTAGGAACTTCATGCCTCTCCACTTGGAGGTCACTCAGGAAATTTGAAAACATATCATAGAATCAAGAAAGATTTCTTTTGCAAAGGACTCAAAGGGGATGTTAATAAATATGTGGTTGAATTCATGATTTTCTAACAAAATAAAGGTAAACCCATTAAAACCCCATGTCTTTTTCATCCTTTATCCATCCCTAACCAATGTTAGGAAGAGGTTTCCATGGATTTCATTATGGGTTTAATATGGTTTAAGGGTAAAAAATTTATCATGGTAGTTGTGGATTGACTCACCAAGTATGCTCATTTTTTCTCCTTATCACAATAATTTTTTTCTAGTACAATATCTTTTATTTTTCTCAATATATTTCAAAAATTACATGGCACTCTAAACATCATTGTAAGTGACCAAGATTTGATGTTTACTAGTAATTTTTGGATTGAATTATTTGCATGTTTGGGTACTTAGTTGGGTGATAGCTCATCATCATATCCTCTATCTAGTGGATAAATTAAGGTAGTTAACAAATTTTTTGAAGATTATCTTCATTATTTTATTTTTGACAAACAAGACAAATGGGTTCATTGGTTGCCACTTATTGAATGGTTTTATAACACTTTTTCTAAGATATCTCCCTTTGTGGCATTGTATGGGTATCATACCCCATCCATCACTTCAATTTTTATAGTACATCCTAAGGTTTGAGCTAATGAGGAATGAATTAACCATTAACATAAAGTTTTAGTCAGTTTGTAAGATAATTTAGCAATGGCACAAAATTAAATGAAGTAGCAATAAGATCAACACTGCAGTGATTGATATTTTGACATAGATGATTGGGTATTTATGCTTTTACATCCATATAAGTAGATGTCTCTAAATAAATATAAAAAGGATAACAAGATATCACCTAAGTATTTTGGCCCTTACCAGATCTTGAAAAAAATTGTAATGTGTATTACAATCTAGAATTACACTCAGCCACTCGCATGCATCTGGTATTCCATGTATCTTGATTGAAGACAATAATTAGACATAAATTTTCCACTCAAAATAAGTTACTTGAATCATATTAAGAATTTTAATTCATTCTAGAGCTTGAAGAGATCCTTAAAATGTGCACTAATAAACTATGGACCAGATCCATTAAGCAGTATCTAATCAAATAGAAGAACCTACATTCTGGAGATGTAACTGGGGGAATGAAGAATTCCTACAAAAACATCCTTGTTTGATTCAAAATTGAGTACACCATTATTTTTAAAGGGAGGGGAATGTTATGACATTAACCTATAGTGCATATAAGTATATGTGTGTCCAACTTGTGGCTTACACACCTTCATATTAGCTTATTGCATTTCTTGATGTTCTTAGTAAGGTTGGCTTATTGAACAACCATGTCTAAGTGGAGTATATATAGGAGTTAGTGTCTAGTATTTTATCATCATATTGTGAATTTTATTCTTATTTAATTATTATGGAGGTTTCCCCCTCAATGTGACCCAATCACAATATTCAAGTATTCTACTCTTTCACCAATTATTGTTGTGGATATACTTATTCTACTCTTAATTATGTCATATATAATTCTACTGTAGCAAATCATCCAAGTAATTTATTTACAATTTGAAGGTAATAATTTGGCCTTTAGTTTGGTCACCATTATGTCTCAAATTTTGTTTTTTCCCTCTTCTTTCCTTCTCAATTTTTATATAATCCCACTATATTGATGCATGACTATTTAACCTTGTGGAAAAAAATTCACTTTCTTTCACTCCAATGACTCATAATCAAAATGTTTCTACATCTCTATAATCCAATCCATGAAGTCTATAGGATTCAATATCCCATTTTTATAAGGTGTACCCAAGTTGATTTACTCCCAATATCTGTTATGGTTTTAATAAATTTGGTCTTAGCTACATCCTCTACATTTTTATTAGGTTCTATAAATCCTTGGCCTCCCTCTCCCTCATCATCAGTTACATCCTTGATGGGAACTCCCATTCTTTGTATTTTCCCCATTATAGATGGTCTTTCTTGTAAATTTCTCATCATTTTTGTTAACTCACTAAATTTAGGAGCCATTGTAACTTAAAGTTACCAATGTCACTCAATTGCAATTTTTTTCCCCATCTTCATTACACTACCACTCAATTGTTATTTTTTGTTTCAAAACTTTCCAATGCCCCAAAAATATTATCATAATATATTTATTTACACTTTCAAAACTTCACTTTCATAGTTTGTAACACTTCTCTCTACAAGAAATTCTTTACTCTTTTCCAAGAAGGAATGTCATAGCTCTAATACCAACTAATGTAGGATAGTACTAGCCTACTTTAATTCAATATATAATAGCTCTATTAATATATTTAAAAAATTAATGCATGTAAAATATTAAGGTATACATAGATAAATAAAAGATATAGTAAGAATAAAAAATTAATAAATTTTGTTCAAGAGAATTATTTACATCCAAAAGAGAGCTACTTTTTTATTCCTTTCTATTTCGCTATATTATGCATACATCATAAACATCCTTTCAACCTACACTTCTACAAAAATATCCTTTTTCAAAAAGAAATCTAATTTGATAAATCAACTAATCCTACTTAAATACATTCTCTTAATACATTAAAATGGAGTTTTACAAAAAATAATATTTTAGGTAGAACATAAACTTACAACCACTCAATTGTTTAGATTGATAGTTGTATAATAATATATTACAAACAAATAAAAAATTTAAACATTTTTCATTTTTTTGGGTGATGTAAAATTTCACAATCACCTTGGATACACTTACATCACAATGATGTTGACATGGGGACAATAAATTGAGGTCCCAAATTCTAAATTGTAGCTTTATTTTGTCTATGTTGTCAATATATTATTGATGAGGCCACCAATTACTTAAGTTTGTAGCTTCATCCATGCTTAGTATATGACTTTTTATATTTAAATCCCGTAACTATCCATCACTAATGCAAATAAATGAATGAAGTTATGATTTTGTATTTACATTGATGTGTGTGTGTGTGTGTGTGTGTGTGTGTGTGTGTGGGTGTGTGTGTGTGTGTGTGTTTGTGTTATGTTATGTATTATTGATGCTTTTCTTTAATTAAATTATATTGGTGTGAATTTATCTAAAAAGCATTATAATGGTCATGAAAAGATGTAAAATCTTGCTAAGCCATAAATATTATAAGCTGCTCATAGAAACTGTAGGATCTTTACCTACAAGTTGCTTATCGCCACTACAGAGTGCCCACAGCAATTGTAGGATTCACCTATAGGTTGCCTATAGCCACTAAAAAATACCCACATCAACTTTAAGCTTCACCTACAAGTTGTTTGTATCCATTGTAGAGTGCCCATAGTAATTGAAGGTTTCACCTACAGGTTTCCCATAGCTAATATAGAATTCTTGTATCCACTCTGTAAAATAGAGTCATTATTGAGGAGACCTTGTAGCCACATCATCTATCTTGGGAAACTAAATGGATGATTAAGAAGAATCATAGTTATTGTATAGATTCCCTACATTCAAGGAGACTTTGGATGTGATTACAAAGATGGGAAAGACAAAGATAATGAGAAAAGACAAAAATAAATAAAATAGTATGCCTTGTCTCTAACCTAGACAAACCTAAAATATGTAATTTTGGTTACTAACCACTTGAAGGTTGATAGGGGTAGTTTCTAAGTATTTGTATTTTTTTCTAGTTTGGTGTGTTTGGTTAAGAGTCAATAAACTACCTTTTGTATTTAAAGGTAGAACCTAGATCAGACTAGGAGTTAGATAATTTTGAGAAGGTAATAGTAAAAGTTTTTGAACTATAGTATTTGTATTCAGAATTGAGTAATGAGAAAATTGAATTTGTAATAAGTTTGTGAATTCTCTCAAAGAGGAATTGGAGCTCAATTTTGAATGAGGAAGGGCCCCCTCAGAATGAGCTATTGTGAAGATCTTGACCCTATTTAATTATTAGTTTGTTGTGTAAGTTGATTTTACTATTAAGTTTGATTATTTAAGTGTGATGCATGTATGGTACATAAGTGTGGAATAGTTCTATAATTCTATCATAACAATTTCATAATATATCTATCTAAAAAAATTAGCATAAATTCATTGTACTAAAACTAGAAAACCAAGTTGATTTATGAATATATAATTCATATATAGTGCTAAAACTATTGAAAACTTATGTACCCTAGGTTGGCAATTAATGTTTAATCATACTAGTGAATCTAGTAATCACTAGGTAATTAGTCTACACAACATTTTGGCATAGTTGCTGGGGAGGGTGTCAATTATTATTACTAAATTCAATCATTAAATTTTGTTGTTAATGCACTATTTTACCTAGTCAGATAAGTTGAGTGAGGACACTCTGGTGTCTTATGCTAGATGTCTAAGTTCCTAGACATATATTTCTAGTCGGTCAAGTTGAGTGAGGGCAATATAGTTTCTTATGCTAGATGTCTAAGTTTCTAAAAGTAAATAGTGCATAAGTTACTTAATTCATGTTTCTAAAATTTATTTCTTACAAAAGTGATTTATTTTTAGTAAAGTGTGATTTTAATTTTCCTACTTTCATTTCCTAATTTATAGAATAAATTTTCCTGATTTCATTTCCTACTTTCTAGAATAAATTTTCTTGCTTTCATTTCCTAATTTCTAAAATAATTTTTGTTGCTTTCAATAGATAATTTTTATTGCTTTCTAGAAGTAGAATTTCAATTATTTTTATTTTTATTTCAGCTTTTCTTTATTCCTACATTTTAAAAAAAATGATCTAAAATAACCCCCTTAAACACATGAAAATAAAATAAAAAAACTAACTCTTTGCAGGAAGGGATAGTACAACTAAAAGAGTGGCATAGCATCTATTTAAAGAGAAAGAGATTTTTAAGGGAGATTCCTAACAAACAAGCCACAAGTTGTTGTTGGGAAAGAACCAAAAATACCTACAACAAATAAGAATCTTGTTGAAGAATATACCATAAGCCAGGAGGAATTTAAAGAAGACAACACTAAAAACTAAAGGAGGTAGCTTACAAAAGAAGCATTAGTGGATCTGAGAAAAGAAATAGAAGTAGAAAAATAATTACTTGAGATGGTAAGAATAAATGAAGGAGAGGAATTGCATGAACCTGACACTCCAGAGAAAGGCTTTTTTGATCAAATCAAAAGACGCTCAGGAGAATCTTTAGACCCTTCATCTAGTAAAAATTTTAGAAAGGCTTTTTTGATCAAATGAAAAGAATCTTAGGAGAATCTTTAGACCCTTCATCTAGTAAAAATATTGAGGATCAATAGATAAACATTTATTATCATGCTGACCAAAGGATTGACATAGAGTTTGAGGATGAGATATTGAGTACCTTTGGTATCCATATCACAAGAAGAGCCATCATGATCAGAGAAAGAGACTTTGTGGAGGACAATAGGACTCTAGACATAGTTATTTTTGAATTTCCTATTCCAAATGCCACAAGTATAATACAAATGAAAAACATTCTACCCTCAACCTTGCCCAATTTCATAGGTACATTATCAGAAGACCCAAACAAATTCTTGTTAGAATTTGATAGCCTCTATAGAAGCTATAACTATAAGTAGGATGAATAAAAATTGAAACTTTTTCTAGATACTCTCAAAGACTCAACACTTCATTGGTTTATGGGACTAGGTAGTAATTCAGTCCATACTTGGGAGGACATTAAATTGTTTTTGGCCAAGTATTAGGAATATGGAAGAGGAAGAATTTATAGAATAAATGACATCTTTAGGATGAATTGAGAGGGGGATGAATCCTTAGAGGAATATGTTCAATGGTTCATGTTCAGTGCATAAAAATTCAAGCAAAGTACATGTGGAGAAGAACCTTTAAAACTTATCTTCCTGAAAGGAGTCAGAGAAGATTTTCTGGAAGCCTTAGACCTAATGAGTGGAGGGGATATTTCTCACCTACCAGTCTTAGATATCAAAGAGCTAAGCAAGAATTATTCTAGATCTATCATAAATAAAATCAAGGGTAGAAAGATTCTATTAGCAACTTCAAATGGCCTATAAAAAACTAAGGTTAGTAACCTATTATAGGACATGAAACATGATATCATTATCCATTTGGAAACCCAAATTGACAACCTACATTCAAGACAAAAACAAGCAACTTTGGATTAAGACTTGACCATTTACTATTTAGATTATAAAAAGAAAAAGGTTAATTGTAGATGCAACAAGGTTCGGGATAAAGTAGCTCACATCATAGCTAAAGAACCAAAAATAGTAGAGTTACATGCTATAGGAGGAGATAGTGACTAGGTTTTCTATGTTTCAAAAAAACTCATGGGTTCAAAGACCACATTATCAAATTATGGGACAAAATCCACCTTTTTCAAATTATACCTCCTTTAATTCATAATTTTTAAATGCTACTCCCAATTGGACTAGTCCTTAGATGAACATTCCACCTTCTAATTCTATTAGGTAGCTACCTCAAGCAAGCTACCCCACCACCTCTTGGCAACCTCCATAAAATGTATCCCCATCTTGGATGAAAGCTTGGAAACCATCCCAAGGCCCACCCTTCACAAACTAGTGTCAATAGCCTTGAAGACCTAACCAACCATGGGAAAGCTCTTTAGGAGGATTTATTTCACAAAAACAACAACCACATCCTACTCTTATGACTAATACACAAGCTACACCCAAGCCTAACTAGTTACCTACTCAATCCATACCAAATCTTGTAAATAAGCTAGTACAATCCACATTCAGTATTGAGCCTATTTAATACCTGACATACTCAGTGAAAATCAATGAAGGTCACCTCTATTCAGGAAAAGTTTCACCACCCTTATCACCATAAATAATAAGGGAGTTAGATGTTGAAACCCCAAAAGAACATTCTAACCCACCTCCATCACCTCAAAAAATCTTTGAACCAATAAATAAAGTTATTGATGAAATAACCCCCCCATTTCTACAATGTCTCAGCCTTCAACACCATATAATTAAACCTAAGTTTGATTTCATGAGATAACTTAAGAGCCTTTGTGTCAAAATCCTTCTATTCTAGGCCATCAAGGATGTACTCATCTATTTCAAAGCTATTATAGACCTTTGTCTACAAAAACCAAGCATGAAGAAAAAAGATCCCAATACTATGCATGTGATTGGTCAGCTAGTAGACATCATGCTGGGGAACACCCTACCATGGAAGTAGTTATATCCAAGATGCCTGGTAGTAATAGTCTAGATCCATGACCAATAGTTATCCAACACATTGATCAATCTAGGGGCTGTAATAAATGTAATGACAACTAAAACTATGTAGAAACTATAGCTAAATAATATTCATCCCACATCTACACTAAAAATAGCTGATAGGTCTATAATCAAACTAGAAGAAATCATTGAATATCTTATCATCACTATAAATTATTAGAGGTATCCTATAGATTACATTATGCTACATCCTAAGTCTAATTTATGTGGATAACCCCTTATCTTAGGATAACCTTAACTTACCATAGCTGATGACTTCACCAACTGTAGAATAGGTAACATGATGATATCTAATAGCTACCACACTAAGCATTTAGTTATTTATCCCCCAACATAGTTTTTACACTAGAGCCTAAATTATGAGCTAAATAAGATGAGGCAAATCAACCTTCCTTGATTCTTGTATTTACCATAGACCATGCATGCACCTTGGTTGATCATAAGAAGATACCATTCTCTCCAATGTTCTTTAGCATAATTACCAAACTCCTACATATCTCAACCACTTGTAATGTGTTGAGTTTAGATTTTCCAGCTTCTAGGAATTGGATAATTCTAATGTATCTATATAGAAAACATTCGACTAGTTGTTGTCTCATAACTGCAGCCAAACCATATCCATTAGTCATATGGAAATAATGAAATCACTCTCATAGAAAATTAAAATCTCTGGAAGGAAAACATTGCTTATTAATAACAAGTTGGAGTTAAATGAGGAAAAGTGCATATTCAACATGTTGCATGCCAACCGATGTGCTTTTGTATGGGATTATGAGGATATACAACGAATCAGCTTAGAAACATGCATACATCATATTTACATCAAAGAAGATTGCCAAATAATCAAATATCCATAATGTAGGATGAATCTAGCTCTTCAAGAAATAGTCAAAAGGGAATTACAAAAACTTTTGACTACTAGATTTATATATCCTATCTCTGACAGTTAATGGGTGTCACCTTTGGTAATTATACCAATTAAAAATGGAGAATGGTGTGTATGAATCTATTATAAGGAACTCAATACAACAACCAAGAAGGACCACTTTCTTCTACCCTTCATTGACCAAGTGTTGGACACACTTACAGGGAATAAATATTTTGCCTTTTTGGATGGCTTCAGTGGTTACAACTAGATTAGAATTGTTCATGAGGATCATGAAAAGAACACTTTTACTTATCCCTGGGGTACTTATGTTTATATTGTATTATCCTTTGGGTTATGTAACACTCTTTAAATATTCTAGAGGGTTGTCCTGGGTATCTTTACAGATATGGCCAATGAATGTGTAAAAATCTATATGGATGACTTCACTATCTATGGAGATACATTTGATGAATGCCTCAAAAACCTAAAAAAAGTGTTGTAACACTATCAAGATCACCATCTATCTCTCATCCATAAGAAATGCTACATGCTTATGACATAAGGTATTATCTTATGCTATCATGTATTTGCTACAAGAATTAATGTTAATCCTACAAAAATTAGCATCATCAAAAATTTGCCTATTCCTCAAAAATAAAAAGATGTTAGGAGTTTTTTAGGGAATGCTAGCTACTACAAGAGATTCATCAAAAAAATTAGTAAAGTAACAACACCATTATTCACTCTTCTAACTAAATATGTTGAATTATCTAGACTCTTGCTTGTGATTCAACCTTCAAATAATTGATGGAATTATTAACCACCACCCTTATTCTACATGGTCTTTATTGGAAGCTTCCCTTCCACATTAACATAAATGCTTTAGATACAACCTTCAGAGCTTTACTTGAATAAAAATAGGAAGCACTCAATTATACCATCTATTTGATAAGCAAAAACTTGTAGACAACAAAATTAAATTACATAATTACTAAAAAAGAGTTATTGGCAGTATTTATGCTATCAAAAAGTTCCATCACTATATCACTGGGTATTAAGTCTTTGTTCATATAGACCATGTATCGATTTGGTACCTTATGAACAAACTAGTTAATTTATCTAGAGTGTTAAGATGACTATTTTTATTATAGGAATTTGATATCATCATTGTAGATAAGCCTAACAAAGGTAATGTAGTGTTTGACTTTTTATCATGCCTACTAACCCCTAAAGTGGGTACCATAGTGGATGACTCATTTATAGATGAGGACTTATTCTCTCTCACCCTTACCACACCTTGGTATGCTAATATTGCTAACTACCTTATAATAGGCTTACTTTCATATCACTTCCTCCTCAAACAAAGGAGAGCATTGATTTACAAAAGTGCCAAATATTCATAGTTGTCTAGATTCCTTTTTTATATTGGGTCTGACTCTATCATCAGAAGATGTCTCAAAGAATATGAAGTTATAGATATCCTCAAAGCCTACCATGATGAAACCTATGGAGGATACTTTATAGCCAAACATATAATAGTCAAAATTTTGAATATAGGATATTATTGACCCTCACTCCATAAAGATGCAATAAGATATACTTCTCATTTTAATAGATGTCGGTGTATGGGGAAACCCACATGTTCATATGAAATGACTTTATAGCCCCAGATGGTGGTTGAACTATTTAAAAAGTAGGGCCTAGACTTTTTAAGACCTTTTAATTTAAAATTCAATAAGAAAGAGTACATCTTTGTCTATATTGACTATGTCACTTAATGGGTGGAAGTAAAGGATCTTCTGCATGCCAGGGATGACAAGGTGGTAACTTTCCTCTATGAATAAATATTTACTATATATGGTGTGCCACATAAAATAGTCACTAATCAGGGACCCCAATTCACTTCTAATTTAATTACTACCTTAGTCCAACAATATGATATTAGGCATATGAAATCAACTCCATATATTCTACAGGCCAATGGATAGGTAGAAGTCACCAACAGGGAGTTAAAAAATATTTTGACAAAGACTGTTAGTATATCTCATAAGGATTTAGAGGTTAGGCTTCCTAAATCTATGTGGGCTTACCAAATCATGTCGAAGACCACTACAAGATTCACTCCATATGAGTTGGTCTATGGAAAAAAACATGTATTTCTAATTTAATTTGAGCACAAGACCTTATGAACAACATTAGAACATGGGATGGATATATCTAAAGCCCAAAAATAAAGGCCTATATAGTTGAATGCCTTAGATGAATATAGACAACAAGTATTATAGAATAAAAAGCTTGTACAATAATAAAAAATTAGATGACATGATAGGTACATTAAAATTAGGCAATTCCATATAGGAGATTGGGCCCTTCTTTTTGACTCTAATTACAAAGAACACAAGGATAAACTCTAGACTAGATGGCTTGGTCCTTTTGAGATTGAGCATGTTTTTGACAATGGAGTAGTCCAATTCCAAACCATTGATTTAGTGAGATTCCATCTACTGGTCAATGGCCATAGAATCAAGTTGTACAAAAAGCCACTTACTTAGACAAAATTTACTAGTCACATATGCTTCTAGTTACAAGATGGATACAATTATGTCTTTGATAAGCACATTGCCTCACCAGATAATGAGAGCACCAGTTTACACTTAGATGAAGGAGATGAGGACGCATTTTCCCTCCTCTGGTATGATGAATGAGACCTTCACCTGGTCCTTGACAAGTCACATTTTTAGGTGACTTGGCCAGGACCTTAAATAAATATTCTACTTTGAATAGCAGTTAGAGTAAAAAAATCCAATAATAAAAATCCATTTTTGGGTATTATTGGTGGCTTTTGGGTAGAAAACCAACATGTTGGCTACCTATATCTATAAAAAGGGCCTAAGTAAAAAAATCGCTTACGGACTATTTAGGGGTAAAAAAATAAATAAATAAGGGAACATGAAAAATGAAGTAGAGAGAGGGTAATCCCTCAGATCCTAACTATTTACACAAGTTTTCTCCATTTGCTATGGGCATTTCTATAGATATTATGGGCACCTTATAAATAGTTGGCCATCACTTTGTAACTTGCTACAGGAACTTCTATAGCTATTTTAGGTATCCTCTCATGCCTATTCTCACCTTTTATAGAGAATGCAAAATAGATCCTCCTAATTCTCTCACTGATAGCTTGGCTATTAGCTTTTGGGCATTACATGAAGGTCATCAGAAAAACTCATGGATGAATTAAGGAGGATTAAGGAAGAAAATGTCATATCTATTACCTAAAAGTACCCCTAAATACCAAGCTACGAGCCATAATAAAGCATACTTCTCTTTCCATGTGGAAATGTTGTAGACCAAAATTTTAGCCTACAGGGACACTCATGATTTATTTTTTGTTTTGGTCATTTTATGAAGATCATTTCATTGTGTTAACCAGTGAGATCTAAAATTTATTTTTTCACATAGGTTCCATGTTGAAGACCCTACTATTTACTATAACCAAGCCCCTAGGCACAAAACCTCTAGGGCATAAGTAGCATCCAGACTCATATCAATCGATTCATGTAGATGAAGGTCACTAAGCAGTAATATCCTCAACTACATAATCAGGATCTTCTAGCCCATCACTTGGATCACTCATATTTTTAATTACCACCTTATGGTGTGACAATAATCATTTATCCTCCAATTCTTAGACCCTTTTTCCATGTAGACTATCCTACATCACATGTACATGAGATATAGGCATCATCAATTCCTAACCACTAGTGATCTCCCAATCACTTCACAAAGGGTCCAATTCACTCTAGTTCCAACTACTAGCCCAATCATTACACATGTTAATCATTCACATGAAAATATTTGCATGACAATACACATTAAACTCCATAGGCATCATATTCATAATAGTGTTATTAAAAGGTACATTGTATCTTTCATCATTAAAACTATCTTCATTATTTTACTATAGCATGTATGGTATTAATAAAGAATATTTAATTATGAATTTAGTATTTCATTCAAAAATTCTATCACAGCACCTCTAAACTTGCACTTTTATTCCTCATGATGATCCATCTTATCCCATACTTCCTATTCATTCCACATCACCTGAGGACACATGACAACTCAAGTGGGGGGAAAATGTTATGAGTTAAAACCTCACACACCATGAGAACCCTTGAGATACCATAATTTATAACTTTAAACCTCACATCTACCATTATTAATCCAAACCCTACATCTGACAACTCCACATTCACTCTTTGTGAACCAAACCTTGCAACCTACAAACCTCATATTTAGCATTATAGAATAAACCTATTGCAAGTAGTTTTTCATAGGTATAAAGAGTGTGAAGCTAATTATTGGTTGAAATTACTGATAAATAATTTAAAATGGGAGGTTCAATCATGTAGAGAGGGCCCTCAGACCATGAGCACTTATGGGGAAACTAAGCTAGTTGGGATGTCTTCCACAGAGCTGGTTAGACCACCTATTTTGAATGGTTGCAACATTTTTTAGAGCCTCTTACTAGGGAATTTGTAACTTATTTTGATGGAAACCAAGCCACTATATGTGGCATCAAATTTCTAGTTACTAAAACCTTAGTGAGCCAAGCAACTGGGCTACCAAGCATGGGGGAAAATTTGTATGATAGACTCAATGGACAAGAAGCTAGGCAACATTTTTTCTAGGCAAATGAAAGATTGTTTTAAAGAATGGATATGTGGAAAGACTTAGTATACCTATGTAATGGAGAGAGATAACATCATATATTATTAGGTACATGACTTATGAGGGAAGGTATTCCCTCATTTACACTCTCTATTTCAAAATTTTAAATCATTTAAGACACAATAGAGTGATTAATGTTCCAAATTTCTTATGAAATATTTTGAAAGGAATGTCTAAAGAATATCATAATAGCATTGAAATATCACTATCTCACCACTACCTAATATGGCTCATAATTAAACAAGGAATAGCTTTTGTCAGACCTGACCTCACTTGGGAAAAATTTGTGGCCCTAGAAAATATTACACCTCAATAAGAAGGCACCGATGAGAGAGAATCTCTTGAGGAGAAGCCCCAATAAACTATTCAAGAAAATGTTGAGGGCACTAGTGTTGTTAGTTAGTTCATAGACACTGAAGGTCCATTTCAGACTACTATGGAAAATAATAAGAGGAGAAGAATGGTCTTATTCCCTTCTGATATAGAGGAGGAAAACCAACAATAACATGTCCCTTCTCCTATTATGTCTTCATCTTAGATTGATTCCTTCACACTATCTCCTACTGGATAAGAAGAAGTTCTCTTATCAACTGATGCACAAGAAACATAAAATCCATCAATCATCCCTTGTGTAAGGAAAATTATAACTAAGGGGAAAAATCCATGGTGTCAAAAATAAGGAGAGCTCTTCTTAGGATATCTCAAAGTTTGAAGAAACAAAAGACCACTATAGCCTCCTTAACCATATCTATTAGTGATGATGAAGAATCAAGGAAAGATCCTAAGCTTAAGAAAACCCTTGATGGATTTGAAATAGAACAATGGTCTACTGATGAAGGATATGCTAAGGTACAAGAATAAGAATGGTCACCTCTCCCATTAAGATTCACTAAGGAGGACATTGATCTCTTTAGAAACATTAAATATATAGAGGAGGAATTGAGAGAGGCAGAGCAACATACAGGAGAAGAAGAATTGGTTGAAGAAGAGGTTATGGAAAAAAGAAGAGAACATGAAATTTTTTATCATGATCAGGAGTTCCAAACATTGGAACAAGGTATGGAGGAAATATATAGACTCAGAAATGAGATAATAGAATTGAAAGAAAAATGAGGCATTTAAATGCTTCTAGGAGAAATAGAGTTTGTAGAACCTTCTAGAGACAAAAAGAAGATAGTGGAGGAACCTACAACATCCTCATCCACCTTGGCCATAGATGCCCCTACAACAAAATATGCTCTAACTTTGGTACCCTTTTATCAGGGATTTCCTCCATTGTCCACTACACCAACACCTACTATAGAAGAAGTTATTGATGTAGATTTTTTAGCCATCACTCCAGTAGAGACTGATGATCTTTTAATTTTTATGAAGGAAAAAATTTAGTAATAATGAAGCCTACCATAAAGAATTGGTGCATAGATTCAAGGGATATGTTGAATCAAAAGAAAAACATGATGAATTGCAAGAAAAATTAGAATTTGCTGAAATTAGGATCAAATATCTAAAGGAAAAGATTAGAAAATTGCATGAAACTGCTAAGATATTGATGAAGTGAAAACTCCCTTCTAGGGTGTATGTTGTATACTTAGAAGAAAAATGGTAGAAATTTAGGTATATTATATGGTCTGTGACCCAAGATCTTTTTTTAATGAGTATAGACATGTTGATCCTAATCTTCAAGCCAAACTACGTGAATTATAAATTCATCAATATGTTGTTCCCAGTGATATAGAATGGAATCCCAACATTTATTTTGGGGATATCCTTTTAAATACATTTTCTCCATATATTTTGAATGAAATTGTAAGAAGAAAACAAATGGAAAAATATCAAGAAAAGGAGAAAGAATCCATCCTAATGATCAGGAGTGAATCCAAAGATTTAGATGCTATAGTGAAAGATTGGATCTCATTTATGAACACAAATACTCCACAAGAATGGGTTGTTAGAAACTAGGTGGAAGTCCAAAAACACTATTTGAGTCTCATAAAAGGAGATGGAAGACAAATTTTTGTTGCCTACTCTCATAGATGGGTAGAAATTTTATATGCCTTGAAAATAAAGGAACCGTACTCCCCTCAAAACCTTAGGGAGGAAATTCACAAAGTATACTTATATATTAAAATTATAAAGAAGTGGAAAATACAATGGTTGGGATTGATGTTTTAACTCCCCATATTCTAGTTCCCAATTCCTGACTAGAAAGGAAATGTTCTAGATAACATAGAGGCAAAGAAGAAAAGATGGGAACACATTGAGAATGCTAAAGGTGTTTATATCTTGGAAGGTTCAAGTCATCCTAAGCCCATAGATTTTAGAAAATTTTATGGTTTTAGAATGAAACCAAGGCTTTCTCAAGGTCGAGTAAGAGGCCAAATAAGGGGGAGTGATGAGGCCACCAATTTATTACTTTTATAGCCTCATCCATGCTTAGTCTATGTATTTTTCTATGTAAATCCCATAACTATCTATTACAAATACAAATGAATGAATGAATTTATGATTTTATATCTACATTGATGTGTGTGTGTGTGTGTGTGCACGCGCGCGCGTGCGCGCGTGCATGCCACATGCACACACTATGTTATGAATTATTGATGCTTTTATTTGATTGAATTATATTGGTGTGAATTTATCTAACAAGAATTTGAAGGGTCATGAAAAGATGTAGAATCTTGCTAAGCCATAGATACTATAATCTTCCCATAACAACTATAGGATCTTTACCTAGAGGTTGCTTGTCACCACTACAGAGTGCCCAAAACAACTATAGGCTTCACCTACAGGTTGCCTATAGCCATTATAGAATACCCATTGGAACTATAGGCTTTAGCTATAGGTCACCTATAGCCACTGTAGAGTACCCACAATAACTAAATGTTTCACCTATATGTTGCCTGTATCTAATATAGAGTGCCTACAACCACTATGAAAAATAGAGTGATTATTGAGGAGATCTTGCAGACACATCTAGCTATCTTGGGGAACCAAATAGATGCTTGGTAAAAATCATAGTTATTGTACAAATTCCCTACATGCAAGGAGATATTGGATGTGTTTCTAAAGATGGGAAAGACAAGGATAATGAGAAAAAACAAAAGGAAAAAAAATAGTATGCCTTGTCTTTAACCCAGTCAAACCTAAAACAAATAACTTTGGTTACTAACCACTTGAAGGTTGATTGGGATAGTTTCTAAGTATTTGTATTTTTTTATAGTTTGGTGTTTTTGGTTAAGATTCCAAAAGCTTCCTTTTATATTTAAAGGTAGAACCTATATCAGACTAGGAGTTAGATAATTTCGAGAAGGTAATAGTAAAATTTTTTTAACTATAGCATTTATATTCAGAATTGAGTAATAAGAAAGTTGAATTTATAAGAAGTTTGTGAATTTTATTAGAGAGGGATTGGAGCTCAGTTATAAATGAGAAAGGGCCCCCTTAGAATGAGATGCTATGAATATATTTACCTATTAGTGTGTTGTGTAAGTTGATTTTACTGTTAATTTTGATTATATAAGTGTGATGCATGTATGGTACATAAGTGTGTAATGGTTCTATAATTCTATCACAACAATTTCATAATATATCTATCTAGTAAATTCAACATAATTTCATTGTACTACAACTGGAAAAACAAGTTGATTTTTGAATCAATAATGCATATATAGTGCTGAAACTCTTGCAAAACTTATGCTCCTTGTGTTGACAATTAATGTTTAATCAGAATAATGAATTTGATAATCATTGGATAATTAGTCTGTACAATAATTATCACCTAGAACAAATGCATCATGTTTAATAATGTACTGAAATGCCATATGCAAACCTCTAGAAAAAAAGAAAACCACAATTGAACCATGTCATCATAAGCATATTATTTATCCCTACTAAAAAACATAAAATCTAAGGGAACATTGGTAAGGGAAAATATGTTTTAAAAAGATTATTAAAATGAATATCATATTCTTCTTGGTTAATGTTTTATACAAAAAGGTGAGATAGGATCAATGGTCTTAGGTTTAGAGTGAGGTACAACTAATGATTTCCACTATTTCAATTTTAAAAACCTCACTTTACCAAAACAAAAAATTAAATCCCTTATTTGTAACCTACACTCTTTACTATAGAAGTTGCAACATACACATAGGAAGATGTAATAGTCAGGGTGGTGCCTAATTTGGGATACATTAGAATAACATAGAAATTGGATATATTATATGGAGATAGGTGTGGATTTAAAAATAAAGCCAATATAATACACAAAATTGGTAGCACTTTTAGTCTTGTAAATAGTTTTATCATTCAACCATTCACCAAATAAAGAGAAATATACACTATTTTTTATAAATATAGTGGCCCCTTTTAGTGTTACTGAGAATGAAAATGGATGAAGCTATGATATTATTTAGACTATAATTAATAATAAATTAAAGTTAACTCTAAGTATAAATATAAATAGTTTAAATATGATATAAGATGATATATATAGTAAAACATAATAAAATACAAAGACCCACAAAATTTATAGAAATTGTAAACTTGCTAATAATAAAAATGAAAGTTAGGGATAAAGAATTATTTGTTAAAATGATTTTTTTTAGAATGTCTTAAATTTATGAAAACTATGATTGTCTAAAAATACCTAAAAACAATGATGTATTATAAAATAGTGGCTCATTATTTATTGGGACAAGTCTATAGGAGGTAGATAGGAGAAGAGTTTTTTTTGTCTGACTACTATGACTTTATTCTATCAGGCTATGGGTTTGATCTAAAAATATAGCATATGCATTCAAACTATATTTGTATGTAACTTGAATTGATGCATTAAATACTTGTAAAATCATAACCCTAATCCTACACAAACACACAAAGAGAGATTAATTACAAAAGGGGAAAATGGGGGAAGTGGGTATGACTGAACTATCATAAAAAAAAACCCATATTAATTGAGTATTGCCTACATACCCCAAAGGACCTCAAGCCAAAGTAGTTCTACCTTTAGATAAGATAATATTAATTCAACTATAAAAATTAATGAGAAGGCTTGACAATGGATTACATCAACCTAAAATGAACAATTTTACTTGGCCAAAAATTGTAAAATTTTAGTATAATTACAATGGTGATATTTACTCATAAAAAATATGTTTTTGAAATTAGAAAGATAGGTGACTTATAAGAGAGTTTTAGGTATTTTAAAATGTCACCCTTGATAAGGTTTCATAGATAAATCTTCAAAAAATTTATGATAACCAACATATTCATATGTGTGGGAAAGTTATTAGGAAGTGTGTCATTTTGGAAAAGATATCCATTAGAGCTTGGGAAATAAGTATGCACTATTACAAAAGTGTGTAGTATGCCCTTGTCTACCTATTATAAAATTTTCCTAAAAAGATAAATGCTTTTTAATCAAGAGTGATAGTAAAGTATCTACTGAATAGGGGTGAATAAGAAATAAATAAGGAAGTCTGGAAGATGTTCTTAGTAATTGAATGTCACATCCTGATTTCTCTATAGGCTAAATAACTTGTTTCATTTATGATTTGTTATGGTTTATTAGTTGATTAACTAATTGTTTATTAGCTAATGTTTGATTAAGATTTATATATTACATTGATTATTGGATAATTATGTGATTCTTAATTTACATGATTAATTTTCTATGAGTTAGAATTACTTTTATATTTTGTACATTGTGATCATATTTGTTAATTATATCACATTATTTTATGGATATAATAATGTTTCAGGATAAATACCTTCATTTTTGTGAGGTGGATGGACAGATTCTTCCCTCAGAGTATGATAGAGAGAGATTATCATCAGAGAGGGTGGTTTAGATGGAGATGTTGGGAGATAAATGAAAATGTAACTAGAAACCCAGGCACACGCCACATTAGTATTTCATGTTGTGTGATTATTTTTGTGATAGATAGTTGTAGTATGATTTTTTTTACTATTTTAATGACTGATGTGATCTTTTATGTTTCACTAATCTAGTTGTTATTGATAATCATGACTGATTTGTTTGAGTGATTTTGCTAATTTTTGTTATGGCACATAGATTATATTGTATGATGTAATTACTTGATCAAATGATTGAATTTGTATATGTTTTACTTACCTTATTGCCTTTTAATGTATGTGATTTAACTATTTTGGGAATATTAGTGTATTATTCCTAATTTAGTTAAGGGTCTAGAGTAATAAAATTGGTAAATAAATATTCAATAATTAAGCTACTAATTTATACAATTTAACTATATTTTAAACCTTTTTTATAAATAGTAATAAATATGAAGAAAATAAGACTTAGTTGGAAATTGACTGAGACAATTATTGTAGGGTCTAGAATTCACTATGTAGGAATGAGATAGTGTCACAAATTAAGATTTGGAGTTTGATTTATAATTTGATAGGAGCACCAAAATAGGAGACCCTAGGGTTTGGTGTTATAGTCCTTTTCTACTGCTATTGTCCAAGAAAGCTAAACATTTTATGTTTTATTTGATGTGTTTGTGTGATCCTACCTATGAAATTTTTAATGTTGGATGTCCATAAAACTCCTTGTAGATATGATTTAGTCTTGAAAAACTAGACTTAATTATGCTTTTATAAACTTTAGGAAAGAGGGGGTGTTAGTGTGTGTAAGATTCATTAAATGTGTATCCACATCCCTTTTGTGGGCACGCTTCTACATACCAATCCTCTGAAGAGGGATCAAGCCATATGTAGTTCTCACACTTGATGTGCTTTGTATAATAATGTGTATGAAGATGAAAAATGATAAACTAGATGTGATTGAGGTGACAAGGGACTAGTGTAAGGATTTGAATAAGCTTGTAGTAGTATTGGTTGGTTGTATGTAGAGAATAGGGAAGATTAACTTAGTAGTCTTACTTGTATTCTTGATTTTTTTGTGATAATTGACAACCCCATCTAAATGAAAATTTAATGGGATTTTATAGTTATTTATTTGTCATGAGTTAGATTTATCTATGTTAGGCTAACAAGAAGGGGGATAGGAAATATAAAAAACTAATCATTGAAGGTGAAAATTCACTTGGATAGGAGTGAAAAAAATGAACACTAGAGGGTCATGTGTTATAGGCCAATTTTGGCACTATAATATTGAGGGTATGAGACCTAAGGGATGTATTTGTCATGGGAAAAATAGTCTGGCTGAGCTAGAATCATGTCTGGAAGGCTATGGATGATTGAGAATTAGTGAAAACATACCTATGAGGGTTATGAGAGAAATCAATAGGGACCTATGGGTTGGGTGTCATTAACCACACTCAAGTTACCAATTTTAATATTCTATATGACTATATTTCCCCCCCCTTTATTCTAGTGATGTAAAAAATCAAAATACTAGGATAAAAGAAAAATAGAAAGCATACCTAAACATAACTTCAAGGGTGAAGCTCATGAAGCTATGTGATGTTGGGTGTCCATAAAGAGAGCACACTTTGAAGCGTAAATCTAAAAAATAAAAAAAGAGTATATCAATTCTTACTAGATACACTATATCTAAAATAAGAACATAAAAAGCTGGGTAAGAAAGAGATAATAAGAGAAAAGAATGAATACACTTCACCAGGTATGTGAAGCAATACAAAACATGTTGTTATACTGAGTGATCTTAGATGATGCTAAGTAATGTTGGGTGATATTATACCAAGAGTAATATCATAAATGGAGTTGAGTGCTCAATTCCCCAAGAGTAGCTCAAAAATGCAAAGGCTAGCCCTTTAACTCCATCATCACCCACTAAGTGAAGCTACATTATCATGTGTGTACTAATCAATGTTTAGACTATGTGTCTAATCCCTCTAAGTAGGTAGCTCAAGAATATAAAGGATAAATATTCATTTGCCTCCATCACTACCTTGTGAAGTGAAGCTATGAACTAATACCAGTATGAAATGTGTGTCATATGAGATGGATCTTAAATCCCATGAATGCTTTGTAATATGAAAATATGGCATAGATAGTTGATTGTATGTTATAAACTAGGTCACTCTTGGCCACTCTAAAAGGTGGAGATTAGGCTTGTATGAAAGCTACTCTAAAACTGGGCACTAGGCTTATGTAAAAGTCATTCTAAAAATGTGAAGGTTAGGCTTGTATGAAAGCCACTCCAAAATGATGCCAACCACCTACAAATGGAATAAGGTATGTAATTTCTAATAATCCATGGGTAATATTCTAAAATTGGAAAGAAAAGAAGATAAATGTGTCACACACATTACCCCCAATCACTGGTGTTTGAAACATGGATTCTAATCTAGAAGTTATACCAACTTCCCTATCTAAAATTAAAAATGAGAACCATCATACCATGTATGATTCCCTCTATATCTAGATTCTCTTAGAAAAACTATACTAATAATACTATAAATGAACTAGTTTGAATGTGCAAAGCTATAGATAGCTAAACCCACTTTTTGGCTCGAGTCTAAAAAGTGGATACCAGATGAATACCTTACTATTTGGTTCTATAGTCTAATCTTGGTTCTATTATCCTGGGGTAAGTCAAATGACTACTCTATAATTATCACTATATGTCTAGTCTATTTTGCCTAGTTTGAAGTCTAGTTGTTGTTCTAGGTGTTCTAAAAATTGCTTTTTTGACTATGAGGAGCTCTAATATCTATGGAAAAACCCCTATTTATTGCCCTCTCTTTTGAGGGTAGGAATGAAGACCCTGTAATGACTACCATCAAAATAAATAGCCCTACAAGTGTGTTATGATGCAAAGATACATGATATAAAAATGATAATCAATAAGATATCTCAAGATAGGGCATGGTTTGTAATGAGAGATTGTTAGATCAATAGGGTTTTGTCTAGATAGATATAAAAATATAATAATATGTGAAATATAATGAACTATAACTAAAATTTTGGTTAGTTGTTAGCTTTTAGGTGTTATTTGTCATAGAGGGATGGAACATGATATTCACATGACATCCAAAAAGGAAAGATAGTGCATGATGAGGATCATGGCATTACAAACAATTAGAAGTAACAAACAAATAAGCACACAATACAAAAAAGCAAGAAGCATACAAGGGTGGCCAAGGGGCCAAACAAAAAAGGGACATGGGAACATATCACTTAGAATAGAAATTAGGCATACAAGGCATGTTCAAATTCCACATACACACATAATTGGAAATAAGCAAGGTTGGCATGAAATCCACAATCACATAGAAGAGTACAAGCAAAGGAAATTGGTAAATGTCCTAAGGCACATTAAGGATATAAAATAATAAATAATAAATGCAATCATATCTAGCTATGAAAATCAAGAAGAAAATCATGTAAATACTATAAATACAATGAACTATAACTAATTAAAGCAAGAAGTGAAAGTATGCAAGACATGTAATACAAGACTAGGTACATGTTAAGAAATACATGAGTACTATATACTAGTGAGTTTCAATAGAGTAATCTATGTAATCAAGTAGGTAATTTACATCAACATGATAAATAGAGTGTGTGGTCTAGCAATGACATAACCTGGATGGTGTAGTCATGTAGAAGATGCCCCCAATGGGTATGTATATTGGTGTGTGTCTCAAACTTAGAATTAGGATGACCCCTTAATAAGTAGAGTGAAGCAATCAAGGATTTGGATGTCACTGCACACACTTAAAGAAGATCAAGTGAAGCATGGTAATGTAGATAAATTGATAAACAATAACATATAACAACAAATGTAAGTCTAGCATAGTAGTATAAATGTAAATCATGGATAATGCATAAAATCAAAATATTTTTGATGTTTTTGAATTAATTGAATGTTTTTGGATTTTCAAATTTTGTATTATTTTTGGAATATTTAGATGTTTTTTTTATTTTTGATATGTGAACTATTTACAATCAATCATAAGGAAATTGTGTACAAGAAATTGAAAAGAAGCTATGTATAAGTGAGGCTGAGAATAAATGATACTAACCAATGAGTCTCATGTAAGACTTCCTATCATGGTCTCCTATATCAATGAGAGGGATCATGCATGATCGTGAAGCATGATGAAAAGGTTGAGATTGTAGATCTAAAAGCTATGTATATTGTAACTAATCTAAAATCTTTGTAGTGAAAACTAACTATGGAGTCCCCCTATAACTCTGAGAAATGGATGCAACTATAGTGATCCTAGGGACCCATATAGTAGTAATAGAAGCTCTATGAAGATGTGCTCTATGTGTAGAGGCATGAGACCTCAACGATATTTCCTTGGGTCTAAACACTATAGATGGAACCTATCTAGAATCCTAAAACTATTGTTGCTTTAAAGAGACCTCTATGGATGTGTATGAACTCTTTGTGTTGGTGATGGAGGCCTCAATTGTGTATGAATATAAACTAAAGGAAGAACTAAAATTGGTGGCTGAACTAAAATTGGTTATTACAAAGTAGAATATGGCTCTGAAGTGGGGAGTGGTAACTCATATGGAACTCCACCAACTGTAATAACTTGATTATCATGAATGAATTTTAATCATCTATGAAATATCAAAGGTACTACATGAAGTTTTTGAATCCATGGTGACCAAGTAACATATCAAAAACTCATACACTGGGAACTATAGTAAATGGTGTTGACACATATGTTAGACCAATATGTAGAGGAAGTACAATCTCACCCAAGAAATCTATGTGTGCCCATTAAATTTGTTGATAACTTTGTCCATTAGGGTAATATCTTGCTTTGAATATCCCAAATGCTATAATAATGTCATAGTGCACATATTCACGCTAGATCCATTATCTATGATAACATTATGAATAGGATGATTATTAATGGAAGATTTGATAAAGAGTGCATGATAATTTGAATCATCCTCGACTATCTCCTACTCTGAGAAGGAGATGTAAGGTCTAGATATAACTCTATGATTATATACACCAATCATGTTGCTCAAAGGATGTAACTCAATTGAAGCTAGCCTATATGTATTTGGTGGGAGATGTGTATGATATGCTTGGTAAAAACTTGATGTATATGTTATCTCTTGTTTATAATGTAATGGGAAAGGATCTAAGAGAATATTTAAATCCTTATCCTATGTTTTCTTTACCTGAGGAGTCTTAAATGAAGTTCTAAGATCAATAACATTGCTAACTACTAAGTCCTATATTTTGTGTCTAAAATTGATGCATCTATTTGTTGTATGTCTTGGTGCCCTATGAAATTCACAAAATGTGTGCTAATCATATCCCCATGGAAGAGGCTTTGTTGGATCAACTTCCAAAATAGGAGTGAGAGATATGATATTACATTCAAAAATCTATTGTAAAACTCTGGTTGGAGGAATTGGTAGATTGGTAAAGGTTCATCAAGGAGGTGATGATAAAACCACATACTGAGGGGGCTTTGAAGCCATATTTACTATAGGTTAATTTTGACTCTTGCTATCACTGACCTTTACTTTGTATGGGACTTTCTTGTTACTCGTATTTATTGTTTTTGATATACTTATGTACTTGTGTTTGACCATTAAAACTAGTTTGACTACCCTTTCCTTTAGTGTATGACATAATTCAATGAAGGAAGATAACCTTTTAAACATTATTAACTCATGTAAATCTGGTAGAAGACTCTATTTGAAGAGATATGTAACTCTTGATTGGCCATGGGGCTAGTCATCTTAGCCAAGATAGTCTTATATCAAGGAACATAATCTATGAGATGCTCATTTGACCTTTGTTTATATTGTGAAACTTGGGCATATGAAACCTTATCACCAATGTTAATTCTAAAATGACATAAGAACATGTCAGCTAAAGGATTGAATGCATTGACTAACTGATTTGGTAGACTATATAACCATTGTAAAGTATAATCCTTTATACTCTATATGATTAGCTTGGTAAGTAGTCAGTCATTTGGCACATAGTCCAATCATATTACATGAAAATCTCTCAAATGTGTCTTTGTATCACCCTTGCCATGATATAGAGTAAGCTTGGGTTGAACAAAACCTTAGGGCAAGGGTGTATAAGTAATGTGACATGCCAATGGTGTATGCAGTAGAGAAAAAGAATCTAAAGCCTATGTAGGTCTCAAATAACCTTGCTCAAGATATATCACCTTGGATTAAAGAGATCTTATCTCTTGCAAAAGGGCTGCCACATTAGGAGAAAAAGATATACTACCTATAGCTAGAAATGGCATAGAGGTATGCTGGGATGCTATAAGGGGTTATTGAAACATAGTTTCCCCTATAGTTTCATTTATAATTGGTTTATCTATGGTTTGAGAAGATTTAACATTGTTCACTTTTTCTTGTTCTTCTTGTAGTATTCCAAACATGTCAGCTTCCATGTCAAGGTGTTTAGTTAAAAGATCTTGAAGTTCCCTCATATCAGTTTCATCAAAACTAGTATATTGGGATATTGTTAATGTAGAAAAATAAATTGAAAATGGATTGAAAATTTTGAAGTTATAATAAGCAAAGTGCAATGGAAAGAAAGTAATGAATATAAGAAATGTAAAGTCCTAAAACCAACAAGCTAGAATATACATAAAAAGGATACGAAGCTCACAAACATGTAAGGTGATACCTCAAAAGGAATGGGACCTAGTATATGTAGTGAGGGTTTTGAATGAATTTATTTTAACATTGCTAAGTAATTTTAAAATTTGATTAAAATTTCTGATTTAAATAAGCAAGTAAAAAAAAGAAAATTATTGGAAAATTCTAGATTTGAAAGGACCTAGTTTATGAAACTAGGGTTTGGGAGAAAATAAATTTTTGAAATTAATATAAAATTTAAAAAATTTGATGCAAATTTCTTATTTAAATATTTAATTAAAAAAAATCAGAAAAATATAGGAAAAATACTCAAAAAATACTGAGACCTAGTATGGGCAACTAGGATTTGAAACAAAATTATTTTAAAATTACTACAAAATTTTAAATTTTAATGCTAATTTTTTATTTTATTATGCAGGTAAAAAATTAGAAAAATATAAGAAAAATTAACAAAAAATTTACCCTAGGGTTTTTAGGCACAAATGAAGTAAGTCGAGTTCACCAAATCTTTTAACTATTTTGGGAGTATTGGTGTATTATTCTTAATTTAGTTAAAGGTCTGGAGTAATAAAATTATTAAACAAATATGAAATAATTAAGCTAATGAATTATATAATTTAACTATATTTTTAACCTCTCTATAAATAGTAATAAATGTGAAGAAAATAAAACTTAGCTAAAAATTAACTTAGACAGTTGTTGTAGGGTCTAGAATTCACTATGCAAGACTAAGAGTGTAAAAAATTAGGATCTAGCCTTCATTTTATAATTAGATAGGAATTCCAAAATAGGACATCCTAGGGTCCAATGCTATAGTCCTCTTCTATTGCTATTTTCCAAGAGACCTAAGCTTTCTAGGTTTTGTTTATTGTGTCTATGTGAGCCTACTTGTGAAAATTTGACTATTAGATGTCCATAAAACTCCTATTAAAGCTAATTTAGTCTTCAAACCCTAGAATCCATTATGATATGATAAAATTTGGGAAAGAGGGGATGTTAGTTTTTGTAATATGAATTGGATGTGTATCCACATCCCTTATTTGGGTACACTGTCTACATACCAATACTCTGAAGAGGGATCAAGCCATATGTAGTTCTTCCACTTGATGTGCTTTGTAAAATAGTGTGTATTAATATGATAAATACTAAACTAGATGTGTTTGAGGTGGCTAAGGATTAGTGTAAGGATTTGAATCTTCTTGTAGTAGTATTGGTTGGTTGTATGTAGAAAATAGGGAAGATATCCTTAGCATTCTTGCTTATATTTTTGCTTGTTTTATGATAATTGTCAACCCCCTATAAATGAACTTTGAAAGTGATTTTATAGGGATTTATTGGTTGTGGGTTATATTTATTCATGTTAGGATGACAAGAAGGGGGATGGGAACTAGAAGAAACTAATTGTTGGAGGTAAAAATACACTTGGATAGGACCACTATAAATGGACACTAGAGGGATCATTATGATAGTCTAAGTTGGGCACTATAGTCCTAAGGGTATAAGACCTAGGGGGTAGATTTTTCATGAGAAAAATAGTCTGGTCAAGTTGGAATCAGGTCTAAAAGGCTATAGATGACTGGGAATCAATGAAAATGTGCCTATGAGGGTCATGAGAGCAAGTAAGAGGTACCTATGGGTTGGGTGTCATTAACCACACTCAAGCTACCAATTTTCATGTTTTATATGACTACAATATGGTTTTATAGTATAATGATAGGATGTTATGATAGATTTCATAGTTTTTATTTGATCTTTAAGATTTAGTTAATAATAATTAAAGTTTATTATTATGATATATATATATATATATATATATATATATATATCATAATAATAAACTTTAATTATTATTACCTAAATCTTAAAGATCAAATAAAAACTATGAAATCTATCATAACATCCTATCATTATACTATACAACCATATTGTAGTCATATAAAACGTGAAAATTGGTAGCTTGAGTGTGGTTAATGACACCCAACCCATAGGTACCTCTTACTTGCTCTCAAAATATATAAATAACATTATTTTAAAATATCTTTGTATTAGATTAACTATTGACCAAATTTTTAATATCCATAATGTGTTAGACATTGATATATTAACTAAATGATTATAGAAATCATTGTGTTTACAAAGTATGTTTGTGGATGGCATTGTAACATTAAACAATATTTGTGCAATACATATTTGTATTGACATGATATATAATCATTATTGTATTTATTCATTGCATGGAAGGATTATAGAAATGAAGTAGTCGATATTCGACTTTGCATGAAATAACATTGGTTATGTGATTGTTGTATATTTGGTTAGTTTATGAAGTTAATAAGGGAATTGTATTAAGTCAATGATATGAATATTTTAAGAAAGATATAAAATTATTATTTTGGAAGTATCGAGATGATTAGGTTTTCTAATTACCCATTGAATTTGGGTTAACCATCATTTGGAGAAAATCATGGAGTTTAATGTGTCTACATGGTGGTAGACTATAACATACAAGGAATTATTTTGAGGTATTTGGGCATGCATATTTTTTATGGTGTTAAGTCAGTCATTAATGGTGGATAAGGTGTGGAGAATAAGTTAATGGAGATGAATAAAAAAAAAGGTAGAGGGGGATATGGGGATATCACATGACACATGACATACAAAGTGTATGAGATAGAAGGAGAAGAAGGGTGAATGAGTAAAGGAAGAAGGAAGATATTTGGCTTCCTTGACATCTATAAATTCACATGTATGTTTTATAGTTAAATTCTTATGTGTGAAATGTTGAATGGGTTTTTTAATTGTTATGGTTACTGGGTTTTTCATTTGCTTGAATGTCATGGAAAACTAGAATGGTTGTATGTAGGGCCCTATGGAAGGTTCAGCCTCCACAAAACCCTATATACAAATTAGGATAAAATTAGGGGATTGAGTAGATCCATAAAATTTGCCATGGGTTTTTTAGTCTTTTAAGAAAATCTATCCTAAATTCCTCTTTCAATTTGAATATCTCTATTCAATAATGAAAGACTATTATTGATGGGTATATACGATGTGGCTCGAGCTAGTTATTTCAAACTAATTTGTTATATATTCATTAAGGTATTTAGATATATAAAAAAACTTTGGAATTTATGTGGGCTTGACTATGTAAACCTATTTGTATTTTTGGGTACAAAAATATGGGTTCTTTTTTATAAAATAGATTGTGTAATACACACACACATATGTATATACTCATATTATAACAATAATGTGTGTGTGTGTGTGTGTGTGTGTGTGTGTGTGTGTGTGTGTGTGTGTGTGTGTGTGTGTGTGTGTGTGTGTGTGTGTGTGTGTGTGTGTTTATATATACATTGGTATTTGAAAACCTAGGGATTTTGAAGATAACTATATAAATGACAACTATAGGATCCTTTTTAAAATAAACTCAATGTATTGGTTTCAAATTGATTTTGATAATTCATTTTGACACAAATTTTGTTCATTTTAAATACTCGGATCATAGTATGCATTATGGACTCTATTTTGAAACTAGTAACAAACATATCTACATATATATGGATATGGATATGGTAACAATACGACTTAATACTTAAACATGGGTACAGGTTGGTAGATGAGAGAATGGTTTATTTATGTACTCAACTATATACCTATATATATATATATATATAAGGTTAATAATAATATGACAATTAATATTTCATTATATTCACTTTATGTGAGTTACTCAACTGTTAGCTTGACTATGTATTATTATTGCATATTCAATTCTATCTTTGAACAATGTAAGAGTTTTGCATAGTCAATAGAAAGATAGGTATATGGTTTTATGTATATAAATTACTTGATGAAGATTATGAGGTTAGTTATAAGTTATTATAATGGAATTCTCAAATTGGGCACAATCAATTATGTGTATGTGTTTAGTCATATGCTTATAAATTTAATTCTAATTTGAATCATTTGATTTGAATAATAATGATTAAATTTAAATAAAATGAATCATTATAAAGGACTGACTATGTATCTATGGAAAATTTGGGTGTGAGAGTGAAACAAGAGTATTTGGAATTATCTAGTCTAATAAAAGGGCTATGGGGCTTTTTTTCTATATGGATATGTATACATTGAGTATACACAATAATTTAAGATATTAGATAGTGGATGTCTTATTATATTATATTGTATATAAGATGATATTTATACCATACTAAAATGATTTTGTAGGATTTTTAAATACACACACACACACACACACACACACACACACACACACACACACACACACACACACACACACACACACACACACACACACACACACACACACACACACACATGCACAAAAATGTAGTGATTGAAAAACATTACTACCATATTGTGTGTAAATGGGCACTTGTTATATATTTTAATTTTTATATATAAATTATTAAAATAATGTATTTATGAGTTTAAATACATAGCATAATAATATGTTTTGGAAAGGATTTTGTTTTATATGTGGAATATGAACAAATATATAGTCATGTGATATAATGTTTATTTCGGGGATGAAATAACATTATAAACTACTTGTGATATGGGTAGCTAATAGTTTAGATATAATAATTACCCAAATGGTATGTTATATTGAGGACTATTTTTTATTCTACTTATTATTTTACAATAAATTATATGGTATGGATTCATTGCATTTTATTTGATGAACTAAATGAATGTATGTGATATTTTTGTACTTAGCATAAATTTTATAGCTAAAGGGAAATATTTTGTATGTGATATATTATTATATTTTTACCAAATCTCATATTCATGACCCTGAATAAGTTGTGGATGGATTTCACTAGCTTAATTAGTACCATTAATGCAAGATGAGGTGTAATCTAATGAGTGTGTATGAAATTAATAGATCTTAAAGATCATTAATTATTAAAAACTTTGGCCAAAGTAATGTTTTGATTAAACATTGTCATTTCATATGTTGATATAGTTTTCATATTTATATGATATCATAGTAGAATATATTTATTTTTGGTACGCATTATATATTAGATATCTTCAACATGTAAGTTAGAGTTTGTTACTATGTATTCTTTCACTATCATTATCTACCCATCCATGAAGGGACGGCCATCCCCTTATTTAGGAGATAGGATGGGGGATCGATGGTCCATGGTTAGTGTGGAAAAGTGATCAGATGATACTCTCCCTTCCAAATAGATTACTATAGTAGAGAATAAACTTGAGATTACAAATTGATACTCTCGTCATGGATAATCTTAAGTTGTCAAGACTCTGCTCTGTGGAGATTTGTATCATGTTTTATCATTTGAGATATTATTATGTATTGCTAAAAACTATAATATTATGCATTATACGTCTACATAAGTGGCTGTAATGTTGTATCAGTTGTCATTTCATATGTTGATATAGTTTTCATATTTATATGATATCATAGTAGAATATATTTATTTTTGGTACACATTATGTATTAGATATATTCAATATGTAGGTTATAGTTTGTTACTATGTATTCTTTCAATATCATTATTTACCCATCCATGAAGGGAGGGCCATCCCCTTATTTAGGAGATAGTATGGGGGATCGATGGTCCATGGTTAGTGTGGAAAAGTGATCAGATGATGCTCTCCCTTCCAAATAGATTACTATAGCAGAGAATAAAATTGAGATTACAAATTTATACTCTCGTCATGGATACTCTTAAGTTGTCAAGACTCTGCTCTTTGAAGATTTGTATCATGTTTTATCATTTGAGATATTATTATGTATTGCTAAAAACTATAATATTATGCATTATACTTCTACATAAGTGGTTGTAATGTTGTATCAGTTGTCATTTCATATGTTGATATAGTTTTCATATTTATATGATATCATAGTAGAATATATTTATTTTTGGTACACATTATGTATTAGATATCTTCAACATGTAGGTTATAGTTTGTTACTATGTATTCTTTCACTATCATTATCTACCCATCCATGAAGGGAGGGTCATCCCCTTATTTAGGAGATAGTATGGGGATCAATGGTCCATGGTTAGTGTGGAAAAGTGATCAGATGATGCTCTCCCTTCCAAATAGATTACTATAGTAGAGAATAAACTTGAGATTAAAAATTGATACTCTCGTCATGGATACTCTTAAGTTGTCAAGACTCTGCTCTGTGGAGATTTGTATCATGTTTTATCATTTGAGATATTATTCTGTATTGCTAAAAACTATAATATTATGCATTATACTTCTACATTAGTGGTTGTATGTTGTATCAGTTGTGGTTGAATTTATACTATTTAATTTATGATTAGATGCAATATTTATTATTGTTCATGATTGTTATATTTATTCATGGTGATCCTCAGCTAAGTGGATTAGTTATAAACCTTTTACTTAAATAAATTAATATAGTTATTTAAATATCAGTAATAATATTTCTCATGATGAAATCTATATGATGAATATGTGTAATTAAGTTTACAAAATTTGTTATATTTGGTAAAATCTAACGGGGTTTTTACATTATGGTATCAGATCTAAGGCTTAAACTATAGGACTTAATGTGTTTGATAATGAAAATATATTCTCTTGATAAGAAATAATAACAATGGTGAATGTTAAACCAAGAGGCCAGTATACTTTGAATACTGAACCCCATATTGATCCAAATCAATTTACCATTGAGTAAGATGTAAAGTTGGACCAAATCCTCATGACCATGCAAGAGACTAGGGACTGAATTACAACCATATAATAGTAAGTGCATGGCCATAAAGAGGACAAATATTAGGAGGAACCTAAAGAAAATCTTAATGACCAAGAACATATTCAAGCACAGAGGCATGAGGAAGTACCACAAGATGCAATAGCTTGAGTAACTACAGAGTTGGTATGCAAAATGAAAAAAATTAAATCCACCCAAATTTTATGGAAATGTTTTCAAGGATGGAGCCAAAGCATGGATGACAAAAATGGAGAAGTATTTTGATATTCATAATTATTCTAAAGTCACAAAAGTATTTTGGGGAACTTATCAACCTGTTGGTGAAGTAAGAACTTGGTGGGAAATAAAAAGCTCAATATGGACCTCAAATCAAGCACCACAAAGTCTTGGGAATAGTTTGTCACACTACTTAAATCATGATGTATTTCATAACTATAATTTGATCAAAATCCTATGAATTTTTAGAATCTTAAGCAAGGAGATTTATCAATGAATGAATACTAGGAAAAACTCACCAAGTTCCTTAATTATGTACCTCAATATCAAGTGGATAAGATGTTCAAAATTAGAAAATTCACCATGGGATTAAAACCACAAATTATATGTGAAGTAGATGTGCATGGTCCATCTACCATGGATCAAGTGTCGAGAAGATAGTCCAATAAGAACAAAAACTAAAATATCTTACCCAATCAGACATAAGTTTAAAAATAAATTTGGAAGTTCCAAACAACTTTCAATAAGAATAAATAGAATTAAAGGAGTGGATATTCCAAGGGTCAATTCAAGAATCAGAATGCCAAGTTCAATAGTGGTTCATAGAACAAGAAACTTGGTAATGATTTCAAGGTTGGTTTTAGGGGAAATCAATAGTCTAAGAAGAAAGGACTAGTTGGAGGTTGTTTCATATGTGGAGGTGACCATTTTTCTCAAGAATGTCATTAGGAAAAATCAAAGAACAAGGGTTATGCTTCTCAACAAGGTATGTTTTGAAAATATATTCATGTGATTATTGATAATTGATAGGTTATATGTCAATATTTGCCCATATAGTTGTCAAGTATTTTTTTCAAACATCTAATTTTGATTTTGATTGATACCGGAGCTAAAAAATGTTTCATTGATCTTATAATGCTTAGTAAAATATCTAGAAAGGCTAGAGTTATGTAAAATGCATGGTTGGTATATTATGGGAATGAGTCAAATCCCAGAGTTGATAAGTATTTAGTCAAAGTAAAGATTTGGTTACCTTAGTTTACTAAAATAGTAGATATTTATGAAATACCATTGGGATCATATGATGTGATCCTAAGAGTCAATTGGATTGTGAAGCATAAATCCAAGGTAGACTATTTTCTAATGAAGGTTGAATGTGAAAATGATTTTAGAAATCAAACATAACTTTAGGGTAAGAAAAGGGATTTGAAGCTAAGGCATATTTTTTTAATTCAACTCAATAAAGATCAAAGGAAGGGATTTTGGAATTTATCATTAAGATAAATAAGATGGAAGAAATATGGAACCATATATAGAATATTATCCTTATCTAATAAATTTTCCTAATGTATTTCCATAAGAATTACCAAGATTGACAACTAAGTGTAAGTTTAATTTCTTAATAAATATCATATTTACATTATAATCATAATCTAAGGCACCATATAGAATGAAAACCATTGAATTGGTTAAGTTAAAGGCACAACTTTAAGAGTTGTTGTCGAAAGGGCTGATTTGACCAAGTGTGTCACTATGGGGTGCACCAGTTGTCTTCGTCAAGAAGGATGGTACTCTTCACCTATATATAGATTAAAGTATGTTGAATAAATTAATGATTAAAAACATATATCTATTTCCATGCATTGATGATCTATTTAATCAAATGTGAGGGGAAATAGTCTTTTAGAATATTTATCTTAGAGTAGGGTATCATCAGTTAAGGATCCATGAAAAGAATATTCTAAAAGCCTCATTAAGAACTTGATATGGGCACTCTGAGTTCATGATGTTACCATTTGGATTGGCATATGGTCCAACATCATTTATGAATATTATGAAAAGTGTGTGCAGAGATTACCTGGATCATTTTATTTTGGTATTTCTAGATGACAACCTCATTTATTCCAAGGATGAGGAAGAGCACTTACAATATCTAAAACTAGTTTAAAATGTTTGAGGAATCACATGTTATATGGTATGTTTTTTAAGTGTGAATTTTTCAAAAATAAAGTATAGTATTTAGTACATATTATCTCTACAGATGGTATTTTAGTGGATCTAGCAAAGATAATATCCATAATGGAGTGGTTGGCACCAAAGAATGTTCATGAGGTATGAATTTTCATGGTATTAGTAGGTTATTATAGGAAATTTATTTCAAATTTATCTAATATATCTAATCAAATTACCTCTCTTCAGTGGAATAATTAGAGTTTCATCTAGTTAAATAGTGCGAGGTAGACTTTCAAGAACTAAAAATGAGTCTTACTTCAGCACTAATACCAAGATTTCTTGATCCTAATGGTCAATTATCAGTGATCACCAATGTTGAGAATTATTTATATTGAATTTTGGCACTAATGGCAAAGGTTCTTAATAAATGTGTTCATGAGATCATTGAAGAATGTTCTTGTTTGATAGCATGAAAAGACCTTGTGAGAAGGTATGAGCTTGGTGGCTTGGTGAAATGAGTGCACATGTGAATGAATGGATGTATAGGTTGATTGATAATGTATATGAGGTATTGGATCACTCATGTGAGTCTTGTTGGGGAATCCAAAAACAACACACCTATTCTGATCCCACTTATTAAGATCTTGCTCCTCAGAAAGAGCACAATATGATTACCAAATACAAGCAATTAAACATGTGGAATTATCCAGAAGTACAAGTAACTAGAATTCATAGATAACACAGAATATGAGAGACAATATACAATCTTGTATTAACACTCATATAGAAAAGAATATAATAAAGAAGATGCTACTTCTTCTCCCACCTTCCAGAGGCTTCCCACACCTCAAGTGCACAATAATTCTTCTTCAAAAGTTCACTCTCCTACCAAAAACGGTCCCAACACACAACTCACACACAGAAGTGGTGTTCACCTCTCCAACCAGTTAGTAATAACCCTGCTAGTACCCAAGCACTCTAAAGTACTTCAAGTAGATCTCCCATGAACCTGCAACCTGAAATTCAACAGACTATACTTACACATGTAGATCTCCTATGAGCTTGCAACAACATGCAACTCAATGATCTTACAATGGAAGGATCTTCCTTGCCTTCCTTTTTAGCTCATAATTATAATACATGCCTAATAATAGACACGCAGCTCAAGACTCAAAATAGCCTTTACATGCAAACACTCAGTTCAACAAACTAACTATTTGTGCAACGAACAGTTCTAGAACACACAGGCGACTGACGTTGGTCCCTGTCTGCCTGGTGTTGATCAACGTCGGCCGACTTCCTGTCGACGCCAATTTCCTTCTGCATTGATCATGACCGACGTCAGTCATATTGCTGATGTTGGTACTTTTTGAACTTCAGCAACCTCCTCTTCATCTGCATAGTTGAAGCTTTTAGCTCCACAACCTAACAATCTCCCACTTGGAGATAAATAGCTACAACTATACCTATACCTGTACATTATCTAATTTGTTCCCTTGGCTTTGTATCCCTCTTCAAGATCACTCTTGAAGACCAACCACCACAAAACCTATGGTGCAACACCTGTCATCTAAATCACCTGCCACATCCACATCTACAAACCATGTAGAAAATAACTTGACCCTGCATAGCATGTGCACCTGTTGTTGGTCCCTCTAAGAATCCACTAAACTTCCCTCTAATGCTTCTTTCCCAGATTGGCTCCTAACTTTTTCACAACTCCCACTGCTTGGGAAAACTCAAGTCTAGTACATACCATGCAGTTAACCTCATTATTTGAATCAAGACACTGTTCTATGAACTGTCCAACCATCAGCGTGCTAACCGGTCTTAGACAATCATCCTAAAAAAAAGTCAACTTGTGACCTTCCATGTCCCTAGAACACACTCATGCCAAAGAATCTTTTTGATCCTAGATTCCTCATGACATACTTCTGAACTACCTTTACCTTTAGTTTAGCAACTCCCTGTATATGTAACCCTGCAACAAGCACATCATATAATAATAGGATAATGTAGCTAATATTATCCAACCTGGTAAAGAGAAACACAATGATCAAACCTCCATTCTCCTGCAACTTATTCAAGACCATATACCCTGGCCTTCTGTCTCACATGTCCATTTCCACTCTTCTTCATCCTGAACAATTATTCATCCCTCAGTGCTTCCTTCCAGCTGGCAACTCCACCCAAAACTCCTATTTGGTTCTCCTCCAAGGAATCACATCCTCATCCATGCCAAGCTCCCACTGTTTCCTGGATCTACCTACTCTGCTTCTTTAATAACTTCCTAGTTCTTTACCATAAGTGAGCAAAAAGTAGTGTAAAGAAGGTAAATGATGAATTTGAGGCTTACATACCCTTTAAGTCCTCCATATGGGCGCTTGAGACTCCTTGACAGCTTGCTGTCCACCCAAAATCTATCTTAGTGACTGATGCCAGTCACATCTCAGTCTGCACCCGATTGACGTCAGTTCCATGCAACTGCCTCATCACTGACGTTAATTTCCCCTAGCTGATGCCAGTGTTTATCTATCTTGAGTCACTAACGCCGGGCTGCACATAACCAACATCGGTCCCTGTCTAGACGTTGACGTTAGTCTCTGTGTTTTGCTTGTGAGAACTAACTTTTACCCATGAGCTCCTTTTGGATCAAACCCTTATCCAAATCAACCTTGCTCTGATCAGAATTCTTCTACCTCTTATGCTAAACTCTATCCATCACCTTCTCCTTGAAAACCAAGGCTTTCCTACTCTTGTCATGAACATCAGATTCCTCAAGAAACGTCACCTTCTTCTTCTACATATAGAAATCTTGATTCATGCTTTTCAAATCTAAAAGCATACCCTTTGACTCAAGAACATGCATCTCCTTCTTATTCATGTGATCAAGCCTATTAAGCGACATCTTCAAATCTACAATTAAAGTAGATAACCCAGAAAGAGAATCAGTAATACAAGTAGATAGATAAAGTGTACCTACTTTCTTACCTCTTGCTACAACAAGTGCACCCTTGGTAACCTTCCAAGAGTCCACTATGAGAGTTACTGTGCAACCCTCATCACCCAAAATTCTTACAGAAATCAAATTCCACTCCAGAACTGGGACATGCATGACCTCCTTCAACACCCATGTGTTACTTGTCTGCAATTTCAGCTTCACTTTTCCTTTGCCAACCATCTGACAAGGCTTACCATCCCCTAAACAAATTTATCCAAAGTCTCCCTAGACATACTCATGAAAAAATTCCCTATTTGGGGATGCATGAAAAGAGGCACCAGAATCTAAAACCCAGGATTCTACTTTATCCAAAGAACATACCAGAGCATCCTGTGCAACATAATTCGTAACATTTGCTTCTTCTTCATGTCCTTCATGATGATCTTCACCCGACCTGCAATCTCTCTTTAAGTGCCCTTGCTTTCCACATTTCCAGCAGGTTATTCTGCCATACCTGGACTTGGATCTCCTACCTATCTTTGACCTTGATCTCCCATGCTCTATCTTCTCTCTTTACCTTCCTCTACCTTCAACACTCAAAGCATTCCCTGATGATTCACCTATGCTTTTCCTGTGTATCTCTTCATTCAAGATTACACTGACAATATCATCCACTTTTAAGATTTTTGAAGCAGATGCAGTATTACTTACTACCATAACCAAACTATCCCAATTTTCAGGTAAAGAGCATAAAATTAAGAGAGCCTTAATTTCATCATCAAAAACAATATTGACTAAATTTAACTGGTTTACCAAACCATGGAAATCACTAAGATGACTATGAACAGATCCACCTTCCAACATTTGCAAATTAAATAATTGCTTCATAAGAAATACCTTATTCAAAGCTAAGGGTTTTTCATATAAATTTGCCAAAGATTCCATCAACTCTACCATTGTCTTAGCATGTGATAAGTTGGAAATCACAGACGATGCAAGACTCAACCTTATAGATCCTAGATCCTTCTGATCAAGAACCTCCCATTCTTCATCCTTCATATCTCGGGGCTTACAATCAACCCCACCCAATGGTAAGTACAAATCTTTTTGATACAGATAATCTTCAATCTGCATCCTCCATAATTGATAGTTCTTTCCATTAAACTTCTCCATTCGTAGCTTACTTTCTTCTACCATTGCTCTACTCCCACTCAAACAGAAACCCCTGTGAGTAACCTGTAATCAACACACACTAACTAGATCTGAAACAACCTGTTAGTATCCCAACCTAAAGCTCTGATACCAATTGTTGGGGAATCCAAGAACAACACACCTATTCTGATCCCACTTGTTAGGATCTTGCTCCTCAAAAATAGCACAATATGATTACCAAATACAAGCAATTAAACATGCAGAATTATCCAAAAGTACAAGTAACTAGAATTCATAGATAGCACATAATATGAGAGACAATATACAATCTTGTATTAACACTCATACAAAAAAGAATACAATAAAGAAGATGTCACTTCTTCTCCCACCTTCCAGAGGCTTCCCACACCTCAAGTGTACAGTAATTCTTCTTCAAAATTTCACTCTCCTACCAAAAATGGTCCCAACACACAACTCACACACAGAATTGGTGTTCACCTCTCCAACCAGTCAGTAATAACCCTGTCAGTACCCAAGCACTCTAAAGTACTTCAAGTAGATCTCCCATGAACCTGCAACCTAAAATTCAATAGACCATACTTACACATGTAGATCTCCTATGAGATTGCAACAACCTGCAACTCAATGATCTTACAATGGAAGGATCTTCCTTGCCTTCCTTTTCAGCTCATAATTACAATACATGCCAATGGGTCTATAAATAGATCCCAGACTTAAACAATAACTTAGACTCTTAGTTTACTAATAATAGACATGCAACTCAAGACTCGAAATAGCCTTTACATGCAAACACTCAGTTCAACAAACTAATTGTTCGTGCAATGAACAGTTCTGGAACACACAGGTGACCGATGTTGGTCCCTGTCTGCTTGGTGCTGACCAATGTTAGCTGACTTCCTACCGATGCCAGTTACCTTCTACATTGATCATGACCAATGTTGGTCATACTACTAATATCGGTACTTCTATAGCTTCAGCAACCTCCTCTTCATCTGCATAGTTGAAGCTTTTACCTCCACAACCTAACAAGTCTTAGGATGAGCCTATAGGGGTAGGACCTATACACCTAGTATGCAACTAAACTACCTCTAGACCCCACTTAGCCTAATGAGGAATCATGATCTATTATCAAGCCATATTAAGGATTATTGACATTTTTTGATCATGTGAGATGTTGTGTGATTATGTATTTTAGGTTGAGAGTTCATGGAAAGAGGCTTGTAGGTCAATTTCAAGGCCTAATGTGACTTATAGGTTAAGTTCTAAGAAAAAAAAGAGAGAGAGGGTGGACAAATGAGGTATGTGATTTAGATTTCAAGATAATAATTAACATATAATCATTTTCATTTGTGTGATAGATTTTTCTAAGTGTTTTGACCAATTTTGAGGTCAATTTTTGAAGGTTTAGGCTTAAAAACATGTTTCAAGGTCTCTCAAGTGCATAGAATGAAGGCTTCTCAACCCAATAAGGAATTTTAGGTGTTCATTGGCACATGTAACCTCTGAATGGGAACCTAATATATTCATGGTATATGGGTAAAAATCCTAGATCAAATATCTAGGCATAGATTCCATAATTAATGGCTAAGATTTATGAATGATTGGTAATAGTGGAAGATGGTTTAAACCCTAAAAAACCTTAATAGTGACTCAATATGAAAACAATTATTTTAAAGTGATCATAATGGATTGGTATGGATATTTAAGTGATTATAGGTTTTATTCAACTCTTTTAGGCACCTCTAAGTATGATTGGTTTGTCAGGTGTGTGACTAGACCCTATAAGAAAGTGGTAATTTCTCTAAGATTTGTTGTAGTAGTTAGAGTTGACCAAGTCAAAGTTACAAAAAAGATGAAGGAAAAAATTTTAGACTTGTATTTTTTGTCCATGGTGGTTATGGATAGGTTATATCCCTCAGGGGTGATAAACCGATCATCCAAGTTGACCAGTTGCTAATAGACCTAATTGGTTAAAATAATGAGAAACTGAGGCTATAGTAAGAAGATATTTAGAGATATGTTATCATTAAATATGGATGAATCCAAGTGAATGGATACATTTTTAAATAATTTTAATACATGTTCATGTTTTACATAGGTTTTGGAGGTTAGTGGATATGATGAAAATATTACTCATAAGTTGACTTCTCTGTTTTAGATGAGATAGTGAGGTATAAAGTTATGAGATTGGTCTATAAGACAAATCTTTCCATTTTAAAATATTATATGTATATCTAATAGTGGTATAATTATCACATAATATAATTTTAATGCAAAAATAATATTTTAAATTGGTCATACATGTGTTGAAGGTCAAAATCACCATGACTGGTCTTTAAGGATAACTGATAGTTCTGAGTGAGCAAGTTATAAGAGTATTTTTGAGACCTTTTCCCCTATGAAGTTAAGTATAATTTAATTTTTGAAGTTTTTAATTTATTTAAGGTTTTGTTTATATGTTTTATTCTCATTTTTGTTTAACTAACTGGTGTTTTATATCTAGTAGTTCAAGATAGACTTCTTGGGTATGCATATGCCTAATTATTAACATTAGTAATGGCATGCTTCAAGTGGTAGTTTGAGATAAAATGTGTCATGTAAATAATATTAACTTATTATGGGTCTATTTTAGTTTCATATGAAGTTTTATTTCCATGTATGATTTTTTAAAGTTCTCTAATAAGATCAAAGGGTAACGTGTGCTAATGAAGGCCTAATTGAATCAGGTCGACTTAAAGCCTAAAAGAGGTTTTGGTCCTATATGATAAGAATGACCTATTGTAATTTTTGATTCATTTTTTTGGAATTTCATAATTCTTATTATATGTAAAATATAAGTTATAAATTGTGTATGGATGATGAAGAGTTGTATAAGTAAGAGCCTAGTATAAGAATAAGGCATAATAGGCCTAATTGACTAGTTAGAGTATGAGTGAGTTTAAGTGGAGGATATATCACCTTTAATATATAAAGGATGTCCTATATACCATCATAAGGGTTCATAAAAACTATAATGAAGATCTACCAAGGGTACTATAGATGACTATTAAGGTCAAATGACCTAATCTATCTTGAAGAAACCTAGTTGAGCAAATGAGCCTAGAAGGTAGTTTAAAATGGCTAAGAGTGTGAAGAGATAAAGAGGTGGTCACCATAAATTGGTTCAGAAATATTTTTTCTTGAAGGTGATCAATTAAATTAGGTGGCTAGTTTGGTGCTGAGTCATCTAGTGGGTTGGTTTCTCCTTGCAAGTAGGTGCTTATTAAAGCCTAATTAAGTGGGTGTTTGGCTAGTTGGGGTTGGTGGTCCATGCGAATTTGGTGATTAACTAAATATTGATGTTTTTATTATATTAATGTAGTCCATTTTTATATATTATTGGGTTTTATTCCCATTTAGGGTTTCCCATTCAAATAAGTGTTTTATGTGTTATGATCTTGTCTCATGCTCATATAAATGGTTCTCAATGTGTTATTAGTTCATTATATTACTTTGATATTTCATGAATAATAAAGTTATAAAAAAATTAAAGATTTATTCCTCCCCATATTATTCATTTTACTTCCAAAAATTGGTATCAAATATTGATCCTTTGAGACAAGTTTAACAGCTTGAAGGTGAACCTAAGAAGCAAAATAATGTCTTATGATCAATAGGAAGAAGATAACATGTATGATGAAGAAGTATACTATGATAGTGAAAAAGGAGAAGCTAAAGTAGACCCTAAATTTGATCTTATAAGTTCCATTGATGATTTTAAGTATCAAAATAAGACTGTCAAGGATATCAAGAGTTAGTTATATGGTGTTAACAGAAGGTTTAAGTCAAAGGAAGTTGAGTATGACTAGTTGAAGATAGAGGTATATTCCTTGATGTTTGAGCATGAGTAGCTCATATATAAAATGATAAAGCTTGAGAGAAAGCGTGAGACGTTAGAACTAGTCAAGGGTACCAACATGAAAAAGATAAGCATGCAACCCAATGCAATAAAGAATAAGTCATCATGAGACCAAGGGAAAAAGAGTAATCAATCAAGAGGTAAGTATAGAAATATTGTTTACTACATCTATCACAATATATGACACATTGAAATATTTTACTCTAATATAGTTAGAAAGCCCTCAAAATTCAACAAGACATATGAAGATCCTAGAATGTATGAGAAGGATCAAAAATTGATATGGAAGCTAAAGCAAGTTAGGATGGATCATATTGAGCTCAAGAGTCAAGATGGAATATTTTCCAAGGAGGAACAAAAGACCAAAGAGGATTCTATGCTAATTTAGACTACCTTTCACATTCAAAATGAAGGCATGAAATGGTATATATATAGTGGTTTCTCAAGCCATATTACAAGAGACAAAATTAAGTTCATCTCATTGAAGAAGAATGTTTCAAGAATAGTAAGGTTTTGAGACAACATAACTATCAATATAGTTGGCAAGGGTATCTTGAGTTTGGATAATGGGAAGACCAAGACACAAAATGTGTTTTATGTGGAAGGTTTGAAACATAACCTACTTAGGGTAAGTAAAATATGCAATCAAGGACACACACTAACATTTCATGATAGAGGCTGTGAGATAAGAAGAACCAAATTAGGAAGGCTAATTACCATTGCTAAGAGGACTGACAATAATATATATGTATTGAATGAGATCAATAAGGAGAGATGCTTCATGAGTAAGATAAATGAAAGTTGGATATGATATAGAAAGTTAGGTCACCTAAAATTTAACAATCTAGATAATATTAGAACTAAGAAGTCTATGAAGAACATTCCAAAAATCATCAAACCTATAAACATACTTCTCAAGGCATGTCAACATGGTAAGAAAAATAAAAGAAGGTTCAAGTCCAATGAGAACTCTACTATATGACACTTAGAGTTAATACACACTGATCTTCATGGGCCTATAATAATTCAAGTAATTTAATGAGATAAATACTTCATGATATTTACAGATGATAACATAAGAATGACCTAGGTTTAATTCTTTAAAGAAAGTTAAAATCTCTTGACAAGTTCAAGGCATTCCATGCTCTTATTGATAATGAGAAGAATTGGAAGATCAAGTGCCTAAGATCTAATAGATGAGGATATTTTTGTTCCAATAAGATTCAAAGGTTTCAAGGTGTACTAGATGGATGTCAAATTTACCTTTTTTAATGGGAATTTAGAAGAGGAAGTGTATATTGAGCAACCTGAGGGGTTCTCACTATTAGATGACAAAGACTATGTTTGTAGATTGAAAAAATATTTTTATGGTCTAAAACAAGCTCTTAGAGCTTGGTATGCCAAGTTTTATAGGTATCTATTGGATCAAGGATTTAAAAGAGGAGTTTCAGATAGTAATCTATACATCAAAATAGAAGATGAGCATCAATTGATAGTAGTTGTGTATGTGGATGCAATCATTTTTATAGAAATTATGAGAACATGACCAAGTTATTTGTAGAGGTGATGAAGAAAGAGTTTGATATGTCCATGCTAGGATAACTATCACTATTTCTTGGATTGTAAATCACTCAATCTAAAAAAGGCATATTCATCTCACAAGCCAAGTACATAAAATAAATGTTAAATAAGTTTGAGATGGAATATTGCAAGGTAGTGAGTACACCCATGATCATAAGTTATAAGTTAAAAAAGAAAGATGAGTCTTCAAAGGTCAATAAAATATCATATAGGTCAACTATTGGAATTTTTTTGTACACCACTACCTCTATACCTGACATCATATAACTAGTAGGTTTTGTGATAAGGTTTAAGTAGATCCAAAGGAGAAACATCTACAAGTAGTTAATAAGATACTTAGGTATCTCAAGGGGACTATGGAGTATGGATTATGGTATCCAAGAAGTAAAGAGTTGAATTTGATAGCCTACATAGATGTATATTGGGTAGGAATTATAGATGATAGGAAGACTACTAGTGGAGGAAATTTCTTCATAGGTGAGTGCCTAGTTTCATGGATAAGCAAGAATCAACCATCGATATCATTATCCACTTGTGAGGTTGAGTAAATTATAGTAGAATCATGTTTCACTTAGGTACTATTGATGAGATAGACCATAAAATACTAAAAGGTGGAGTATGATGGTTCTATCCTATCTATTGTGATAATACAAGTGTTATAATTGTCTCAAAGAACCCTACCATGTACTCAAGGACCAAACACATTCCCATCAAGTATCATTTTCTAAGAAAGTAGTTAAGTAAAAAAAAAGTCAAACTTGAATATGTTTCTACATAGGATCATATTGTATATATCTTGACCAAAATAGTTCAAAATGTAACTTTTAAACACCTAATATAGGAATTTGGTATAATTTTTGCCCCTTGTAATCATTGAAGAAGCTAAGTACTTAGGGGGAACTAATCATGCTCATTGGCTCCAAGAATAGGTGAGTTGTTCAAAGAAGTATGCATTTAATATATTAGGAGAATTTTTATATTATGTATAATAAAATCATAAGTCTTACGTGTTGAGTATTTTGGTTGTAAGGAGTGTGATCCAAGTAGTTACAGGCATTACTTTATCATTTATGTCAAAGGGGGAGAAAGACTAGAATGGGGAGATAAGAATGATAAGTATAAAATATATGTTGCCATAAATGACAAAGGGGGAGATTATTAAACATTGTATATATTGTTTAATTTTGGCATTGATGTTGTCATTGATGTCAAATGTTCTTAAGAAAGGTGTTCATGAGGTCATTGAAGAATGTTCTCATTTTATAGCATGAAGAGACCTTGTGATAAGGTATGAGCTTGGTGTCTTGGTGAAATGAGTGCACAAAGGAATGAATGGATTTATAAGGTTTATTTATCATGTATATGAGGCATTAGATCACTCATGTGAGTCTCAAGGTAAGTGTACAAGGGTAGGACCTACAGACCTAGCATGCAACTAAATCACCTCTAGACCTTTCTTGGCCTAATGAGGTGTCATGGCCTATTGTCAAGGCATATGAATTATTTTTGACATTTTTTGAGCATGTGATATGTTGTGTGAAAATTTAATTTAGTTCGAAGGTGCATGGAAAGAGGCTTGAAGGTCAGTTTCAAGGCCTAATGTAACTTGCAAGTTAAGGTCTAAGTAAGCAAAGAGAGAGATGGTGGGAAAATAAGGTATGAGATTCAAATTTCAAGATAATAATGAGAATATGATAATTTTTAGTGGTCTGATAGATTATTCTAGGTATGTTGACCAAGTTTAAGGTCAAAATTTGAAGGTTTAGTCTTGAAAAAGTGTTTTAAGGTCTCTCAAGTGCATAAAATGAATTGTTCTCAACATGAGAAGGAATTTAAAGTGTTCATTGGCATGCGTAACCTATGAAATGGAACCTAAGATATTCATGGTATATGGGTAAGGGTCGTAGCTCAACATTTTAGGAATTTATTTCTAAAATGAGGGGCTAAGCATTATGAATGATTACTAATAATGGAAGATGGTTTAAATGCTCAAAGAACCCTAATAGTGACCTGATATGAAAAAATTTGTGCTAAAGTGATTATAATTTATTTATATGTTTATTTAAGTCATTGGATGTTTTATTCAACATTTTTAGGCACCTCTGGGTGTGATTGGTTTGTCAAGTGTGTGAGTAGACCCTACATGAAGGTGTTAATTTCTTAGAGATTTGTTGTAGTAGTTGGAATTGACCAAGTCAAAGTTACTAAATAGATGAAGGAAAATTTTTGAGACTTATATTTTTTGTCCATGGTGGTTTTTATATATTTTCTATCCCTTAGGGGTGTTAAATCAGTCATCCAAGTTAACCAGTTGTTAATAGACCTAATGCTGAAAATAGTGAGAAACCCAAGCGATAGTGAGAATATATTTAGGGATGTGTTATCATGGAATAGATATGAATCCAAGTGTATGGATAAATTTTTTAAGACTCATAAGAAATTTTCATGTTGGATAAAAGTTTTGGAGGTTAGTGTATATGATGAAAATGTTGTTCATAAATTGACCTATCTAATTTAGATGAGACAATGAGATATAAGATTATGAAATTGGTCTACAAGACCAATATTTCCGTTTCAAAATATTATTTTTATATTTTATAATGGTATAATTATTACACAAGATCATCCACATGAATTAATAGTTTTTAAAGTGGTCATACAGGTGCTGAAGGACAAAATTACCATGATTGATCTTTAAGGATAACTGATAGTTCTAAGTGAGCAATTTACAAGAGTGTTTTTGAGTCCTTTTGCCCTATATAATGAAGTATAATAAACTTGGTTAAGTTTTTAATTACTTTAAGGTTATATGTATATTTTTTATTTCCATGGTTGCTTATCTAATTAGTGTTCTATCTTTAGTTATTCAAGATAGAGTTTCTGGGTATGCATAGGCCTAATTGTGAACATTAGTAATGGCATGATTCAAGTGTGGTTGGAGATAAAAGGTGTCATGGACCTAAGATGAGCTTATTATGGGTTTATTTGAGTTGAATATAAAGTTTTAATATTTTTATAAAGTTTGAAAGTGCTCTAATAAGATCAAAGGGTAACGTGTGCTAATGAAGGCCTAATTGAATTAGGTATCCTTAAAGCCTAAAAGAAGTTTTGGTCCTATATGTTATGACCAAACTATTTTAATGTTTGATTAATTTTTTTGGAATGTATTAAGGAATATTATATGGAAAATATAATTTTAATAGTGTGTATGGATGACCAAGAGGTGTATGAGCAAGATCCTAGTATAAGATGATGGCCTAGTATGAGTGTGTTGAAGTAGAGGATATAACACTTTGAAGAGATAAAAGAGGTATTGTAGACTATATAAACATATCATTTTTAACTTATATAGATTACTGAAACTTTGTATCTTGTAATAACCTATCAAGTCTTACTCTCTCTAAGTTCAAGCCTTAAGTGGTGCACCAAGAAAGGGGTGGGTAGACCATCAGTGCTTTGTAAGATTATCATTCCTTTTTCCACTTTCCATCCATACTCTCACCTCCTAAAACCATTAAACCCAAGCTTATTATTCTTAGTTCTACCTATTCCTATCACTTTCTATGTTTTATCCTTCATTTCTTTATTTAGTGCCCTTTTGACCTATCAGTTATGCTAGGTCGACCAAGATAACCTAACATAATTTAGGGAATTTTTCTCTCTTTTGGTTTGTTGGCCTCTAGGTTGACCTAGCACAAACCTAGTGAGCTATACCTAAAAATATGTTAGGTCAACTTGGTTGACTTATCATAGCCAATGCTCCCAAAATATTTTAGGGTAAGATACTACTACATATACAAGGTCATTTACCACCATTTGATAAGAGTAAAGAATTAAGTGAAGAAGTGTGAAGGAACATATGCCTATTGACCATTACACTTAGGGAATAAATATTTAGGATTCAATAATTTATTTTGAGCTTTTATCTCATTTTGTGGATAAGTCTTTTAGATGCTTATATAGGCTATGTAGCCTTGAGTTGATTTATCTTAGTTATCCTTACATACCATGAAAATATCTTAAAAATCACGTTCACCAAGGGGGAGATTGAGTCTCTATGGGTTCATATTAAAAGGTAAGTATTCCTAAATTTATTCATCCTTTGTAAGAGTATATAGATAGTGCATTTGTATTCTTATCTTCCATGTATTAGGATTATGTATACATTGACATAAGTATATGTCTTATATACATGTTTAGTTAAGTTATTTATTTGTTTTGTTTCTAACCCTCACTTTGGGACATAAGCTTTGGTGCACACTAGATTATATTTACTTTTCTTGTTATTAGATTAGTGATAAATTAAATCATAGGACTCTTTTAGGGTTGTTATGTGATTGTGTTAGACTATAAGCTTTAGAACCCTATCTCACATAGTGTGTTATGACAAGTGACCCCCTAATTGGGTGTAGTGTATCCTCACATTGGTCATGCTCTTTCTTAACAATTTTACGCTCCCCAATCAAAAGTGTAGATGTGTTTTATCCCATCTAATCCAAGATTGATTTATGGACATGATGCTTTTCTAGTTGCATACATTCTAGTCAACTTGATGTGAATCAAACCCTTATAAGATTTATTTCCCTTAGTTAATTTATATTAATAATTATTTTCATCATATATTTACTATGATATATCAACCCTATCAACCTAATTATTTATCTCTATTTGTAGGTTTATAGGAACATGTAACTAGGTCGACCAGCTTGACCCAGTATAGATTTTAGAACTTATATAATTCTATTCAGACTAGTCCTAATAAATTTTTTTCATGTTTTTAAACTTCTTATTTAGCCTAATATATCTACCAAGTTAATGTAGTTCATTTTCAACACTTCTTAGTAGGTTCTTGTATAGTCTGATCAACTAGCTCAACCTAGTTTGTCAATTTTTACTAGTTTTCTCTATGGTCTCAAATCAACAATCTTCTACTTTTCATCTCTAAACCATTCAAGTTAGTTTCTATTTCTCTATATATTTCTATTTTTTTACTTTCCTTTCAAAGTTTATAGTCTTCAAAATTTCCCCTGCACAGTCAACTAGGTCAACCCTATGGACCTAGGTCTATGTTTTGTGTTTTTTTAAATAACTAGGTCAACCTAACCGACTGAGTTCAATTAAAAAAATTAATTTCATAGTACATGTTCAAACCTTTTGACCCTATTCTATATGATTATCCATATAGTTTCTCAAATATACCTTGTTTCAAAGTTGGAATTAACCATATATGTTAATCACATCTTTTTTTTTGATTATTTACATGCTTAGAATAGTTCACATAGTCTAATTAGGGGATTTTTAATCAATTGATTAGTTTAACTATTTATATTATTTTCTATATATGGCCAAATCACATAAACATCAACAAGTATTTAAACATTTGACTACCCAAGCCAACCTACTTGGATTTCATCACCAAAGGGGAAGCTAACTTGATGCTCTAGTTGAGTATAAAGCATGGTTAATGATATATTTTGGATAAGCACTCTTTAACCTTATTTATATAATGTGTGAAGTGACAAGGTAGGCCCCAATACCAAGCCTATATCATTTCTACTGTAGTCCCTTTCATCCTAAACTTACCTAAAACTATCCATAGATTGTTATCTAGTACCTTGCTTATAGCCAATATCCCTTTACACTTAAAATAATTATTAATAATCTAATAAATATTTTAGGTTAACCAAGTAGCTAGATTTACTTTCAAGTTGTTTTCTTGATCTTTGATCAATTGTGTGTGCAAAAGCTTGCATTGGCCAATGTTAGTGTAAGATTTTGAATTGTGTGCATTAGTTGGATTAGCTAGCATCAATTAAATTGACTATTTTTTCCCTTTCAATACTTACTACATTATTACATTACTTACAAATATGTTTTATCAATTCATATCTTGTTATTAACTTTCTTTTCTTCCCTATCTATTGTACTAGGTCAACCCTATCAACCTAGTATCTTTTTTAGCCCCTGTACACTATGTTAGGTTAACTTGGTAAACATTGTACTATTTGTATCATCTTTACCTATTTCTTTCAGTCATTATTCAATGAATTGGGTCAATCATGTAGACCCTACATAGTTTTATAGTCCCTATTTTTCACTAGGCTGACTAGGTTGACCTAGTACTATTTTAGTCACTTTTTGATTGTTTGATTTCTCATCTTGTCTCTTTTCCTTCCATCATGTAATTTTTGTTTGGTGATAAAAATAAATTTTAATAAATAGACATGATTGAATTCAATAATCTTGATAGTGTCTCCCATAGACAAAGAAAGGCTCCTTTTGGGAATTATAGTAATGTTCATATTGCAACTTGCATGATGAACTATGGGACCCTTCCTCATACCCCTTTGCAACAAAACCCTCCACTTCTCTTAGTGGATCAACTTGAGTTAGAGCATATTCCTAAAATGCTCTTCTTTATCATATAATTCCCTCAACATAAAGGTAAGGATCCTTCCACCATCTATAACCTCATGATTATCCATCAGGTTGAATAACCTCATTCTCCTACTCCCACTTTCTCAATCGGATTTAGGGGTATCCATTTATTGATTCTCAACCTCTTCTTTCAATCTTGACGCATTTTTATGCCATGCCATCTTTTTATTTAACTTCTTCCAATTCCATGCCTAGTATCTAAACTAACATGGCATGTTTTACATCTAGTGGGCCTCTCATAAGATCCAGTATCCTTAATCCTTCCACTAGTTCATCATTTTATACCCAAGGCACTCATGCTTCTAGTGCTTCATCTTATCTACCATTTACTAGTCCATCTTTTACTTCACAATAAAATTTTAACACTAATACCTTGAATTCTCATAGCTCTTCTCAAGCTCATATCAATGCTAATAATGGTACCCAAGCCACTAACACCAACACTAATACTACTTCTTCTAATAACACTAATCAAATTCATCAACTATTGTTATAAACTCTTAATAAAATGAACAAATTCCAAGTTCATAATATGAATAAAATGATGAGAATGTAATGCCACCTTCTTACTATTCAATATGATCCTCAATTAATGACTTGGGGCACAAATAACCAAAGTGTTCCTCCTTCTCCTCTTCAATATTATCAAGGTAATCTCATTCCTCAACCTCCATTAGTCAACAATGTCATCAAACATTTACAAAATGAACCTCTTACCACCCAAATTGTTAACATTGACATTGGAGGTATAATACTTGCAATTTTTTACAATGGATCAATTGATCCTACCCTTCAGCTTGAGACATTGAAAATATTTACAAGGATTGGGTCAAGTTAGATACCTTTACTGCTACAAAAATCTTAGCAAAACCCCTCATGGGTCATGCCTTAGATTGGTATAATCAACTTAAAACACATTCGTATAATCAACTTAAAACACATTCTATCAATAGTTTAGAGGACTTAGTAAATGCTTTAGTTTAATAATTTCAAACTAGTGATATTCCTAAGAACACTTTGGTTCATTTCATCAATTGCAAACAAAATAAAAATGAAACTACATAAGCCTTTGTTAAGAGATGGAAGAATTTGTCAAATAAATGTGAACATAACATGGTAGATGAATATCTCTTTCATCTCTTTACAAATGCTTTATTTTGTAAATTATAATATCAAGTTTGAACCCTTTCTTCAGGTACCTTGGAGGAAGCTATCAATCAAGCCAAAAGATAATATTTCCTCATGGGTCAATTTGAGCCACCCCAACCTTATGTGGGCCCTCACTTATTATTAAAAAAAAATTTAATATTATCAATGATGGCGATATCGATTCATATGACACTGTTTACAATTTTCAAGTTGTCATTCCTACCCCTTCTTCAAAACTAGCTCCTTCTCAACAATACACTAATCCTCATTTCTCAATAAACAAAATTAATGTCCATAAGCCTTTATCATTGGCTAAATTTTTAAACATATACCTAGGCCTCTTCTATGATAGCTTGACCCTACTTAACCTATGAAATCATGGTATGATCTTAATAAGCTTTGTTGGTTTCAGTCTAGCTAGGGTCACTCTCATGAGACCTGTAGACAACTTCACAATCTAGCCATGGACTTTCTTCTTGGCTCAAATTTTGATCATGATTCTATTATCTATAATCATCAACAAAATTATGAGATTGCTTTCAAAGACTATAAATCACATGATAAAAATCAATAAAATGTTCATTTAGCTATCTATAAAGACCCCTTGCCTAATCATCAACCAATCCAAGAAGGTCAAGACAAGCCCACCTCTTCTACTAATAACGTAGAAAGTATTTTTGAACCAAAATCTGAAGATAATTTGGTTATCATGACCAATATGTAAAGAATAGTGGCTTTCATTGATTCACAAGCTATCTACACTCCTCTTTCCCATAAGACATATCAAGTTACCTAGGATTCTTCTCCAACTCATTTAATTGAGTTTGGGAAAGAAGATCTTATTTATTTTGATGATCTAATTTATGATTCTCCCTTGGATGACACATATCATACTATTTCTACTTATCTCCCATCATTTTTTTATACTAATAATAATCCAATTTCTACTAACACTTCTTCTAAACTTCAAGATCAATCTAAACCAACTACTTCTTCATCACCAAATGATTTACAACATTCTTCTCAACCTTCTCACTCTTATCAACATAAGTTTCAATGCTCTTTAGATCCACTTTCCAAAGATATTCTTAATCATTATGCACCTATATATAACAACATCCTTAGGGGTTATTATGAATGGGATCCCATTTAAGAAATTACAAATATTCCATCTAAAATACCATTTCTTGAACTCATGAGGACATCTCCATGTCATAAAAACTACCTCATACAAATTTAATTTGAGATGAATATCCATCACCCTCCTTTATTAGGATGGGAGGCTCGTTTATTTGGATATGAGGATAGTATCTTATATTAATGTGAAGATATGTCCATTAATGTTAATGAAACTATAGACACTTCTCCTTCTTTATGATTTCCTATCACATTTATGATTTTAGATGAGATTTTGCTTCATATAGATGATCCTCCATTATTTATTAGTATTTAAATAAGTAATATCCAATTTAATAAAACCTTGATCGATGAGGGTTATGACACCTATGTCACTTCCCTTGATTTCAATAAGACTCTTGGGTATTCTGAATGTAATCTCAAGTCTACACACAACACACACAACAAATGTCAAGGATATGAAATAAGGTAAATACCTCCCTTAGGGTGTTATTGGATTCCCATTACTATCCCACCTATCACAATTCATGTGAAGGTGATGATTTTCAACTTCCCCCTTTTATATTACATCTTACTTGGTAGGTTGTGGACTCATCGTATGCGAGTTATTGCATCTTCTGCTTGACAATGCATAAAATTTCCTCACAATAGAGTCATTTATAGGATTCAAGGAGACACTAACTCTAAAAATTTTGAACAATTACAAGATCATGGTGTCTTCAATATTATTAATCTTGAGCCTTTGCCTAGTGTTCCATTCCATGAGTCACAACATCTCAAATTTCTTGTCAACTCAACTAGAGGTTATAATGGGCATCCTAAGCTCATTGGTAACATTCCTCCAAACCCTTTACACTCTGATGATGATGAGCCTAAAAATATTAACTTAAATATCAAAAATTCTGATCTCTCACCTCATTTAATCTTGTAGCTTCCTACTTCCTTATATCCTCATTATTGCAAGCCTCTTTGTGATGACATTTCCATAGTCTTAACCAAGACTAGGCACTCTATTCACCAAGATTCCTCTGATGACATGGTCATCTTGATCTGTGTGATTAATCTTTATACTCCAAATTATGATGATGGTTATTCTTTAGATGATATTCTTTTAGGTGGCCTTGTATAGGCATGTGATGCCAAGATTTTTCATTACCACTCTTCTTTACTTGAGTCTTTTTGTGAATCTCATAATTATTTTTCATTTATAGTTCTTGATTCTTGTATTTTTCCTCTTTATCAAAGGGTAGAGATCACATTAATACCTCTAATTTCAAAGGAGCCACTTAGGACCATGCTCTTAGATCGTGTTATGACTAAAACTTATCACTTTGTCACATATAGGGAAATCCTCCTTAGACCTTCTATAAATCTCACCCCTCCTTAATTAGGACCAAATATAGTTAAGCCTATTCCTTTTTCTACTCTAGTTGAACTTGCTTCCTCTCTTACTATTGTTGAGCCTCTTCCTACTTCTCATCCTAGTAATCCTCCTATTGAACCTAGTTCCACTCCTTCATCATCATCACCCTCCCTTGATGATGGTTTACATCTACTACCTAAGATGGCTCCTTTACCCACCAAATGGGATGATGATTCCTCTTTAGTTTTTTCCATTCCTATTTCACCTCCTTCTAAAAGTGCTCCTAAAATCACTCAAAATCATATTTGTTACTTTTATGAGATAAATAATCACTCTTCCACCCATTTTTGTAAGTTGTGACAATACCTTGATACCTTGCATCCTTCTTCCCCATCATAAAACAAATTCATACCTCCCCTAAAGGTACTTCTTGAATATTTACCTAAGTATGGTGAGGTATACTATCTATGGCACCTATGTGGTATGCACCACACTGATCATTACCACATTATTTAAAATCTTAAATATCATCTTGTAGCCATCCCTAAACCTTATACCATTCTTCCCTTAGGTTATTCTTGTAATAAGGCTCCTCCTTCTTATTTCATGGCTCCACCTCTAGTGGTTCCATCACCTCCTATGGTCCCTTCACCACCTTCTATTCCTCCACCTATGATCCCTTCACCTATGGACATTTCCTCACCTTTAGATCCTTCTCTACTCATGAGTCCTTCACCCATGGATCCTTTTACACCTATGATTCCTTCTTCTCTTGAAGATCTTATTTCCACACATTTTCCTGACCAGCCTATCACCAACTTTTCTCCTCATCATGATCCTTTGAGCATTCTTACTTTTTTAGTTAAGGAGATCAAAAAATAAGTATTTTCCTAGTATTCACTAAATATTGATGAGACCTTAGTAGTAATTCAATTACAGCTTCATAAAGACTTATCTAATGTACTGAATAATGTGTGTGGATAGATTTACTAGTATTTATGAGCACATGCATGGTGCTTTCTCATTTATATTTGGATTGGACATGTGTTCCAATCTTATTTCTATTTGATTATATCATTTGACACTGTGTCAGATTCTTTCTTATCTTATATCATGCTTCTCCTTCTTGTTGTACTATAGTTAGCTTATGTTATCATTTTACATTTCACATATACTTGTTTTTTCCTTATTATTTCTATTTTTACCTCATCATTGCTTTCTTTTTGTTTAGAGGTTTTATCAAAACTCTTCCCTTGTATATTCATGATTGTTTAAATTATTATCTTTGTTTTTCATAGATAGTTGTCATGGTGACTTGGTTATATTTACCCTCTTCCCTTTGATTACTATCTCTTATTATCATGTAATCATTTAACAAGCAATCTTTCTCATTACTATTTATTTTCACTAGTCCTCCTTTGGATATCCTTTTTTCTTTCTTCCTTTTTCCACAAACTTAGCATATACACATTTGAGACTTGAGATCACATGATCAGTTCATTGTCAAGCCTAAGTGTTCTAGTTAGTATTTTGTCTTGGGTTACATAACTTCCTTTAGCCTTAGCCTACAACTCATTCATGTGTATCACTATCTCTTTCATGATTGGTCATTCCAAATCCATATGGAGGAGGAATCTTAAAAACAAGACCCTTTAAAAGAAAGTTAAAATCCAAATCATTTAAACAAAAGGCAATGATATCAAAAGGCAATAATATTAAATGTTCTTAAAATTATAATCACACTTAAAGATGTGATTAAAATCACATCTCCTTCTTCTAGTCAAAGCTCAAACTCCACATTTGGCCTCATGGTAGAGCTAAGGTCCTTTGGGGTGCAGTAGGCTAGTAGATTAGAAGAGGTGAATAAAAAAAAAATTTAGTGTTACCTAATTTCTCATGAAAGTACCCAATCTTCATAGTAGACCAATGGCTCTATAAGGGGTCCTGAGGAGTGAGGAACACATCATGGGAAGGTAAGTGCATTTCACTTTTCCTTGTACCAATCTACCATCATGAGTTAATCTTAGTAGCACACCTATTTACCTATAAAGCTTTATATTTATAACAAGTAGGTTTCTTTTATACATAGATGACCACTAGTCATTTAGTGTCTTTTCATGTCCTTAGTATGCCTCTTGCCTCATAAGGTCTTCTTATAAGATGCCTAAGTCTTGCTTCTTACACTCCCTTTTTCATTCCTTTTCCTTCATATTTCATATTGGAAAATATTTTTTTGCTTACTGATCACTCCCCATGGGATATCATTTATGATTTGCTTTGTAAGACCATGGATAGGACCCAAAATCCCTTAAAAATTGCCATCTTTTCCATCCTATTACCCACATCCTTGATTTACCATTACTTATCCTTCTACTTACCAATCTTTATTTGGTATCCCTTGGGGTTTTTTTTTGTGAGTTGTAGTGTAAGACCGTGGATAGGACCCAACCCTCCTCACAAAATTTTCTAATAATCAAGTCACCATATAAAATTACATGTGTCAAATAAGACATAAGATCCGATTGATTATGAGGATACAAATCATTGACATGATTCCCATCTTGATATTTAGTATGATTTATGCTTACTTTTTTTTCTTTTGCCTTTTATTTTCTTATTTTTTGAGTGTATATAAGATTACAACCTTTTTTTGAATTTCTCATACTTCCGAACTTAAATTAGTATGATAAATTTAAGACCATTATTTTGAAAATTTTGTTTTTCTTTTGTACTTCCCATCATAATATAGTATAATTGATTGAATTAATTTTGATTTATTTTTATTACCATTTGTGCCCTTTTACATACCTACCATTTTATTACATTATTTGTCATACTTCTCAATGTGATATTTAGTATGATTTTACTTGTTTTAATTTGGTGAAAAAATCTTTTACACTGGTTTAAAAACAAATCCCCTTTTACCATCTTGTTTGCCATTTTCTTGGATTTTTATACTTAGTCATTTTTTTGGTATTACATATTTCCCAACTTGAACTAGTGTGTAGTTAATTTTTGATTGATTTTATTTTTCCAAGTCCTTTTCACCTCTTTTTTTTTAACCATGCATGTGTAATCCATAATGCTAGAAAGGAAACAATACCACATATATTTCCTATATTATATAAAGAAAAGCTAAATACATGTGCTAGATAGAAATATATCCAAAAGCATCCAAAAACACAACCATCATAAAGATTAAATACACAACCAAAACTAATAAGTCAAAATGATACATCATATATATACCATGAGTTTGATACAACATATACAACCATTTATAAAGCCTCAACACTAGGGATAGGATCTATCCTATCTATCTCATGCCCTAGCCATGCTACTTACTAAAGCTTTGATTTGAATGCTCTAAATAATACACTATAATGAGGCAATCTAAGATCTCAATCCATCCACCTATCCCTATAATCATGTTATCTGGACCTATACCTACACCAACTCAGCCTAGGTTGCTATATGTTCATATATCAACTGAGTCTACATTATTATATATGCCTACATCATTTGTGTCACTATCTCTATATGCACATCTCTCTCATCTACTAGGGCCTGCTAGGCCTATCTCTCACCTACACCCATATCTACTAGTGGCTACACCCTCTCTCTCTACACCTATACCTACCTCACTACCTCACCAACTAATATGAACTATCTCACCTAAGCTAGGGTAGATGGTACCCTCAGAGCCTCTAGTGTCATGGGGTCATATGGCTATAGAGTATCATATAGGATGTCATGGAGTGTTACCCTCACTAGGGACCCCCATCTCTCCTTCTCATCCTTAGGTACACTTATAGAATCACATGAAATGGATGTTAGATCACTATCATATCTCATTATATATATATATATACACTACCAAATAAAAACTTAAGAAATAATTCAACCATCTTCATACCTATATATGTCTCAGATCCTATGATATCATCCTCTACTTAATCACCTAACATAGTCTCCCTATTGGCATGACCTCATAGTACCTCCTTGATTGGTTGCCTCCTCAAATCAAACCTGGCTATCATAGATCATGTTTATCTCAACTCTTCTATCTCATTTATGGGATCATTTAGGATGTCTATAGTCTCCACTCTCTCCTATATTTATCACTTCCATGTCTTTAATGGTCATTTCTCATCTCGTTACAGGGTTGGTAGTGGTACATATGGTATCTTTACCTCTTTTACCTCCTCCTCTACCACTCATCATATTTGACCAGTCCATGGTCATGCTTGACATGGCCTTAGTGTTAACTTCTTTATTAGTGGTTCAAGTCACTTCTTCCCTCATGGTTCCCTCACACATCAAGATCACTATTTGGGAATTAGTATCAATATCAATGGATGAGGTAGGTTGATCTACCCTAGTACCCATGCCACCAGATGTGGCTCTCTTTACCATGTATAGTGTCCAATCACCTCTCTCCTCTCTAGTGCTAGTGTAATTATGTGCCATCTCAACCATGTAAGTGATATATGCCTATATGGATACCACATGATGTTTACATATGGCATCAAATATAGCATTAGCATGGCCCATACTACCTAGTCCTCATACTAGTTCCATACTCAAGGTAACCTATCATCAATGACATAGAGAAACCCAACTAGTTGATACATGAGGAATCTCTCATATATCCATGTTGTCATTAGTATGATCAATCTCATAATCTTCTTCCCTCTGACCAATATCTCAAATAGATAATGTATGGGCTGGACTCATATGACAAAACCTAGATTATATAGTATTTGCTCTTTTAGCATCATCCTACTCAAGGCTACCATGAATAGTGGTACCTTATCATCTGACTTATGATATAACACTTATTGTGTCATAAGGCCTATCACTACCTTCTAGAGGTCTAGAATCTATGATATATACATGTCATCCATATAGTCTCTCCATCCTCTTAATATCATCTCTAAGCCTATAGCCCACATGGCTAAGGCTCTCTTATTCTCTAAAATATCTGATATCCCTATGGTCACTAATGCTCCTACCATGGGTAGCTTGAGATTGGCATGGGCATCCTATAATGTGATACCCACCTCTATCACATCCCCATCCACCTCTCATCTAAAGGTGTTAGTCAACCATTCCCAACATCTTAAGAACATGACTAACATGTTAGTGTTGAGAGGGTTCCTACACATTTTAGATATAACTCTTAGACCTATAGTTACCAATCTAGCTCGATCTCCATCCATCAATGTATCCAACAAATCTAGAAACCAAGACATTTCCACCAACCTCTAGACCATCTATACAACCAAAAAAATAATAAAGGATGTATTATCTCTTCCATGTCAATTATAATCATAATACATTCTTTACACATCATTTTTATAATTTTAATTAAAAATTAAGCCTAATTATTTTTACCTTATTTATTTTATCATATTTCTATCTTGTCTAGTCCCTCTTATCCTCCTTTGGTAATTTCAGCCCATTCTATCCCTCTTTTGGATTTTTACATGCTTTTCCATGCTTATTTTGGGTCTTTAGTCAACCTAGTTTGACCAAAATTTCCTTATTTTTATCATAGTTGATTTCAAATTCCAAGTCAACCCTCTTATTTTCCTATCCCTAATACTAAGTTTTCATTACAGCCCTTAAAAATTAATTTCTCACTCCATTCTATCCTTTTATCCTATAGATTACATTAGGTCGACCCATACCTATGTGGTCGACCTTATGGATTTTGCCTTGTTTCAACTGACTAGATTGACCTAGTGCATTTTATGTACTGACCTAGTAATTTTTCCCAAAATGTGCATTTTTATCAATTTCTTCCTAAACCCCTTCAACCCATTTATTTTCTTTCTATTTTATATCCTTATAATCTAAGTTTACTCAATTTTGACCTATATAAATGTTTAAAATCAAATTTTATAAAAAAATCACTTAATTCAATATAAATTATAAAAATTAGTTTGAGATTTGTAGTTGCATACCTATAGTGCACCTGTTGCCACCTCTGAGTGGCCTCCTCATCTAACCTATCATACCCTCACCATCCTAGCCTTGTATGGTCTTAGATATCTCCTTTTTATTCATCAAAATTCAAACTGCCAACTAAATTCTTTTTTTCCCTATTTAAAACCACTTTTTAACAACTCAATTCTTTCATTTATTTTTAGGCAGATTCCTTATTTTGCCTCTATCTTTGTTACTGCTCATCCAATTTCAGATCATAAAAATCATTATAATTGTGATGGAGTAGAGACTATTTTACACTATCATATGTCTATCTTCCAAAAAATTTGATTTTTTTCTATTTTTAGCACTAACTTCATAGGTTCATCTAGTGTATTCTACATTGGACACCTTCATTTCTTATAGTCTACTTATTTATTTATGACACTAAGGTAAGTTAAAGTTATGTGTTTTTAAATATAATTTTTTTATTTATCTTATTTTCTACTTACTGTACCATACTTAGCATCAACATTCTATGTTATCATTTTTTCTTTCCAAACACCATCCCATGTTACACTTATGTGATACGTGATGAACTTTGGTTGGGGCATATGTGTACACATAATATTTTTAACTTTTATTGATTACTAACACTTTGTATCTTCCAAGAACCTATTGAATCTCAATCTCTCTAAGTACATGCCTTAAGGGGTGCACCAAGAAAGGGGTGGGCAGATCATCAGTGCTTTGTAAGTTTATCATTCCTTTTGCCACTTACCATCCACACTCTAGCCTCTTGAAACCATTTAACCCAAGCTTACTCTTCTTATTTAGACCTATTCATATCACTTACTATGTTTTATCCTTCATTTTTTACCTTAACACCCTTTTGACCTATTGGTTGTGTTAGGTTGGCCAAGTTGACCTAACATAGTTTAGGGACTTTCTCTCTCTTTTGGTTTGTTGTCCTCTCGACCAACCTATCACAAACCTAGTAAGTTAGACCTAAAAACATGTTAGGTCAACTAGGTTAACTTAGCATAGCTGACATTCCTAAAATATTTTAGGTTAAGATACTGCTATATTTACAAGGTCATTTACCACCATTTGATAAGAGTGAATATTTAAGTGAAGAAGTGTTAATGAACATCTGACTATTGACTATTCTACTTGGGGAATAAAGTTTTAGGGTTCAATACTTTCTTTGGAGATATAATTTCATATTGGATAAGTATTTTAGATGCTTAGATAGGTTGTGTATCCTAAATCTTATTTATCTTAGTTGTATTTATATACCATGACAATCTCTTGTAAAGAAGTTTGGCCAAGGGAGAGTTAAGGCTCAATGGATTCATCTTCAAAGGTAAGTATTCCTAACTTTATTCCTCCTTTGTAAGAGTAGATAGATAGTGAATTTGTATTCTTATCTTCCATGTATTAGGACTATATATACAGTGACATGAGTATATGTCTTCTATACATGTTTAGTTTAGTTTATTATTTATTTTGTTTTTAGCCCCCACTTTATGCCACAAGATTTAGTGCATACTAGATTATATTTAATTTTCTTGTTATTAGATTAGTAAAATATTAAATCATAGAAATCTTTTAGGGTTTTTATGTGATTATGTTAGACTATAGGCTTTGAAACCCTATCTCACATGGTCTGTTGTGATAAGTGATCCCCTAATCGGGTCTATTAGATCCTCACATTGGTCATGCTCCCACTTAACAATTGTATGCTCCCTAATTGAAAGTGTAGGTTTGATCTATCCCATCCAATCTAGGATTGATTTATGGACATGATGTATTTTTGATTTTATAGATAGACCATCATAATTGTGTAAGAGTGTGAAGAGGTGGTCACCATCATTTGGTTGAGAAAAATGTGTCTTAAAGGTGATAAGATAAATTAGGTGGCTAAGTTGGTACTAAGTCATCTAGTGGGTTGGTTCTTCCTTGGAAGTAGGTGCTTGATAAATCCTATTCAAGTGGGTGCTTGGCAAGTTGGGGTTGATTCTCCATGTGAAGTTGGTACTTCACTAAATCTTGATGTTTGTCTTATAATAATATAGTTGATTTTTAGATATTAGTGGGTTTTCTTCCCCTTGAGAGTTTCCCACTCAAATAAGTGTTCTATGTGTTCTACTCTTGTCTCATGCTCATATAAATGGTTATCGATGTGTTGTTATTTCACTATAATGCTTTGATAGTTCATGAAAAATAAAATAAAGTTGTAATTTTTTTTTAACAAGTGATTCACCCCCTTCTCAATCATTTTACTTCCAAAAATTGATCAATCTAGGGATGGACTTGGATTAGTTATTATGCAGGATAACTCAGTGGTAGCCTATGAGTCTAGGAAAGTAAACCCATATGAGGTGAATTATGACCCTCATGACCTAGAGATTGTGGTAATTGTGTTTGATTTGTAAGTTTAGAGGAATTATCTATTAGGAAAACCGTTTGAGATCAAGACTGATAACTTGGGACTCAAGTACATTTTCACCCAATCGAGCCTAAATAATCACCAATGATGATGGTTATTATTCTTGTTTGATTATGATTTTGACATTAATTATATAAAAGGGAAGGAAAATAGATTAGTTGATTATCTAAGCCATAGGAGGTACATAGTATCCATGGATACTATTTGGATTAATTTTAGAGATTAAGTAATCAAATTCTCACCAAGATTTGAATTCTACAGTCAGGGTAGGAAAACATTGTTTAAGAATGCTCAGAATTTTAAGTATAAAGGATTCAAGATAGAGAGTGATGGTTTTTTATGGTACAATGAAAGGATGTATATGCCTGATAAATAAAATTTGAGGAGCATGGTGCTAAATTAACTACACAATACCCCATATTCAAGATATCAAGGAGTAACCAAGTTCATGGTTGATCTTAGACCTCTTTATTTTTAAAAATAAATAAAGAGAGATGTAGCAAATTTTGTGTCTCATTATTTGGAATGTCAACATGTGAAAATTGAACATGTGCATCCAACTTGATTTATATATCCACATGAAATACTAGAATAGAAGTGGTAGGTGATTAGTATGGACTTCATCTAAGGGTTGCCATTATCACGGGACTGAAATGATCTTGGTTATAGTTGACAAACTAACCAAATTAGCCCACTTCGTACTGGGAACTTGACAAATGATGCACCTACACTTGCAAATAAATTAATGAAAGAAGTGAATTGATTGCATAATTTTCAAGAGAAGATCATTTAAAATTTAAATCCAAGGATGACTTCTATATTTTGGTTGACTCTAAATTCAACTCTAGGTATGTAGTTGAATTTGAACACTATTTATCACCCACAAACTAATAGACAAATAGAGTGAGTTCGCCAAGTTTTAAAACATCTCCTTCATGATTAGTAATATAAGTAGGAGAAGTACCTTCCATTGGTTGATTTTTATTACAAAAATCAATACCAATCATCATTAATACCATTTGAGACATTATATGGAAGGAGGTGTAGAACACCAAGTAGTTGGGATAGGTTAGAAGATAGGGTGATCTTTGGACTTGAGATGATTTTTGAAATGGAAGAGCAAGTTATGAAAATTAGGTAGAGGTTGGTTGAGGCCAATGATAGATAAAAAAGTTATGCTTATTTGAAGAGAATATCTAGGTATTTTTTTTTTTGGTGATAAAGTGTTTTTATGGGTTAAGTCACAAAAATGATTAATTAAATTTGGGGAGATAGTGAAATGTTCATCAAGATATGTGGGAACCTTAGAGGTTTTGAAAGTGGTCAATCATGTAGTGTATAGGCTTGCATTATCACCATTTATAGATATTTTTCATACTATCCTCCATGTGTCTTATCTTAAAAATTATGTTATTGATCCTTCACACATATTATATTAGAATGCTTTACAATTTCTAGACCCTAGGGTGGTCATGGTATAACCAATCAAATTAATTGACACTGACAACCTTTGTTTACATAATAAATAAATGTCATAGTGAAAGGTATAGTGGGATCAATATTCTAAGAATAACACCACTTAGGAGGACTATGATGAGTTTTACATGATGTTTCCACATTTGTTTACTTGATTTTGTACTGCATATTAAATTAGCTTCTATTGAATAATATTTTAAATTCATAACTTGTGTTTCAATAAATTTCATTGGAATGATGAATAGCTTTAGGGATGAAGGATGTCACATCCCAATTTATCTCTAAGATAAATAAACTATTTGATTCATGGATTATTATGGTTGATTAGTTGATTAACTAATGCTTGACTAAGATTTATGTCATATGCTAATTATGGGTAGTTATGCGATGTTTAATTTACATGATTAATTGGCTATGAGTTAAAAATAATTTTATATTATGTACATTATGATCATCTTTATTAATTATATCACATTATGTTATAGATATAATGATGGTTCGGGCTAACTACCTTCATTTTTGTCAAGTGTATGTAGGACAAATTCTTTCATCAGAGTATGATAGAGGGAGAGAATCATTAGAGAGGGTGGTTTAGGAAAACATAGAATGAATCCAAAAATCCATGCACACACCATATTAGTATTTCATGTTATGTGATTAATTATTTGATAAATAGTTGTAGTATGCTTTATTTTCCATTTGAATGACCACTATGATCTTTTATGTTTCACTAATCTAGTTGTTATTGATAATCATGATTGATTTATTTGAGTGATTTTGCTATTTTTTGTGATCACACATAGCTTATCTTATATGATGTAATTTCTTGATTAAATGAGTGAATTCATATATGTTTTACTTACTTTAATACCTAATTAGGTATGGTTGTATAGTATAATGATAGGAAGTTAAGAAGGATTCCATAGTTGTTATTTGATCTTTAAGATTTAGGTAATAATAATTAAATATTATTATTAATTAAATATTATTATTATTATTATTATGATGTGTGTGTGTGTGTGTGTGTGTGTGTAATTTTTGAAAGATATAAATGTTTTAAATTATCTTTATATTAAATTAAATATTGACCAAATGTTTAATATCCACAATAGGTTAGACATTGATATATTAACTAAATGATTAAAGGAAATAATTGTGTTTTTGGATGGCATTTTAACATTGAACAATAGTCTTGTAACACGTATTTGTATTTTCATACTATATATTCATTATTTTATTTAGTAGTTACATGGAAGGATAATGAAAATGAACTAGTCAATATTTGACATTGCATGAAATAACATTGGTTATGCGATTGTTGTTTATTTGGTTTGTTTGGTCAGTTTTTGAATTCGATAAGGGAATTGTATTAAATTCAATGACATGCATAATTTATGAAGGATATACAATGAGTATTTTATAATTATTTTGGAAGTCTTGAGCTGATTAGGGTTTTTAGTCACTCATTTACTTTGAGTTAACCATCTTTTGGATAAGGGTGTATAATGAGGTATATGATGTTATTTAAGTGGTTTAAAAATTATTTTAATTCTTTATGGAAAATTATATAAAATTCATAGTTATGCAAGCCTAATTATAAGGTCTAGAACCCTATTTTAGTGTTTTCTTTCATTTTCAAGGTTGAATAAAGGAATAGATCATTATGATGATTTGATACAACATAAAATGAATGTGGAAAAGAATGTTATAGTATAAATATCTCCTTATTTGTTAATATTGGTATCCAAGAAGGTTTTAGGCCTAATCTCTCTCTTATAAGTAAAATTGCAAGTTGATTCTTCATTAACCCCTTCACCATCAATAACCTAATGTTATTTAACCTAGAATTATGATCTTAGATAATTTCAAGACATTATTTATTTTCAATCATAAAACTAACTTACAATCTTTAGTAATTGAAGAGGAATGATCTCATGCAAGATCAATGGTTAATAAGAGTGATTCAAGACAAATAAGCATAGGAGGGACTGCAACACAAAATATAACAAAGTGTTTAAAAAATGTTTTAACAAAATAAATCCAAGATGAAATATTTAAATATGTAAATTACCACAACCAATACAGTGTCCTCAAAACCCACATCAATTTGATATCTAATCATTGTCAAGGTATATATCACATGCACAGTAATAAATAATATATCATATATTAGAGGCGTTTAACCACATAAGAGACAATATTACATAAAGACACTAGTCTAAGAATTAACCACCTTTCTCACACCCTAGTGGAGGCCTCTATGATATTTAGATAAATAATTCTAGTAAACCTGACAAAACTATTATATACAAGTCTCTATTATTATTATTATTATTATTATTATTATTATTATTATTATTATTCAACCCACCAAAATTAATCATAGAGGATGGAAAATAGAAAGTAAGAAGAAGAATTTCATAAATTTAAATAAACTTTTCTAACTATTTTTCTCAAGGATGAAAAAGTACACAAAGGAGATTACCAATAATCAAATAAATTCTATAGATTTCAAAATTGAATAGCATCCTTCAACAAGAAAAATATAATGAAATGTAGACAAAAAGAATATGATAACAACCCACATAATTATATGCAACCATAACATAAAAAATAAGTAAAAAGCCAATCTATACTCCTTAGACATTACCTTCTACACAACAAGACACTACCTAATTCTTCCCTAATCTACTCTCTTGTTCTCAATATTTTAATCCCTCTACTTGGTACTTAATTTTGTGAATCTCTAAATGTTTCTCTCCCTTATATAACACCATAAGATTATCAATTTATATTGTCCCTTCTTAATAAATATATTCTTGCATTCAATAATGTGTGTTAATTTTTCTTTAGGATTTTACTTTTGTCAACTATTTGATAACTCTGAGTCTACTCATGTCAATATTAGGATAAGAATTGAGATGGGAATTATTCATTTCCTCACCCGCTCATAGATTTTTGTTTTTATTTTCAAATCTAGAACTCTTACCATTTATTCTTATGACCATTAGCCATGGCCTTTTGTCTACTCAATGATAATTTATATTTTTCAATGGGATTAAGGCCTCCTCCATTTTCATTTTGTCTTTAATTTGGTCATTTCCTTTATTTTACTGAATTCACATATTTGTGATCACAAAATAAATTCCATTTTTGTATTTTATTCTTCATTATTATTTTTTCATGACCATGAGCTCATTAAATCAATCTATATTAAACCATAATATGTCTAATTTTATTCATTTTGAAATACCAGCTTTCCAAGAGATCAAAGTGTCATTTAATCTACTATATGCAAGGTGGATATATATTTTTGGAGCTATTTTTGCATCACAAATAGTCAAATACCACCCCCATTTACAATGTGTAGATCCCATACCAAATCATATCAACAATTGTATATGTTTCTACCTTTCTTATCGCTTGCATAAAAACTAGAGTCATCACAATGCCTCTATGGTATAACAAGGTTAACAATTCATATTGGCATACTCAATACAATTAATAATTTAAATGACACATCATCATGAATAAGATAAATATAAAATAAAATGAATCAATAAGGTGTTCATTCACATTTATAATATTTTTATCACATAAACACATATATGTATCCACATCTGCATATTAACATACAAGAATCCAAAAATTAGTATTTAGTGTTTCATTAATAAAAATGCATAATTACATAACATAATAATTATTATGAGGGTGACTCTCATGGTTACAAAATAGAGGTCTCAGGGTAGGGCATTATAATAAGTATAAAATATCTATATCTTAATGAATAAATACATTTACATCCTAAAACCATGTGGAAAAGAAATACAGGTCATGTTATTGGACTTAAGCTTCGGTTTACCCACATACAAATTTTATATTTAAGCGGTTTGGTAGGGTCCCAACCTAGTGGAAAGGTAAAATTGGAGAAAGAATATTTACTTATTATAAATTACAAAGATGTTTGAATTTATTTTTAAGTTCCATAATACTTAAAAGAGAAAGAGAATGCCTTTGGAATACTTATAATATATTTTCAATTCACAAATAAAGATGATATAGAAAATATTGGGTTGGATATAAATGAGGAGTGTATAATTTACAAGATGGTTATAAAGTTTTGTTGGATTTAGAAACATAGATTCTAGAACATTTCCATGGAAAGCATATTTGGTCCACGTATGTTATCCCTAAATACATTACATTTATATGCTTTATAGTTTGGGATAAATTCATAAACAAGGCTATTTAAGAAAGAAAATATTCAAAGGGACCTCTTGGTGTTTTTTTCTACAAGAAAAGTGAAGAAGATACAAATCATAAAATTTTACATTATTATTTATTCTACCAAACTTTGAATTCCTAGACATAAAGATTCAACATGTATTTGACCATTCCATAGGATTAAAAAATATTTCTTTAATCATGGAAGACCACTTTGTATTTTTATCCCCTCATTCAAATTTGGAACTTGTTTCTAAAAGTAGTCTATTGGATGTTCAATTTGATGGATTGAAATTAGAGAAACTTCAAGGATGAAAATGGAAAACCTTAATATATTTTGGATTCAATTAAGAAAGCTATAAAATATTTAATTAACACTTAAACTCATAAAGATGGAAATATTTTTCTAAAATATGCCAATATATTTATAAACTAGAAGAATATTCTTCTGAGAGTCCCTAATAATAATGTTAGGAGAAATTAAAAAAAACTCTAAAAATTCAATTTCAATTACCCCTCTTAGATTAGAATTAAAATATAATTTTGACAAAATATTCAATGGAAATCCAAGTTGGGTAGAAGCAACATGAATTTATATAGTTATTAAGGGAATCAATTTCTTGGGTTATTGCCAATCTCTTGTAAAAACCACTATAAAGGTCATAGAATTCAAAGATATTTGGAGAGGACTTAGGATCACAAAATATAAAAATTGGAAAAACTTGGTAATAGAGAGAATTAAAAAATCATTCTAACATATTTATATAATAACTCCTACATGTAATGTAAATTGGATATGGTACTTAAATATTGCATTAATTTTATCTCTAGGAATTCATCGATCAGAATCTATTACATAATAAGAAATGGGAAGAAATTCAGTGATCATGTTCAAAATTTATCCTTAGGGCTTAAAATTATTACCACCTCCTTCATGAATACAAAACTAAGTGAGTTATTATCAAGTGATGCTATAAATAGTTCATCCACCTTTTTAAATACTTGGAAAATCATTTGAGATCATTTATTTTGTAGTGGGAAATTAAGCAATGGGAGGCTTTATAAGGAAGGAGGAATGTGTGATTGGAATTTTTTTGGGGTCTTATTACTCCATTGTCCCTTCTCTGCATTTTCCATTATTTCATGCAATAAAATTAAATGTTGCATTTGTGGGATATCCACAAATATTTCATATCATATTCCTCTCTCATATTTTTTGATTGAAAATTGCACTTATATTAATAAAACATGATATGGTAAAACACTAGTCCTAAAAAAATTCAGGTGAAAAGAGTCACACCCCATAAGTAAAATCACATTGAGCTAGAAAAAACCTTTGGAGATGAACTAGTACAACAAAGGGTCAATAATGACCTTACAAAATATATCACATCAAGTAATACTGACATAGTGCATAATAACTAAAATATAGAGCACATAAAAAACACAAGTAATAATAAATTCATTAGTTATCAACAATAAACAAGTTAGTCAGAGGGGGAAATAGGGAAGGAGGATCTTATGGATTTGTTCCCTATCCCCCTTGAGCAAGGGGTCTTTAAGGAAATTACTTAGATGATTTCAAAAAGTAGAATTATATAGGGTAGAATTAAGAGTAGAATAAGCAGATACACAATAAAAATTGGCAAAAGAGCATAATACTTGAATATTATGATTGATCCACTTTGAGGGGGAAACCAACACAATAATTAAATAAGAATAGAATTCATAATATGATGATAAAAGACTAACCATTAACTCTTATATATACTCTACTTAGCCATGGTTAATCTATAGGCTGACCATACTAAGAGCATCAATAAATGCAACAAGCTAATATGAAGATGTGTATGCCACAAGTCACCCACACAAATCCCTAGATGTGTTATAGGTTAAGGGAATAACATTCCCCTCCCCTTAAAAACAACATTGTCCTCAACATTGAGTCAAGCTAAGATGTTTATATAAGTATGCTTTATCATCCCATGTTACATCTTCAAAATGAATGTTCTTCCATTTGATCAAATAATTATTAATGGCTCTGGTCCATAGTTACTTAGTACACATGTGAAGGATCTCCTCAAGATCTATAATGACTCTTCCTTATTAATATAATTTAGGTAACTTATTATGAGTGGAAACTTTGTTTCCAATTACTTTCTTTAGGAAAGATATATGGAATAGTGGATGTATGCAAGTGGTTTGGGGTAATTCTAACCTATAAGCTACACCACTAATTTTTTTCAAGATCTGTTAAGGGACATAATACTTAGGTGATAAATTGTTATCCTTTTTCTATTACTTCATAGACATTTACTTATATGAATACAAATGCATAAAGACCCAATCACCTATGTCAAAATGTCACTCACTATAATTTTGATCTGCTTGATGCTTCATTCAATTTTGTGCTATTGATAAATTCTCTCACAAACAAACTAAATCCACCTATTGATGGTGAATGTGTTCCTCAACATAGTAAACCTTAGGATGCACTGCCAAAATTGAAGTGATGAACGGGGACTGATACCCATAAAATTCCACAAATAGAGACATATTCAAAGAAGTGTGAAAATAAATGTTAGACCACCATTCACTAAGTGGAAACCAATGAGCCCATTTGTCTTGTTTTTTAGAAAAAAAAATGAATATACTCTTAGAGACATTTGTTGACTAAATCTATTTGTTCATCAAATTGAGGATGATAGGATGAGCTATGAGCCAACTAGGTACCCAAAAATGTGAATAATTCAGTCCAAAAATTAATATTAAATATGAGATCTTAGTAACTTATAATGTTCTTTAGAGTGCCATGTAATTATTGAATTATACTAAGAAAAGCAAAAGCTACTATACTAAAAATGGCTGTGATAAGGAGAAAAAATGACCATACTTGGTAAGTCAATCCACAACTACCATGATAACACTTTTACCCTCAAAACTTGGTAACCCCATAATGAAATACATGGAAAAATCTTCCCAACACTAGATAGGGATGGATAAAGGATGCAAAAGACCTACGTTCTTAATGGTTTCACCTTTATTTTTTTGTAATATCATGCATTTAATTGTATATTTTTTAACATCCCCTTTGAGTCCTTCCCAAAATAAATATTCTTTGATTCTATGATATGTTTTCAAAAATCCCAATTTTCATCCAAGCAGAGAAGTATGAATTTCCTAAATAATTTTATGTTTTAGGAGTGAATGCTTACAAAGGTATAATATATATTTATACCATAATGCATTCCTCTTCCATACAATTTTTTTAGATTCATCAGAACCCTACTAAAGATTATGAATCAAATCCTTAGGATCACTATCATTATCACATTCTAATCTTACTTCCTCTAGCCAATCTACCTGCCACATGCTCATAGCACATAACAATGACTCAACTGATTCATCCTACAAAGACAAGGCATTTTCTACCACATTCTCTTTTCCTTTCTTATACATTATTTCAAAATCATAGCCTAACATTTTATTCACCCATTTTTTTGTTCTTTAGATGAAAATCATTGTTTCAAAAAAATATTTGAGGCTATCATGATTAGTATTTACCTAAAAATGATGACCCATCAGATGTGATCTCTATTAGTTCACTACATGCAAAATAGACATCTCTTTTTCATAAATTATTTTGAGCCTATTTTTTCCCTTAAGATAGAAAATTTCAAAATCTAGTGGTCTTCATTCTTGTATGTGTACAATCCCCATGCCATATCCTAATGCATCACACTCCACAACAAAATATTTTGAAAAATCAAGAGTAGCCAAAACTAGAGTTGTGCACATAACCCTTTTTAATTGTTCAAATGCCTTGGTAGCTGAATCATTCCACTAAAAGGAGTCTTTCTTTAGTAAAGAGGTGAGTGGGGTTGAAATGCTACTATGATTTTTGATAAACCTATGATATTAACTAGTTAGCCCTAGAAATCTATGAAGGTTCTTGAGGGTCTTGGGAACCTTCCACTCCATCATTGCTTGGATTTTCTTTGTATCAAATTTCACTCCATGTGAAATAATATGACCTAATTACTCCACCTCTTGGACACCAAAATCATTTTGGAAGGTTTTACATAAACTTGATGTTGTTTTAGAGCTAAAATCACCTATTTCACATGCTTCAAATGGTCTTCCTAATTTTTAAAAATAATTTCAAGCTTTATCAAGTTTAGGTAGAAAAAGTATAAGATCAAGTAAAGGGCTATCTAGGTTAGAATCAATACCTTGTGATATAACTTTGAAATTAATTTAATCACTTATTTTGATACAATTATCACTTATAATTGCACCATCTTTCCGTACACATAGAGATATAGATATGGTGACAATAATAATTTAATATAGGGAATGGCCAACCACCCAATAAGTGCATCACTGAACCAAATCAACACAATAAATGTGAAATAAAACTTGCTAAATCCTACCTAGATATATGACAAATCAATAATGTGATATAAAGGGGAACCCTAAATACTAACTACCGTTAAACACTCTTTACATCTCTATTACATCTCCAAGATTTATATTTTTTAACATCCATCCTCTTTCCATTTCAATTAAGTTCTCTCGAAATATTTTTTCAGTTGTTTAGAAATTACTTTTTTTTTTTAAAAATTGTTGTTGAATATTTCCTAGGTTATTTTCAGTTGAATTTTGTGATGGTTTGTACCATGTGATATGATAGTTTCTCTTGCACTCTCATATTTTATTCTTTAGGTCATTTGGATTCCCCTTTATCATTTAGATATGGCTTCCAATTTTTCCTAAAAACTAACTTTTTGTAATGGTATACTTCATAAGGCTTTGGTTGGTTGTTATTTATACTAATGATTCATAGTTTCAAGGATCTACACATTGAATCTAAAATAAATTTACATTATGGGGAATGTACTTACTATAAGAGTGATTGAAAAAAAAGGCAATGATCACTCCATAAATATTTTAAAGGGGACAAGTGAAATGTTTCAAAAATACTACATTGAAGATGTAGACTGTTATTTCATGAGGATTTTTTAGGACCTTAAGCTGAGACAAATTTTGAATGATTGGATTCTTTTAGATAAAGAAAAAAAATACTAATGACCAAGATATAGACCTATTGAAGGAAATAAAATTTGATGGAATGAAAGATGGCATGATACTAAAATGGAAAATAAAAAATATATTCATATTTAAAGTTGAAATTGAGTGAGTGAACATTCATTTATGGATTTTTATTTTGGAGACTATGAAGGACCCTAGAAAATAATATTTGATGGTATATATTATCAAATTAGCTAAAATAATTAGAATTCAAACTATTATGTTTATATCTACTAACATGTATTTCATCCAAGAGGATGTTAAATAAATAACGTTCAATATAATATTTATAAAATTGTAATTCTAGGGTTAAATAAACAACCACCTTGATCCATATCACATTTAAATTCAAATAATATAAAAAACTATTTTAATTAATTTATTCATCTCAATGCAAATTAAATTACATTACTTAAATATTTTCCTATCTATTACATGCCCACAACCTCTAACTATGGTTTGGCTATATAATATTAAAACACACTAAGATTTAAAAGGAGTGTTTTACAAGATCCCTTCTTCAGAGGGGTTTCTCTCTATTAGTAATAGTAAAGGCATTACAACCCAAGAATATGATGTTTTGTCAACAAAACATCACAAAAGAAGTTGCAGATATGATATAAAAAAATAAGGTAGATCATATATTATTTAGAAAAGAAGCATAATGAAACATGCTAGTAGAAAGAAAGACACTTGCATATATAGGCAAGGTGAAGTATTGAACTAGCCTACATGGACAATGTGGGATAAATCCTCACTTAGGACAAACTCACTAAAAGATGAAATATCTAGCTAATACACTAGAAAATATGATAAAATGCATGAAATACATAATCTAACACCCCACCCTCAAGTAAATTTAGAGGATAACAAAAGCCAAAAAATAAATAGTGGCATATCCATAGTATGAATATTGATAAGGTGTTGGAAACAAGATGACTGAGAGGTGGGGTGAATCATTCTTCAAAACATTTCATTCAATTCAACTTAACCATTCACGAACCATTATAACATGCATATACATCTTATAAATAATAAGAATCAAATCATAATATCATGAAACAAATGAACATAGCATATACATGGGAAAGCCTCTAAGGGTAGAAACACACTGATGAAGTAAATAGAATACAGTTCTATGAGACAAACATAAATCTTTAGTGAAGCACCAACCCCAACTAGCTCAACACCAACTCATCTAGGATTTTAGCAACCGCCCAGTTTTAAGGAGGCCCCAACACCTAGATGAATCATCACCAACTCATCCACTTGATTTGTTAATAACCTTCAAAAACCCTTGTTGCTTCTACAAAAGATGATGATCTACTCCTTTATCTCTTTGCTCATTTTTATCCCTCTCAAACTAGCCTTCAACCCTCTTCATGTATTTATTAGGTCTTCTAACCTTTATCATCATATTTAGAGCCTATATTATATATTCATAACATTTTTCTTATGGTCTACATGACCTCTTTCTCTTCACCAATGATCTATATCATTTTCTTATCCTCTTCTACACTCTTTTTCTAAGCACACTAAATAGGCCTAAACTGCCTTGCTTTTATACAAGTCACTTGATCATATCCTTCTTAGTTGACTCTACATTTAAATCACTTAGGTTGGCTATGAATATGTATTTTATATTAAATATAACATGCCTTAATCATGAATCAATCAATAAAATATGTTGGCCATACATCAATTATCCCTTATTCCTCTTTTAGGCTTATGGAGACCAAATATGCTTTCTTAAAAACATGTTACCTTTTGATATTTATTTAAGCATATCCAAACATCTTACATGGAAGTAAAAATTCATACACCACTCCAATATACCTTATCCATATTTATTTTATGTACACAATACCTTTAAGGTCGAACTACCACTTGAACCCCTCTTCAAATCAGGCCTACACATATACAAAAAATTTATCTTGAACAACTGAGGCATTCATTCAATTTTATCAAAAAACCATGGAAAAAAATTAGATATTCAAAAACCTCATGACTTTAAGGTTATAAAAAACTTCATCTTATGCTTCAACTCAAGGTAAATATTCTCAAACACTTCTCTGCAAGATGTTCACTTAGAATTACCAACTGATTCCAAAACATAATCAAGGAAATATGAACATCTGAAACATGATTGAATATCTTAAAGGAATTTCAATTCATGATAAGGATATTATAACATAATTAGATCAACCTTAACCAATCTGATCATGATCTCTAATGAAAACTATTGGTCTTACAATCTAATCTTCTGACCTTCTCTTTCACAGACTCTAATCAGTCAAATAAGCCATTTTGGATTCAATATTTCAACCTCTTACATAGAATTCCAAGATTCTAAAAATATTGGATAGATAATTCAAGACCCAAACAATATCATAATTCTTTCCAATGTATCACTCTTACCTAAAAACACATCAAGAAACATCTTTTCACTTTTACTTGATTTTTTTACTATCTGCACCACTAGGTCTGTTTAGCGACTGGCCAACTTTGATCACCAAATTTGCACATATAAGATCTAGAACCTATCCAAAAACATTCATGAAAAATAAATATAACCCTCACACTTTTATCTTCATCCACTTAACAAATTTGACTCAGTCAACTCTATCTATTACATCAATTCTCTGAAAGACAAACACTTTCCTATAGAGTTTACTCACTCACCTGAGAAATTAATCATTCTTGGATATGCCTAAGAGAGTTTAATTCAATCTCCAATCACTTGTATGATCATATCAAACAATTATAAGCTCTATATAATAATATTTTCAACATCAGGTCACTATTAGGATTGTATGAGGGTTTAGACCATCTTTCAGTCTTAATGATCATTCATTAAATTTAGCTTCTCCTTCCAAAAACCAATGCTTAGAACTTTGAGATATAAACCTTCCTAATCTACCATGAATATATTAGGTTTTCATTCATATGTTGTACATTCCAATAATCACTAAAAAAACATTCTTAGATAGACAACTCTTCATTCTATGCACTCAATAAACCTTGAAATACTTTTCAATCTTTTATCTTGCAAACCATGATCTAAAAATTCATGAATAAATTTAAAACAACTTGAGTCACCTCTATCAATGTTTACCTACTCACTCATGCCATGCAAACTAATTCTATTACCTCATCTAGCCACCATCTCTCTTCTTACTTTCTAAGCCTTGACCTACAAGTCTTATTAGTCCTTACATCTAACATTTTATCCACCCTTTAGACTTTGCCTTAAAAATATATATTGTTTCAATGTCTCTTGTGTATGCTTAAGAAACCTCATATAATCACTCTTCCTCAGAACTTAAATATAACATATTTGTAACTACTTATATTTCTTCAAAGCATGACTAGGATCTTTGTAGCATCTTCAGAGATACAAGCATAGACCTTTGGAACTAACCTTTTGATAAATTAAAAGATCCTTAATACCTCATGTATAACCTCTAATAATCTCTCTCATGCTCAAACATTGTCAATTATTCTAAAAATCATTTATTTCTTTGCATCTCATTCGGAGCATCTTTGAAACTGCTTACATAGATCTTTGAAGCACATAGTTTCTTCTTTGGAGCTCAGTCATATCATCATGCCACCTAAAAATACCATGTCATAAGGTCTAGACAAATCATTATATATGATTTATACTTGACAAACTGACCTATACTCATTCATGTTACTTCTCAAATATTTCACTCAAGTTGATATTAGAATATTCTTCAAACAAAATTCTCTCATCATTACTCTCATACAAAAAAACTCACTATGATTTCAATAAAACTCATTCATATACATACCTAAAGGCTTACTTGATCAAGAACCTTTGACAACAATGATATCATATTGACATCAATGAAATAACCATGTATCTTCATAATAACCTTTTACATCAATGACAACATTAAATATCAAATCTCAACACTCAATGACAATGCTCAACAATCTCTCCCTTAATCAATGAGAATGTTTAACAATATCCCCCTTTGTCATTGATGGTAAACATACTCAAAAAACCACTCTTGATGATAATCATCTCTTAGTCCTTTTTATTACTTCTTCTCTCCCTTCTGATGTTTCCACCTTTTTATTTATTTATTTATGATATTTTTCTCTTTTTAAACTTTTCTGATCTTTCTCCCCCTTTGAAATTAATGACAAACATCTTCCATAATTATCATCTCTTACAAAATAAACTTAGGTTAAAAAACCACTTCAAAAAATATCAAGATTGATCAAGAACTTGAATATCTCCTCCTCAAACCAAGAATCCACCATGATTTTGTTAGTAGTAGACATCAAATATCAACTATAACTACTGCAATCACACTCTTCTCCCTATGAGCTGATACTATCTCTCAAAGACAATAGATGATAAAAAACCTTTAGAAACTATGGCAATCACTTATGATAACCATTCTTAATAACTTCTCAATCAAATTACTCTCCCATTTGATTCATCAAAATCTTAATAAATAGAGTTTATGAAACATCTCAGACATAATCTCTCCTTATCTTCATGCATATAAAAAAGAAATCACTTTTTTTTCAAAGAAAACAAAGCTACCATGCTCCCCCTTAGACCAAGCATATCATCTTTATATGAACTAGGAACTTAAGATCACATACCTTTCTTGACATGGATGAAGAAGATCAAACTCTTGATCACACACAAGGCTATCCCATACTAGATACCAAATGTAGAAATAGGGACTCCCCCTTTGTCCTCATAGATTAGGCTCATATAAATAGATATCAAAAGCTTACCTCTTATACACCAATTGTATGCATAGTTTGATTTAAAATACCTGATACTAGTCTTAGATCTCTCATCATTTTTCTACTTCAAACCACATAGCTATCAGCATAGGAATGGATAATATCCATTTTCATCTCATTTATTGTAGCATATACAACCTAGAATTTTCTCAAAATAATCCTTATTTAACTATACCATCATGCTTATACTAATAGAGGAATGTCTCCACGAAACTTAATGGGGCAACCCCATTTTCATAGGGAACTAAAATAATATGAAATCATTAGATTCCTAAATATCCATATTTTAACAAGATTTAATATTCTTCAACATTATTCTAGACCTGATTGGTACTTTAGATTTGATCTCATCATCAACCTTGTCATCCTTCTTCATTTCTTTGACTACCTTGTCAACACATGTAGATAAAAAGTGTTATTGACATTCCTTAATAGATTTATCACCTAAGGTATGCTCTATATCAACAATCAATCCACTTGAGCTTATATATTGATAATGGCTTGTATTTACCACCTTTGGTTTCCATACATTATTCTACTTTCTTTCTTGCACTCCAGGATCTTCAAGATTCCTACTTCCTACTTTGACTTGATGATCTTCTAACTATGTTAGGATAGAATCTTTTAATGTGTCCTACATTATTATAGCTATAATAGACCACCTTATACATACCATTTAACTAATGACGACTTTGATCTTTTTAAACCAATTTCTTCTTCTTCCATAGTTCCATGAGTACTCATTCTTGGAGGATCTTCTACATCCTCTTACTCTATGACCAAACTAACTAGATGTAAAATAATAACCATTAAAAGAGTTAGCATACCTTATAGTATTGGGTATTATAATAATTCTATTCGTGTTGACCTTATTGTATTCAATAGTCTTATTTTTAACTTGAGGTTCTTTCTTTGAATCCAAGATCTATCTTATTACTTACAAATTTTTGAATGCTTAATATATCATCTAGAGCTTCAGTGCTCTTTTAAAATTTCACAAAGATATTCATCTTGATAGATGCTTGATCCAACTTGATTTAATTATCCTCTTTAGTCTTTAGTCTTATTTCCATAATCTCTATCTGGGTTTTAACTTGTTGGATGATCTCTTCATACTCCTTAGAAGTGTTGCTTAGACTTTCCTCAAATAATCCAATCTACTCCTCATAGTCCTAGGTTAATAATTTTAGTTTATTATTCTTCTTATTCACAAGATTTAATTCTTCTAGGGCACTTACCATCTCTTCCTCAAGATCCACTTCAACTTCTCCTTCTTTACTATCATAGTATACTTATTCATCTTATTATGCATCAATCATAAGGCCTTTATCATTTGAACAACCCTCATTGTATAATTCTATGCCAATGAACAGAATTTCATTATTGTCATGTTTAGATCATTACTACCATCATCATTATTAAATGTGTTTGAATCACTTATTTTTGATGAACTATCTTCTTTGGTATAGAAGCTCTTCTTATTTTTGAATGGACCTTTCCTTCATTATTCTTGAAATAATTCTTATTCTTGTCAGACTTATATGTCTTTATGTCATCTCCATGAGATTAATTATGTTCTTTATCATTCTCAAATCTATCTTTGTTAGCACACTTGGTTGCAAAGTGACCAATCTTACTATAATTGAAACATTTATATGGTAACTTACCCTTGTACTTTCTTGAGTGAAACCTCAACTTTCTAGAAAACATAGCTATGATTTCATCATGAATATCTAAACATACCTCATCTTTGACCTTCTTGGCCTTTGACACTTTTCAACCTTGAATTTTATTCCTTAAAATGTCCTCCTTCATTTGTTTTCATCTCATAGGCAATCAAGATGCCAAGAAGTTCATCCATCTCTAACCTGTACAAATCTTGGATCTCTTCTGCTATAGACACCTTAGAGTGAAATTTAGGAGTTATTGATATCAATACCTTTTGAAAAACATTAGAATCTTTCACTTCTTCTCCTAATCCTTGTATGATGTTGACAACTTCATCAACACTCAGCAGGTAGGATGCAATAGTTTCATCTTTAGGATATCAAACTATCCTCTATGGGTATGAAACTTGGCCAAATTCACCTTGGTGTCTCATTCATAGATTGTATTTAATTTTTCCCATATACATTATCTAAAACATAATGCATACTTTTACAAGCTTTATCTTTGATAGGCCACACAGAATGGCATTCATTACCTTGGAGTTTTTTTACTAGCCTTCCTACTTACTACATCTATTGGTATAATTGGAGGTATAATATAACCATCCATAATTGAATACCAAATACCATGTCCCTATGACATCATATATATCTTCATTTTGACATTCCAAAAGGCATAGTTAGATCTATTAAATAGTGGAGCCTTACTGGTAGAGAAACCAGCTTGAACTTGTTGACTAGCCATCCTTGATTCTTAAGATCTCCTTTAGGCTACTAAGCCTTCTACAAATGACCTGATATAATACCAATTTTTGGAAATAATATGAATGAGAGGGGGTTTAATTATTCTTCAAAAAAATTCATTCAATTCCACTTAACCATGCATGAACCATTCTAACATGCATGTACATATTAATAATCATAAGTATCAAACCATAAGAGCATGAAACACATGAACACAACATATATGTGAGAAACTCTCTAGAGGAATAAAACCCACTAATGAAATAAATGGATTAAATTCTTATTATATAAACATCAATATTTAGTGAATCACCAACTAGACATGGAGCACCAACCCCAACTAGCTCAACACCAACTCAGCTAGGCTTTTAACAAGCACCCACTTGTAAGGAGGCACCAACCCCCTAGATGACTCAACACCAAATCAACCACATAATTTTTTGATCACCTTAAAAAAACCTTGTTGCTTATACAATAGATGATGATCTACTACTTACACTTTTTGCTCACATTTTTACCTCTCAAACTAGCCTTCAACCCTCTTCGTTCAACTAGCCCTCTTCATGGTTTTATTAGGTATTCTGACCTTTATCCTCATATCTAGAACCTATGTTAGATATTCATAATATTTTTTAAATTTTCATCATGACCTCCTTCTACTCATAAATTATCTATATCATTCACTTATTCTCTTCTACACTCTTTCTTTAGTCACACCAAATAGGCCTAAATTAGCTTGTTTTTATTTAAGTCACTTGATCATATCTTTCTTGATAAAATCTACATTTAAATCACTTTGTTTGGCCATGAATAAATATTTTAATATTAAAAATAAAATGTCTTAATCATGAATAAATCAATATAATAGGTCAGCCATACATTAATTATCCCTTACTCCTCTTTTAGGCTTATGAAGACCTAATAGGCCTTCTTAACAACACATTATTCTTGATCTTTATTGAATCATATAAAAACACCTCACACTATAGGAAAAATTCATATTACATGACATTATACCTTAACCATCTTTACTTTAGTTCCAAAATACCTTTTAAGTCTAACTACCACTTGAACCCCTCTTCAAATCACTACATATAAAAGGCCTATGCATATATAGAAACTCTGTCTTGAAAAACTAAGGCATATACTCATTTTTACCAAACAACCATGGAAAAAAATACATGTCAAAAAACTTCATGACCTAAATTTTATTAAAAACTTTATTTTCTACTTCAATTTAGTGTAAATAGGCTCAAACACTTCTATGTAATATGTTCACTTAGAACTGCCAACTAACTCTAAAACATAGTTAAGGAAACATGAACATTTGACACATGATTGAATATATTAAATGGATTTAAATTCATTAAAACTATCTTGTGACATACTTATATCAACCTCAACTAATAAAATCATGATATTTAATGAAAACTATTGATCTTATGAACTAATCTTTTGACCTTCTCTTTTACAGACTCTACTTAGTCAAATCAGTGATTTTGGATTCAATGTTTCAACCTCTTACACAAACTTCCAAACTTAAAAAATAATGGATAGATAATTCAAGACCAAAAAACATCATCATTATTTCTAATGAATTACTCTCACCTAAAAACACATCAATAAAAATCATTTCACTTCTACCTAATTTCTTTATTCTCTGCATGCCTTGGTCTATTTAACGACTAGTCAACTTTGACCACCAAATTTTAATAAATTATATATATATATATATATATATATATATATATATATATATATATATATATATAACATATCCAAAAAAATTCATGAAAATAAAAATAAAAGTCTCACACTTTTATATTCATCCACTTATCAACTTTGACTTGGTTAACTTTTTCTGCTACAACAAATCTCTGAAAGATAAGCAGGTTTCTATAGGGTCTGCTCACTCACCTAAGAAGCCAATCATACCTAGAGATGTATAAGAGAGTATAATTCAACCTAAAATAACTTATATAATCATATAAAATTATTTTTATCTATTTATAATAGGATTTTCAACATCAGGTCACTATTAGGGTTTTATGAGGGTTTAGACCATCTTTTAGTCCTAACAATCATTCATAAAACTTAGCACCTCTTTCCAAAAACCAATGCATGGAATTTTGAGATATAACCATTTATCATATACCATGAACATATTAGGTTCTCATCTATATGCTTCACATGACAATGAGCACTAATAAAACCTTTTTGGGTAGACAAGTCTTCATTCTATACACTCAAGAAACCCTAAAATACTTTTCAAGCCTTTTTTATTGAAAACCTTGATCTAAAACTTCATGAAAAAACCTCAAAAAAATTGAATAACATATTTAAATTTTCACCTACTCACTCATGCCATGGAAACTAATTTTATTACCTTATCTTGCCACCATCTCTCTTCTTGATTTTTAAGCCTTGACCTACAAGTCTTATTAGTCCTTGAATCTAATCTTATAGCCACTCATAGACTTTGCCTTGAAAATATATAGTGTTTTAATGTCTCCTGTTTATGATCAAGCAACCTCATATGCTCACTCTTCTTTATAGCTTAAATATAACATATTTTGAGTTACTTGCATATCTTTAGAGCATGACCAGGATGTTTGTAGCATCTTCAGAGCTACATACACAGATCTTCAGAAATAACCTTTTGATCAATTATAAGGTGTTCAATACCTCATGTATAACCTTAGATAATATATCTCATCCTCAAACACTATCAAGTATTCTTTTGAGTATTTAATTTTTTTTAGATCATTTAGAGCATCTTCAAAATTACTTACACAAATATTTAAAGCATAGTTTTTATTAAGAGCTCACTCATATCATCATGCCACCAACAAATACCATATCACAAGTTCTTGACAAATCATTACAAGATGATTTATACTTGACAAACTAAACTATTCTCATTCATGTTTATTCTCAAATATTTCACTTAAGATAATATTAAAACATTCTTCAAACAATATTCTCTCATCATTGCTCTCATATATCAAAGAGGACTTGACTTGCAATCAACCATACAAAAATTTTGAAGAATGTCAATGGTATACTTCTATTGATTTAAATTGATCCTTGTATCTAACTATGAAATCTATAAACCAAATAAAAATGTTAAAGACCAAGATCTATCATGTTGAACTGTGCTAAAAGTGCCTACTAAATAGTCTAAATTTGAGATGAGGAGCTACCTGTGAGAAGTAAATCATCAATATGCAAGACTAGAATAATAATTCCCCCCGCCGCCCCCCCCCTCCCCCAATATATTGAATATACACTATGAGATTAGAGTGGTAGCGAACAAATTTAGTGGAGATAAAAAATGAATCCATCTTCTCATACCAAGCCCAAGTAGCCTATTTGATACCGTAAAGAGACCTCTTAAGTCAACAAATAAGATAATAATCATAAACAAACCCAACATCTTATTAAATATATATTTCTTCATGCAATTCTCCATATAATGAAACACTCTTAATGTCCATCTGATATAATGGTTAACCTTGTGAAGTAGCAAGATAAAGTATAAGGCGAACAAAATCTATCTTGGCAACAAATGTAAAAGTCGTAGAGTAGTTAATACCTTTGACTTGTGATAATACCTTTGCAACAAGATATGTTTTGTACTTATCAATGGACCCATCAACTACAAACTTGGTATGGTAAATTAATTTTCACCTAACCCAATTTCTTCCCTTAGGAAGAGTGACCATATCCCAAGTGTGATTCTTCATCAATAAAGAATACTCATCTATCATCACATCATCCCACTTATGTATCCCAAGAGCCTATGAAAAATATTATGGATCCCCAGAGAATGCCTGATATAAAATTCTAATACCTATAGAATGTACACATTGATGTCAAGTAGGTGAAAGATCCTATATGAATAGTGTTACCTCAGAAACTATAATATGTGCCCACCTAGGCATAGTGGAAACATCAGTGTGAATAGGATCCTCATCCTCTATAACCTCCTTAGGAATCTCCTAAATTGGATTTTCAATGAATTAATCCTCAAGAGGAGGTGGTGAATCATGGAAAGAAGAATAAGAGTCATGAGATGTGAAATTATCATCAAATTATACATGTGTTCAAAAATGAACATCATGAGTATCAAGATCCGAAATATGATAAGCTCTCATTTCCTCACAATACCATATAAAAATAAAAAGTTTGTTCTTCTTATCCAATTATTTCCTTTTATTATTTGGTATGAATGCCCAAGTAAGGCTCCTAAAGACTCATGAAAATGAGACATCAGGTTTGGTTCCAAACTAAGCCTCTTCCATAGTCATATTCTCAAGTGCTCAATGTGGTGTGTCGTTTTGATTGTACTTTGTACAATTAACTACCTTTACCCAAAGTCACAATAGATAGGAGGTAAATCCCATGAATGCATCATGAAATTAGCAATCTCTTTCAAATTTTAGTTATTCCTCTCTGCTAAACCATTATATTGTGGAGCATGTGCAATAGAATGCTTATGAATAATACCATGGGTTGCTAAAAAATCAAAGAATTCTTGAATAAATTAGTTCCCCCATTACCTATATGAATTTGATTAATTAAACTCAATGACTATTTATATACCAAAGCCTTATTGACTTTGAAGTGAGTAAAGACATCACTCTTGTACTTTAGGAAATAAACCCAAGTATGCCTTGAGAAATTATCAATGAAGGTAAGTGAATACTTAGCTCCATTTAAATAAGTAAGAAGGACCATCAAATCATTGTACATAAGCTCAAGTGATGAAGAAGATCTCATTGACATGCCCTTAAGAAATGGATCCTGTGTTGTTTGTTCAATGCATAACTGGGGTAGGATCCATCAAGACATGAAACTGTAGGAAGACCCTCTATAATATTGTGAGTGCTCAACTCCTTCAAATATATATAGTTTATGTGTCCAAATATCTTATGCCAAATTTGACTCTTAGAATCTACATGAGAAACTAAACATGTCCCTAAAAGAGGAGTATCATCAAAACCCTTAAAATAATAAAGTTGATAGTTGTGATCAACAACACCTTGTGCAATAAGTGTGTGTCGATTAAAAAAATCTTGAACTTTAGCACCCTATAGTATGAAAGTCACTGTCTTGTCCTAACTAGAATGCAAAATTTGATAAAATGAAAGTTGATTGGTGGTGATGTCTAAAACATATAATGCATCATCAATGCATCCATCATCTAGTTATGTGTAACCCTTTCCCTTAACACAAATGAAGGAAGAATCTCCAACCTCAATGTTGGAAGTCTAACTCAGACCAAGAGATACAAAGGACTCCTTAGTAGAAGTCATATGGTATGAAGCACCAAAATATAGAACCCAACTATCTAAAATAGGTAATTATGATCTCCTGACAGCATTAAGTGCTTTCCCATGCTAATGAGATGGAGAAGGAATAGAAATATAAATCTTGTGTTTCCTAACAACATCCTCTAAGGATTGCATTTTTTTGAAACACCTAGAATCTTCATGTCCAACCCCCCCATAATAGGATAAAGATAGGTTAGACTTATTCTTAGATTTGGAAAATAGTTTGGGTTTAGATGTAGTAGTGTTGGGTTTAGGTGAATTTTGAGATGGAGGAGGAGTGTTATTATTATTAACCTTAGATTATCCCTTAGTATTAAGATGTGAGGCCACTAACTCTTTTTGAGATGTGGAATACTCAAAGTGAGACAATTTGGATTCTTCCTTAGTAAGTCTCCCACAAAAAAACTCTAGATATTGCATTTTGAATGTGGTACCTAAGATATCCATAATAAAGAAAAATATAGAAGAAAATATTTGGAATGGGCTACTCAATTTATAAAAGATTAAGTATACACACACTTCATCCTTTTTATCTCATCCACTCCCCTTCAACTATGTCAATAAATGCTTAAACTTTGTGAGGTAGTCTACAATGGAAGCAAATTCATCTAGATTTGGCGAAGTAAGATCCACTTCAAATTGCATTCCTCACAAGTGGTATAATTTCTCAAATAAAACCTTTAACTTAACCCACATTTTGAATGGAGAGTCACACCCATCAAAATGAAATAAAATACTATCACTTACATATCCCCAAATCAATCCCATACACTCTTCAAACTTACATTGATGCTGAAATTTTTTAAATTCATGTGTAAATTATGGTTGTGTTTTGTTCATTAGGGAACATAATCCTTTGAATTTTATGATTATTTCCATTTGAGGTATCCATGTGTGGTAATTATGTGTAGTCAAAGCCTCTCAATGGTCACCACCATAATTATAATCCATGCTACTAATAACCAAAGAGAAGAAAGCATGCAAAGAGTGCACAGAATCAACATCAAGACAACCCTAAAAAATATTGTATTATAGGAACCCTCCTAATTTGGCACTTTATAAAAATAGTGAGTTTTTATAATTTAATGACACCAATGAATAGATAATAGAAATACATGAAATTTTAAAAAATAGAACGCAAATTTGAGTTATGGTTCAAAAGTTTTCAAGCATTATAATTTTTTGTAAAATGAGTTAAAATAATTAAAAAAATACTACAAATAGATTTTAGTGACCAAAATGAAAAAGAACATACTCATCCAACCACTTGTTAGAACCAAAATTGAACCACAATCTCACAAATGCCAACCAACATGAAAAATGATCTTCCTAGTTAACATTATGCTTGCACAAATGAATAGTGCTTCCACTTGAGGTAAAAATCAGCCTGTAAAAGCAAAAAACTAAATGAAACTAGTGGTTTTGAGAGAGAAAGAGAAAAGTTTAATTTTGTCTTTATAGCATGAATTTTGAGCTTTTGGATTAAATCACCACAAACATGTCATTTAAAAACCTCAAAATAACAAACTACCTATTAGGAAGGATTACGGAAACAAATAAAAATTATAAGATAACCTTACCAAAACCCTTTCCTTAGCTAACCTCCTTATAGGATGTTCAAATAGATGGTTGATTGCTATGGACTCAAAATTTTGACATTTAAATTTTCTTGATCATGGATGTTGGATGAATATTGGATTTAGTGTGAAAATGTTATGAAATTCTAAGATTGTTGAATAGTTTGACATGGATTTGTTATGAAGCTTGGATATGGCCTTCAATGGAGGAGAGGAGTTGTTTAAATAGAAATAGGAGGGAAAGATATATGGTGGAGATTAAAACTTGTATGAAGGAGATCAATAGTTGGGTAGTATCTAAGGAATTTAAAATTCCATCGAGGCCTATAGATTTAGAGACTTTTAGAGAGGAGGGGTTAGAATAGAGAGGATTATAGAATCTTCTAATTCTAAAATCTTCTTAGGGATTTATTAGGATTATGGATGGATTAGATAGGGATCATGTGAGTGATTAGGGACTAGGGGTGTAGGATAACCTAGGAATAGGCTTAGTAGGTGGGTAGGTGGGCCATAAAAATTTAAAATTCTCAAATAATAGGTAAGATAGGATAATGGGGATTTAGGATAAATTAATGATTGGTGGAAATAAATAAGGCCAGTAGATGAATAAATATTGAGGGGGGACATTAGATAGATGATGAAAAGGGGAAAAAATAGTAGGATAAATTAAAATCAAATGAGATGAGTAAAATTATTGTTGACTAATAGTATTATTAGTGATGGTAATGTAGGTAGGCGAATTTAGATGCATATATGTTTTCCCCTCTTTGAAAGGCAATTTTGAGTGAATCAAAGTGGAAGAAGTAATGGTCTTTCAAATAAAAATCATACCATGGATGAATGTTAGTAGATACAATATGATGCCCCCTCGAGGGGCATGGGGAAAAAATAAGATGGATGGCCACTCAAAAGAAGAAACAAGGGGTGAGATGTGATTAATATATAAGAATGAATTTTGAGATTTTGGATTAAATCACCATAAACATGTAATTTAAAAAACTCAAAATAACATACTACCTATAAGGATTATGGAAACAAAATAGAATTATATGATAACCTTACCAAATCCTTTGCTTTAGCTAGCCTCCTTCTATGAACAAATGGATGGTTGATTGTTATAAACTCAAAATTTTGACATTGTCATTTTCTTGATAATGGATGTTGGATGAATATTAGATTTATCATGGAGATTGTTGATTAATTTGACATGGATTTGTTATGAAGCTTGGAAATGGCCTTCCATGGAGGATAAGAGTTGTTTAAATATAAAGAGGAGGGAAAGATCTTTGGTGGAGATTCAAACTTGGATGAAAGAGATCAAGTTTTTGGGATTATCCAAAGAATTTAAAATTCTTTGGAAGCCTCTAGATTTAGAAGATTCTAGAGAGGAGGGGTTAGAATAGAGAGGATTATAAAATCCTCCAATTCTAAAATCCTCTTAGGGATTAATTAGGATTATGGATGGATTAGATAGGGATTAGGTGAATGATTAAGGACTAGAGGTGTAGGAGAGCCTATGGATAGGCTCTAGTAGGTGGACCATGAGAATTTAAAATTTCCAAGTAAGATAGGATTAGGATAGGAAAATGAAGATTTAGGATAAATTAATGATTGGTGAGAATGAATAAGGTTAGTAGATAAAAAAATATTAAGGGAGAACATTAGATAGATGATTAAAAGGGGATACAATAGCTAGATAAATTAAAATCAAATGAGATGAGTGGAATTAGTGTCGACTAATAGTATTATTAGTGATGGTAATGTAGGTGAGAAAATTTAGAGGCATATATGTTGACCTTGTTTGAAAGGGCATTGTGAGTGAAGCAAAGTGGAAGGAGTAATTTTCTTTCAAAGAATAACCATATAATTAATGAATTTTAGTAGATATGATGTTAGTGGATATGATATGATGCCCCCTTGAGGGGCATGCAAGGAAGTTTGAGATGGATTGCCACTTGAAAGAATAAATGAGGGGTGGGATGTGATGAATCGATAAGGGGATGGGATGACAAATGTGATAGAAAATGAAGAATATGGATTCAACTTGAGCAATGAGATATAAATTGATGATGATGACCCTAGCAAGAACACATGCAGAGGGAGTAAAGACAATTGTGTCATAGTTGTTGACACATTTTAAGGGGGAATCAACCATAACATGATGATGACAGGATTAAAAGGCCACAAGATTTAGATGTATCCCAAGCAAGGATGCATGTAAGGGAGAGCTATAGACCAGGATAAGATAATTATTTGATAAGATTGATGATAGGTGTATCTAAAATCTAAATTAATTAATACGATAAAGGTAATAACATAAAAGGAAAGATATGATTGAGTGACTAATGAATAGTGATGATGCCCCTAGCAAAGACACATGAAAGGGAGCAAGAGAGGAGATAGTGACTGAACTATCATAGGGCATTGAAAAGTTGCCAAGTGTTGCCTACATAGTCTAAAAAGACCACAAGCCAATGTAGTTTTGACTACATGATAAATGACAAGATAGACAAGATGATGATGATGATGATGATGATGATGATGATGATGATGATGATGATGATGATGATGATGATGATGATGATGATGATGATGATGATTATAATGAGGATGATGTTAGTGATTAAAAGATATGACTCAAAGGATGAGATGAGGATAAAATATTTGATTGTTAATCAAATGGGTTAATAAGATGAGATTAGTGGTGGAAATAAGGATAATTAGATGATTAGATGAATAATGAGGGTGTAGGTGATCAATCCATCATAAATATAATAAGTATTATCATAGTCTAAGAAATTTGATAAAATATGGAACTTGGAAGTATGCCCCATGATATAAGGAGGACCAAGAGGACATGGTGCCAATGTGCGTGAAATGGGCAAATAGTGAACTCTACATCCTTGAGGGCACTTATAAGCACTATTATAACTTTTGTGACCTCATAGCATCCTCATTCATTGACTAATAGATAAAATGAGACACAATATAAATACAAGGCATTATAAACAAGATATATACATGATGCCAATAAGTCAAACAATAGACAAATAAAACATATAAATATCTACTTGTAGTGTCACAATGTGTTGTCTAATGATGGGATGAGTGATGATGCATTGGACTAAGATGATCATGATGGGATGGTGGACTAAGAATAGACTTGGATTTGGGATAAATTAATGACAATGATTAGGATTACGATCTAAGTAGAGATATGAATGTGTAAGTGCATGTTGGACTAGAAGAGGAACTTGATGAGGATGTGGATATGAAGATGACCAAGGATTACCAAAAGATAGACCTTATAAGAGTCTACTGTATCAAAAATATTAGGAGATGATGGGATCAAATACCTTACACACTAGAAAAATAGTGATTAGATGGGTTTTAGGTGTGGAAAGGTAATGATAAAAATGTGATGGGATCATATACCTTTCATACTATCAAAATAGTGATTAGATGGGTGCTAGGTACGAAGAGGTAATGATAAAGAAGTGATGGGTTCTAGACTAAATTCTAAGACAAGGTTGTGTATGTTGATAACACCTTTATCAAAAAGTATGATGATGAAGACATAGATGGGTGACCACTAGGAGTGGGTTCCAAGATGAAATGATGGATGGGATATTAGACATCATTTGGGATGGGGATAATGATAACAAGATAGATGGGATGAGTATTGAATGTGGTTTAGGATGATGTGATGGAGATGGATGGGACTAGGAGATAAGGCATAAGACAAGACATAATGGATTATTTTTTGCTTTTTCATGTTTTGTGATTTTTAGGGTTTTTGAAATATTTCACTTTTTAGGGACCTTCAGAATATGTATGTACACTATACAAATGGGGTTACTAGAAAAGGGAATACCAAGCCTAGAAACCAAGATATGGATGGAAAAAATGATGGACAAGATGGAAAAAAGGTAATGGAAATGTAGAAAAGGGGATGAGGACCAAGAAAGAATGGACTAGGGATTGTCAATTACCACATTGTGAAGGAACCAGATGTCTAGTTACCCAAGTGTGCATTGGAGGATATGCCAAGATGATGTGAGAACATGTCTTAAGACACCTTCCACTTCCTTATGAAGGTCAAGATGGGAAGGAATGAGAGATAGGGTAGATAACATAATGGCATATGATGGATGGGTGATATGGACATAATTGATGAGGGATGGATGAAATGGAGGGATTGTGCCCTTAAATGGTGAGGTACAATGTGGATAATTGATTATTATACCATGATGCTAAAAACTAGTTTTCATCATGCCACTTGCCCAAGGTGCTAAAAGATTGGTTTTCACTATTGGATGAATGATTTTTTTTATTTTTTTACTTTTATTGGGCATCTCAATTTATTATAGAATAACGAGATGTAGGATTGATGATACTAGTGGGATATTCAAACAATACCTATTCTCAAGATGTGTGATGCTAGGATCAAGTCTTAGTGGCCTTTATTTATTCTTGATTTAACATCCTCTGGATGCTTTAACCAAGGGTCTTTGTAACCCCAATGAGGGAAAATGTTGCCTAGGGATTTGGGATATGATGTAGATGGGAGTATGTTGTGAGTGGGGTGATGGGATATAGGATGTGAATGAGGAAAATGATCATGAAAAATGATATGATGAGATGGGGAATGGTAATGGGGTTTAATAATGACATACACTATTGGATATGGTTGAGGGGATCCTTTAGATTGGTGCCATGAGAGTAAGTGATCCAAGACCTTTTGATTTGCCAATTATTTGACCCAAGAATTAAGAGGATGATCAAACCTAAGATTAATATTTTTGACTTGCTGATTGGATTTGATTTTGATTGTCCCCTGGTGCCTAATTTTGGGATTCACTAGAGGAGATTCATTTTGAGTTGATATATAATTATTTTGGTTGAGTGTTACTAGGGGAAGACACTTTTGGATTAGGCTGATGTTTTTACTTTGCTTGATTTTTATTGATAGGATCAAAGAAGATTTGATCATGATTCATGAATTTTAAAAGATGGTCTTGGACATTTGGATGTATGGCACACGTTGTTGAATGTAGAGGGGAATCCAATGATCCATGTTTTTGTCCATTCCCATCATGTAGTGGGATATAAGGATTATGGAGGTGAGGTGGATGAGTAATATTGGGTGATGGATTAAGGGGATAATGGGAAGCATAGTCCTCATAATTCTAAATAAGATCCTTAGCATCAACATCAGAGAGTGTGTCCTCAAGAATATTAAAAATATCACAAAGACATGCATCTCAAGTAGGATCAGATTCACTGTGAAAATCTTCAATAGATAAAGTGTGTAAGAACTTAGTTATGACTTCATCTTGATTGGGATCTAAAGGTATGCCTGATGATGTATTAGAGGTACTTGGATTAGAGGTATCCTCAAAAATATAGGCATTATCAAAATTTATTACAATATCGATGAGGGATGACATTTCAAATGAGGAATCTGATTCGGACACTGGTGTTGCATATGATCCTAAAGTAGATAAAACTTGTTCTGACTTTGATTCTAAATTTGATGTACATGATGCAATGTGGTGAGTGAAGAAGTGATTGTCCGTGATTATCTTCTCAATGTAGAGTTTTTGGTATGATAGGTGAGAGGAAGATGATGGAGGGATAATGGATTAAGCAAAGATATGTCCATGAAAGGAATAATGGGATATGGGAGGACTAGGATTATGGGGAATAGACTTGTTCTGAATGGATGGTAGGTGAAGATAAGGGGATCATGGAGGATAGATAGGATATCTTGACCTTGGCTTGGAAGGGAAAGGGTTTGATCATGATCAGAAATGGAATCTTGGCATTCCTCTTATTGTTTACCCGTGAATTTAGACTCATTTGATTCATCCTCGATTATTATTTCACCATGGTTGATGATCTCTTGGACATAATCTTGGAAAGTTTGACATATATTAATGGTATGCCCATAAGTTTGGTGATGTGTACAATATTGATTGGCTTTATACTCGGAGGGTATGTGCTTAATAAGATCAATATGTCGAATGGGTGGATAGACCATCATTTTGGTGGTGACTAATTATTTGAAAAAGGATTCCAAGGATATAGGAAGGGGAGTATAATTACCTGCTTCACTTTATGATTTAGTGTGAAAGCATTGGACATTGGATCAGATGGTTATTGATGTGACTAGGTGGATGGACTAGAAGTAGGCAAGGTGGCCAAGATTGTATTCCTTTTGCTAGTATGGGGAGGGGTAGATGATGGTTTATGACTAATGGATGGAGGATTGGTATGGGATTCACATGAAGGGGCTTGGATGGGAGGTGCAATGAGTTTAAGGAGATCAACACCTTCAGGTAGTGGTACACCCATTAGAATAATTTGTAAGAGGATCTCATCCTTGTTGGTAGTTATGTATTGATCTATGAAATTGGGGTCTAGATTAATGGTTATGGATGAAGAGCAATAGATGATGAAATTAGGCTAAGGATTGAGGATGGGTTCTTGAAAAAAATAGGTCGAGAGGATCGAGCTGGCATGATGGATGAGGATGAAATAGACTAATGGATTAAAGACTATAAGCAAATTTAGATTGATAGTATAATAGATGCTAACAACCTATAAACAATGCCTAGTGTTCAAGATAGCAAAAGGATTGATGGGTGCCTATATTCAAACTCACAAGAAGATGATATGATGGGTGCTAGTTATGACTAGGCAAGGATGATAAAGACTAGATTGATGATGATGGGTAGCTATATTGAAACCAACAAAGTGATAAGATGTTAGAAGGATACTCATTAGGGCATGAGACCTGATCAAATGATGAATGATAGTGGATTGGGATGATGTGGATGATAGGACTAGCTCAAAATCTTAGACCGATTTGCTCAAGATGGGATAAGATGGGATTATTGTGATGAAGGTGATTAAAACAATGGAATAAAGACAAGCATGATGATAGGTGATGATGAAATGATTAAGGATAATGTGGGATGGGGATGGTTTAGACCTATATATGACCTAGAGAGACAACTAGGACAAGGATAAACTAGATGGGTGATGAAGACAAGGTCAAGACAAATGATTGGGTATGGACTTTAGGACAAGATGTGGGTGACGAGATATTATTAGGATATGTAGGTGATGTGGGATGAAAAAGGATGGGTGGAGATGGTGAGACTAGGAGGGGATGAAGTCAAAAGGATGCACAAGATGATGTTTAGGATGTACAAGATGAGATATTAGTGATGGGGGTGTGACTAATGATGAGTGGTTCTAATGATAAGAGGGGATAACAGGATGTACAAGAGAATAATGACATGTAAAAGAGGGTAGGAAAAGGATAGACAAGATGATGATTGGAATATCTAAGTGATGGGGTGATGATCAAAGATGGGTAGATATGACTAGAATAGGATGGGATGAAAATAAGGTGGTGATTGGATATGGTATCAGATGGTTAAAAGGATGTACTAAAGGTCAATATGTTTTAATGGAATGATGCAAGTGATGGGGGTGTGACCAATGACATGTGGATATGGTTTGACTAGGAGGGGATTAAGACAAGGTGATGATGGGAGATATGATTGAGATAAATATGTATAAAGGATAATTATGCACAAGGGGATGATGAAAAGATTGTAAAATATGTAAGGATATGCAAGGTGATATATATAAGAGGATGATGGAGTAAGATGATATTGAGGCTAGATGATATGTACAAAGGAGGATGGGATAGAATGTATAAGATGGGTTGTGCAAAGGACCTAGCTAGTTGTATAGGTTTTTGGGTGAAGGATGACTTAGCTCACAAATGACATTGGTTTAGCACAACACACACCTAAGTAGGAAAACCATGACATATGATTAGTAAACTCAAGGGTGTGTAACTTGATACTCACACCATCCACTGGCTTCGTGGGTGAGGCTGTAAACTGATGAACCATTACAAAAATGACTGAAACCTCTCGACCCCATTTGCACATGATGGCTACTTAGGAACTAATACTAGCTCTAGTAGTGAGGTGCCTATTATTGCCAAAGGATCATATGCTAGATTTGCACAAGGTGTATAGGTGTGCCCTCGATATATACGAATATATAGTGGGGCCCAAGTCCATATACGATGTTGTCTAACTGCCTTGTATTTTAGAGCTTAAACGTCCCTCACTCCATGAAACCTTTTATGAGAAATTCTACTTTGGCACTGAATGATAGCTCTTCTAATATTTAAACTCTACCAGAACACAGAGTTTGGTCTAGTGCGTGGTGGTGAAATCCATGTCACCAACCCCTAGGAAAAGAAAAAGGGAAGGGGCTTATAAGTGGTTTTTTGTCCTCCAAGAAACATTGTAAGGACGCAAGGAGGAGATCATACATCAACAGTAGTCCCATGAGACAAACAGGGATACTAAAAATATTAATTAACCGATTTAAGATTAAGTGTGTGATATATATAAGAAGTAAACATATACAAGACAAAGAGATAAAATTATATATACAAGATAAAATGATTAAGATGATTCAAAAATAATTTTCAAAGTGCCATAAGGGAGTCTTTGATAGGCGGCCTATAAACAAAAGATTAATAATTTGATTAGAACTCGTGAAATGGCAACCTACAAGACAAGTGATTAGTAGTTTTGGTAGATTTATCTTCGACAGTTGTATTACAAGTCTGCAAGTTAGAAACTTGACAAAATATTACAACAAATTATTTTTGTTAAAAGAATAAAAACTTATAAACTTATGATTATAAAATTACAAAATAACTAAACCTTTTGGACTAAGATTCATTTAAATTATAAAGCAATAATCAAATATAATTAATTTTATATATACAAGACTATGATTATCAATAAAACTTTTAAAAAGACAATAATAATTAGCATATATATTTTATTTATTTATATTTTTTAATTATTAAATTTTTACTTACAGTGATACGTGATAAAAAATAAATTTAGATAAAATGATAATTTATTTAAACATTAACAAAACTAAATAAAATGATAACAAAATGATATATCAACCGAAGCCTTGTTTTTAGCAAACATGAGACAAAAGCTTAATAAAATATGAACTAGAGCCGTGACTTTTAGCACCAGATTCGAAATTTCACCATGGATTCTATAAGCTCAAACAACAAATCTGGTCCAGACAAAACACAATCCCCGTGAACTGTTTGATAAAATATCTCAAAGAAATGAAAATTTATGACTACATAATAGGTGAAACAGCGATTAAGACACAAACAGATAATTTTCTATATGTTTTCATGTAGACAAGTATATCAATAGGTTTCAACTATTTACCAAAATGCACAGCTAAACAATTTGATGCAATGTCTCAAAAGAACAGTGTAATATAGAATACGTAAAACAAAAACACAAAGTGCCATGCAAGCTAATTGATGTTCACTTAAAAGAAACAAACCTGTAAACTAACGCCTTCTAAATGACCTTCAAGGACTAAAAAGACAATGAAAAGAATGGTCGATAATAATAATAATAATTAGACTTGCAAAAAAGATAGAAAGTGAACAAAATAGTTATATTAAACTTTTGATAACTTTCTCAAAATTAATTAAAATCAAAAACCATAAAATGTGTCGGAAAGGAGGGAGTGGAGTACTCATAACCCATAAAATGTTTCATGAAATTCTTTGCAAGTAAAGAGATGTTTATTAAAATATAACACATTTTTCATAAATTTGCTAAAAACTGGGGAAAAAAAATCTGACTCTTATCTTATCCAATCAGACCTACAAACTGCCATGAACACTTGTAACAAGCAAAATTGTTAAATTGGAGGTAAGTCTCCCACCGTGGTCACCATTTTGTAGCATGAATTTTGAGCTTTTGTATTAAATCACCATAAACATGTAATTTAAAAAACTCAAAAAAATAGACTACTTATTAAGAAAGATTATGGAAACAAATTATAATTATAAGATAACCTTACCAAATCTCTTGCTTCAGCTAGCCTCCTTCTAGGATGTTCAAATAGATGGTTGATTGCTATGGACTGAAAATTTTGACATTGTGATTTGCTTGATAGTGGATGTTGGATGAATATTGGATTTAGCATGGAGATTGTTGATAAGTTTGACATGGATTTGTTATGAAGTTTGGAGATGGCCTTCTATGGAGGAATAGAGTTGTTTAAATAGAAAGAGGAGGGAAAGATCTATGGTGGAGATTCAAACTTGGATGAAGGAGATCAAGGGTTGGGGATTATCCAAGGAATTTAAAATTCTTTCGAAACCTCTAGATTTAGAGGCTTCTAGAGAGGAGCGATTAGAATAGAGAGGATTTTAGAATCTTCCAATTCTAGAATCCTCTTAGAGATTAATTAGGCTTAGAGATGGATTAGATAGGGATTATAAGAGTGATTAGGGACTAAGGGTGTAGGAGAGCCTATGGACAAGTTTAGTAGGTGGGAGGTGGGTCATGGGAATTTAAAATTCTCAAATAATAGGTAAGATAGTATTATGATAGAATAATGGGGATTTATGATAAATTTATAATTGGTGGAAATGAATAAGGTTAGCAGATGAATAAATATTGCGGGGAGACATTAGATAGATGATTAAAAGGGGACAAAATAATGGGATAAATTAAAATCAAATGAGATGAACAAAATTAGTGTCGACTAATAGTATTATTAGTGATGGTAATGTAGACGAGCGGATTTAGATGCATACAGTATTTACTCCAAATCCATTTAGTAGATGCAAACTAGTAGATCTAGATTAGCCAAGAAACTCCAATGTCAAGTTTTTTTCAAATCTTTGAAATAAAAGATGGCACCAATGTAAAAAAAGATACCCTAGCCAACAGATTGGACACTTGCAGGCAAAAATGCAGATCTGGGCTTTAAACACATCAGTAGAAAATCCAAATAAGAGTGCCTAGCTCTCAAAAAAATGCCTATGAGCATATTTCAACACTCATGCCATAAGTTTTAATGCAGTAAAGAAGGTAAATCTGAGAGAAAAAGAATGGCATGAACTTCAATGGAATAGTGGTAAATGATGACACCAAGGTGACACAAATATGAAATGCAGCAACAAAGATTTTTTTTGCCAAGCTCTTAGATCCTTTAATGCTTCACTCAAAATGCCAAGTGCGGGTCTGCAAACATAACAAGATCCAAATAAAAAGTGCCTTAACAAAAAAAGGCAGATCTAGTTAACGCAATATAAGCTCAAATGTTACTTTCCAAATATGAAATGCCTTTGTATAGAAGAATAACTCTTCTCTCATATCTTAGAACAAAACGCCACTCTCCCAAGCTAAAACGTCACTCTCCAATACTAGATCTGCAAATGACAAAAGACAACAAAAAGAACAATGCCTATCTTTGAAATGTCTTTAAATGGAACACTCCACAACACATAAGCAATCCAAAGACCATCACCTTGCTTCAAAGATAGAAAAAGATGAAAAAACACCAAAAGATGATAATAGCATCACGATCTCCATGCTAGTTTACAGCCTTAAAAGCAAAAAAAAAAAAGCCTTAAGAACAACAAAATCTTTAAAATCTTTAAAAACTCTAAAAAGGGGTAATTAAGGGCACCAAGATCTTCTCGTACACCTCTCTTCTACACTTTCTCTCTGTGATAAGGTAAGAAGCAACGATAAGAAAGAAGCAAAATAAAATTCTTGGATGGTTGCAACTTCTTCAGAGCTCTGGTACCATGTTAGGAATGGTAAAAGTATTCCAACTCAAAAATCCAAAGTGTTGGTAACAAAACATCACAAAAAACGTTGCAAATATAATATGCAAAAGCAAGACAAATCATATATTATTCAAAAAATGAAACATAATAAAACATACTAATACAAAAAAAAGCACTTACATATATATAGACAAAACGAAATACTGAACTAACCTACACGATCAATATAAAATAAATTCTCATATAAAACAAACTCACTAGAAAACGAAATAACTAACTAATACACTACCAAATATGAAAAAATAAATAAAATACATACTCTTAACACTCTTTATGTATCTATCCTAAAACACCTATTTACATCTTAAAAACTTTGGTACATTCCTTTGAGAGTTTCTATACCTTCCAACCTAAACACTCTATTGATTATCCTATATTAACATTATTACCAACATATCCAAAACATCCACTTTGCCACCAACCATTTCTAAGAATATGTGCCCCATGTTTTACAAACCCATCTAAATGTTTTTTATCGTCCTCTATTCTTGATTGGGTTATGATCACAAAATCAATTCACTATTGATGAAAAGGCTCGAAAATGTCTCCAGCCAATAGCTAATTATTTTTATACAACTTTAGATCCTCTGTAGTTTCCTTATTTCCTTGTCAATGATCTCAATTTTCAAACGGTTAGGCCACCTATTTTATTTTTTTTGGGAAGTCACGTATTATATTGAATTTATCAACCACCACTTGCTATGCTTGTAACGTCTCATTTTCACAATGTCTCGGCTTGTATGTGTGACCTTATTCCTTCCTACGTAACCTTCGTGACCTATGTTCAATCATCCACGAGCTCCATTTTACCATATAATACTACCTTGGGTATTTTTAATGACACGTGGCTCCGTTTAAGTGCCATGACCTCAATGCTTTGATCACTCTAGCCCACATGTCGTCTTATTAACAAGTAAGATAATATTGGTGCACATGATGTGCAAAATTGGCACTACTTTGACATGATAAAAATGTCTATCCATGTCAAACCATGCATTAGGTTTGTACCACCAAATTCAATGATTGATTTTTTTTAAATAAAATTTAAATGTTAAAAACATTAAAAACGTTTGTTTTTATATAAGTTTGACTCAAATTATGTTATATATTATATAAATATACAAAATATATGATAATCATGATCTAATAGGGTGTGAATTATGATCGGTTTGAAATTAAATAAGAAGCCAATTTATTTAAAAGTTTACATTATATGAGTTGGAGACTTCTTTTAAAATGTAGTGATGAGATAGAGGTGTTTTGTATATGTTGAAAGGTTTGTATAAGGTAGGAATTTTGAACTTCTCCATATAAATCAGTGGCAGAGTTAATTTCATTATAATGAGAAGCTTTTATAGAAGCTATCATTTTAATCTTCTCATGTTGGTCTCTTGTATAATAGATATATGTTTTTTGTGAGCAAAGTAAAAGATTGGATTTGGTTGATGATTGAATGATCTTTATGATATGGTTTAGGTCCATATTGAATTTGATAAAATAACATAACATGGCACATATTTGGTTCATGATTAGATTAGTTAGATATTATGTAAAGTAAATATAATTTGAAGTGTCACATTTGAATTTTTGGTGGTTGTATATAACTCATATTAATCAAAATGATTTTCAATGGTCATGCCAAGATCATGTTGTTTAGATTGATTCAATGGAGGATCCAATAATGATGATGGTTTTTATTTTCTTCATTATTAGTGTCTGCTTCGCAAATATTTATTATAATAAGTCATTACTATTCATTCATATTTAAAACTATACATTTAATGCATGGAACATATTTCATCAAATTATTAAGTTTTAATATTAATTTTACAATATGTATTTTATAAAAAATAAAACATTTAAAAAAAAAAAAATCTATTACCTAAAATAAAGTGACTTAACTAATTATTTAGAAAAAATGGATTATTTTTTAGATCAAAAATTCAAAACAAATTATTTGCATCACTTCATTAGTTTGTTTTATTTGGTGTGGACATATAAGGAACCAAGTTTTCTATGAAATTTAAGATTTAATAATATTTTGGTCACTGTAAAATCAAATTTCTATAACAACCCACTACGTACAATCAATGATCCTTTCATAAGGGCATCATATCTCATAATCGAACCAGTTTACTTAAGTTTTGCTCAGATTCTATGCTTGTAATAAATTTTATACATTTTTGTATTGCAGTGGAGATCCATTATCCATAAGCCTCTTTAATATTTAGAGAAATGCCTATAACAAAACTGTAGGAAAAACAAATTTGAGTAACTTAAAAAGATGCATAAAGTAAAGCCTTTGTTAAATGTAATCTACACATGTAATACCCAATTGAATGTAACCTGATCATACAACGTCCAACATATAATAGGAGCCTTTAAATTATAAAGATAGAAAAAATAATAACAAAGCATCCGATTATGCTAAATATATTTTCTTAATTCATCTCTCAAGAACAAAAACACACCAGCAGATCAATGATTGTTTATGAAATAAGAATTGTCCACACATTAGAACACATATTCTTAGCGAAGGGGTCGTGTGTGTAAATGGTAAATAAATAAATTGATCAATAGAGAGATATGAGGAATTCAATTCCATTTGGGTAACATACTCTATGGCTCGAACAATTTGTATTCCAAATGGTTGTGGCTAGTGGGTACCTCCCAAATACCTGCATTGATTAGTTAAAAAAATTAATAAGAAATATTTTAAAATGCAAGAACATATTACATTGATACATTATGCACATTCATATTCATTTCCTTAAACTAAGATAATTTTATGCTTCCGATTTCAATAAGGTTTACACTTCCCACTGAAGCAAAAAAAAAAAAAATCCCACTTAAAATATTAAAATTAAATGCTCTGTGTAAAGTAAACAAAACCCCAAATAATTCAATTGATTCATTTGTAATTATAAATAATTGTGTATATAAAATAAAAACACATCTAATAATTAAAATTCAATAAAGTTTACATCTCTTATTAAAGCAAAAAAAAAAAAATCCCACCTAAATTATTAAAATTAAATGTTCTTTATAAAGTAAACAAAACTCCAAATAACTCAATTGATTCATTTTAAATTATAAATAATTGTATATATAAAATAGAAACACATCCAATGACTGAAATTCAAAGAAAATGTGTGTAGCAATATCATTTTCAGCTTGCCACATGAAATCACTTCTTGTTGGTAAATTCTCAATTTGGTAGACGCTTTTTGGGCATCAGTGACATAGTACCCCTTTTAATTTTGGATTTTGTACTAACACATTTGTCCTTTTAATTCCATATTTGTAATATATATATTCTAACCAAACCAAAGGCATATTTTTTAAGTAGACAAGTAGATGTGGAAAAAAATTAAGAGTTAGCATGATAATTTTGAAAGAATACCACATAAATAATCAATGATGCGATGGTAACTGGATAATTGGGATCTATAAGGCATCCTAATAAGTTCACGTAGACACTCAAATTTAACCATTAAGTGCTTAAAAATATTCAATCTTAACAACCTTACCTTACTTGATCTATTCACCAATCCATTAACTTGCAATCTCTATGATAGCCTTCACTATTCTACTCTTGGTCTTGCATCCTAATCTACTTACATATTCCTATCATCCAAATTGAAATAGTTTATATCCTTCTTAGATAATAATTCACTAACTCAAACATGGATGCAACCTAGTCTTGTCCACTATTGCGACCCCATTTCCCATGCTCTAACAATTAAATTTAAAATTTAAGACACTTAATGTTGTCCCTCCTATGATTTTAGTAAAGCATATAATGGAAATATTTAAAATATACCACTATATAAACACATAAATGCCACTCAAGGAATTACTTTGTAAAAACATGTAAATTTTACAAAAGTGCACTCTATACAAGCTAGTGCACATTAAGAAAGGGATCACTATTCTTCCTAATTCAAGTTCTAATTTATTCCAGTAGTCATAGACAAAGTATTATTCTATTTTATTTCAGGTCAAGGGTGTTCATTATCAAGCATTAAAATAAATTTACTAGTTGCATTCCTATACTAAAATTATAAATATTCACGCACTTAGTCTAGGAGGAAGAACTAAATTGGCCTAAGTCCCTTGGTATATATAGGCAATACTTATATTACATGAGGTTCTCTAAGGGTAGTTTAGCTATTCAACCTACCTAATTCTCTCATTTTACACTTATTGTCTAATTAGTTTATGCAGAGGAACTAGGGTTTGAACATTGTAGGTACTTCTATGTGACAACTCATCATTTGTAATCAATCAACATACCACCTATAATAGGTGAAATTACCTAGTCAATAAAATTATTTGCACAATCAATGCAAACATGGTTACAATCAAATAAATAGGGCTATAGTGTGCCCATGTCTACCCTAGCACAATCGTGTCTTAATGCATTATAGGATTATGTTTTAAGGTGACATAAAATTAAGATATCCTCCTAGTCACTTCTACCTCAAAGATATAATTTCATAGTCAACACAAGTCAAATATAAGTTAGGTTTGTATATTTCATTGAACGTTACTATTTATAGCTCATTTTATTTTATGTAATTTTCTATATTCTACATTCAGATTCTATATATTATGTAAATCTAGATCAAATGCATGAGGATCGATGTATCAAGGTGGGTAGGAGGGATAAATGCTTTAAGAGAAAAAGATCGATGCTTTAAAGGGAGGGAAATCAATAATAATGGAGGCAGGTAGGAGAAATTTTTGTGTTAAGAAAAGTTTATAAAAAGAAGATCAATGCTAGAATGAGAGAGGAGTAGATTGACACTAGGAGGAAAGGGTGAGCAAAATCAATGCATTGAGAAGGAAAGGACACTTGGGGAGGGTAGTGGATCGATAGACACCTAGGGAAGCAATAAAAAGGAGGTGTCTGACTTTTAGTAAGTTACTTTCATCCACTATGCATGTCTATTTCCATGATTGGGTAGATTTAAACTAAATGCGAATGATTTAAATGGTAAGGAAAATATAATATTTTTATTTACTTTTTTAAAAAAATTTAGTAAACTAAATGAAAATGATTTAAAAGGAAAATATAATTTTTTTTATATATTTTAGAAAATTAAATGAGAATGATCTAAATTATAAGAAAAAAAAATGTTATTCCTTTCACATTTACAATACCCTGTAATAAATGTAATTACTTAATGTTACATGATTGATTGGACGAGGGCTAGAAATTTTATTAGGTGGATCTATTGAGAGTGTTATTTATTAACAAAATTATATGTTATCTATATTTTCAATTTTAATATTTGTTATAATTTTCAAAATGTTACAAGGAAATAGTTTACAAAATTCATAAGTTATAACTAGAATAATATTCTATTCAGACTTTCATTATGTTACGTAGAAACAAGTTTAAATCTCATAATTTGTGTAATTAGAAGTTATTTTACAACAAATTCCTTAGAGATTCGTATAATTGATTTTATACTTGTATACGTAGAAGACTATTGATTTTTTTTATAATTATAATTGAGTAGTTGAAAATTTTATTAAGAGATTAATCATTTTATATTTTGGTATACTATTATAATGCATTTTATAATAATATCTTAAAAATTGTTATATTAATTTACATTGTTCCTAGAAATGGTTGAAAAATCTATTTTTGTCTCACTCTCTATTGGATAATAAAATCTTCTTTTATCATCATTAATAATACTATGATAACATATATTCTTCATTTAGGGTTTAACCCTCAATTTCAAATCTCCCTTTCAAACATATAAAGGATTTATTTAAATTAAAGTTCAATAAACTCCTTGTGTATAAGTTATCATTTTTATAAAAGCTTAGCTAAATATACTAAAGAAACAATTGTCCAAAACAACATTGTTGAAGATCAACATAAGGACTAAACTAGAAGATCATGTTATAGATTTATTTTCTATTTTCTTACTCAAGAATTTGCTTTTGAAATATAATGCATTAGTTTATTTCAATTATTTATCCACTTTTAAATATCAAACCTAGACTAAAAATTTAAGGTTAAACAAAGCTATGCAATGTTTGGTATTAAGCAGTGCCTCTAGCTCACGTTTATGGGTAATGCCATCGTGCTTGAGCTACTACATCTATATCCTAACACAGTTGTAACAATGACATCTAAGAATCATCCTTATAAATCATCAGAGAGAAATAAGGACCATGTCATGTCATTAAGACCAAGGAGTGGGATAATCCCTCTTAGTAAACTACACTAATTAAGATAAGAAAACAAATTGACTTGCCTTAAATGATTCTAACTTGTGAACTGATGAAACATAAATGAAAAAAGTATATTTCTTACTCAAAACTTGAAACCACTAAAAATGATGAATAAAAACCAAGATTAAGAATGTTAAACCGATTATTATCAAAAAACCACCAACCATATGGCTCTTAGATAACAAAACTTTGGCAATAATAATTATATAGATGAAGTTGTCTAAAGCAAGGATCAAAAACATTATTGATGTAAATAAAAAGTAGAAAAAGGGGATGTAACTTACAAATGTTCATTTCTATTTCTTGTTAATATTTAGGGCTAATTTAGTTAAGCAAGTATTTAGTCACTTAAAATGATACTTTTATGCTCTCGTTTAGGTATAAATCACAAAAGAAGTATCTAGGGAACTGGGCCCTAAAAAGGGTTGCATACCTAAATCTATAGTTCACATGAAACATAGAATAGAAAATAGAACTACATGCATACTACACCTTGATCCTATTTAGAAGCAGGTATGTAGGTAGTCTGGGAAGCGAAGGATGCTTCCAATGTGCAGGTGAATAGGATGGGGTTGGGGTTGTGTGATAAATAAGACCAAAGTTAAATGAAAAGGCAAGACCATTATGATAAGACCCTAGTTTAGATAAATAAAGCAAAGATAAGAATTTTATGATATACTAAGCAAAGATAAGAATTTTATGATATACTCGAAAGGATCTCAATTGGATCATCATAGTTCTCGAGGCTATAGGCTAAATTCTGAGGTAAATTGTAACTATATATTATATTTTTTTACTCCTATCATGGTAACCTCGATACTTATCTGGTAGAGATGAGTAGTGAGTAGTAAGTAACTCAAGATCTGGTTGAACTTGATGAGTCTAGTCTCTGGCCCGAGCATAACCACTCATTTGTAGGATGCCTAACTCATATGGTTAAATGCTTATCCATTTGGCATAAGATAAATGAATGCCTAACTCATATGGTTAGAATGTAATAGATGTATAACCTGTATGGTTAGATGTATGCCCAGTTGACAAAAGATATCTGATAAGATAAAGTATACCTGAGTTATATTCATAAACAAACATTAATTAAACAAAAAAAATGTTTTAGGATAGGATTGGTCTCTAAATTATGGTATTGGAGCCTAGGTTTAAAAGTTAGGACTTAAGCCTATCACGACCTATGTTTAGTAAAAGATTGATTATTTATGTTAACTTATTGAGAAAACTAAAAACTATGAGAAAACTAATTTGGTTAAAACTATTGATCAAATATGGATCATCAAAAAACTTCAAGGAAAGGAAAAGGAAAAGGAACAAAAAACAAGGGGAAAATAGAACTTCCCTCTACTTTGAAAGAACCCATTTACATTTTTGACTTGGATACAATAGCTTTAATCCAAAGTAAACTCAAATCTTTGAAAGTGGAGCCAGTTAAAATAAACCAACTATGATTGAACCTATAGTCAAACATCCATTTAAGAGGCCCTCAAAAATAAGAGATTTTCCATTTGGAATGGGTTCTAATGTACCTTACATAAGCCTTGAAGTATGTAAGGAATATAACTGATGCCACCAATATGTGGTTCACTCAGAAGACAAAGTTCTCAAAGAAATGGAATTGGATGAAGAAGATTCTATTTAAAAGAATTTTGAATCAATGTTATACAGATATCTATACGTTATAGTCATAAATTTTATACTCTATAAAGCTAATAACTCTATGTAATAAAAATTTGAATGAGATTATCAAATGCTTACTTTTTGTCAATCCTATGTGTGACTGTGATCAATAATATAATGTATGAGAAAATTAGAGTTATCCAAAAAATGAATTATGCTATCAATTGTCTTGAATAAAAACTTAGAAGATTGTGTTATTTCTATTAGGAAACAAAATGGCAAGACCTAGATGATCAACTATGAATCAAAGGGAAAATGTGAGAAATGCAAAACCCAATAATGAAAATGTTGAACAATTGGTTCTAAAAAATAGAGAATCAGGGATAAATGCAACTTTCAATTTGTTGATTGAGCAAAGAGATAAAATAGACTCACTTGAGAAGGTGATTAATGATCTTAGGTCAAGGCAAAAAAATATAGAAAACATAATGAAACCTAACCTTGATAATCTGCCTAAAGAAGATCCACCACCAATCAATGAAATGGAGGTTGTAGCTCCTAGAATTGAAGTTCCATTTTTTGGTCTAAGCAAGGATTTGAAGAAGATTTTACCCCTACGTTTGATAAGAAATAGTTAGGTGAAGGATTAGAGAATTGGCTAAATGATATGGAGAAGTACTTCAACTTGAAAAACAACAATGATGCAACTAAGGTGTTGTGGGGATCCTACCAATTGGTAGGAGAGGTAGCTAGCTAGTGGACTAACATGAATGAATTAAATGGAATAACTAAGGAAAATTTGACCTAAGATCAATTTCATCACCATTTTTAGGAAGAGATGGTTACCCCAGTTGTTCTTTGATGAGAATACTACTGAATTTCACAACCTAAGGTAGGGATGCATGTCAGTCTAATAGTATTGGGATAGATTTTCCAAATTATTTAAGTGTGTGCCCATGTACCAGAAGGATAAAAGAGGTCAGACTAGAAAGTTCACCCTAGGATTGAATACAAACATAGGAGTAGAAGTAGATATGCATGGCCCTAATAACATGACATAAGTGCTATAAAAATCCCTTAAATAGGAATGGAAGATGCTAACCCTAGCTATGGTAAGAAAAAAATCTAACATAAACATAGCATTCAAAAGGAAACCAAATTTTAGGGGAGAGCAAGTTGTGGATAAAAACCCAAGAATAAATCCAATAGGAAGAGCACCCCCACTAAATAAAAATTAGATAAAAATTTTTGTAAGGAACAACAACAAGGGAGGAGATAATGATAGGAATGATCAAATGAATTACAATCACCCAATGTATCCCCCATGGATTTATGGTGATGCCCTAAGGAACCCAGTACCAAAAGGCCCGCTAGGAGGATGTTTTTCTTGTGGAGGAAATCACTTTGCCTGAGAGTGCCCAAGGATGTAGGGAGAGAGAAGGGCCAATTAGCCTCAGAAGGGACCACAACAAAGGATCAATGATATAGTAAGGAATCACCAAAATAGATACCAAAATGTACCAGTTGAAGCTATAGGTATATTATTGGGTAAACCCATTTTAATTCTCATAGATACCAGTTCATCAGAATGTTTCATTTCTCTAGAATTAGTAAGAAAATCTATACCTTCTAGTGAATCGCATGAATTCATCATGGAAAATCCAATATGGGGATAGGGCAGTCAAGGAAGTGTCTTAATGTCTACCCAAGACAATAATACAATCTCTAGATTTTGAGACAAGTTTAGACCTGTTTGTAGCACCCTTAGGAGCTTATGATGTAATAATAGGGATGAGTTGGTTCACCAAGCACCAAGATGAAATAGAGTATTATAGTAATTTGGTTAGGTGTTATATAAATGAGGGGAGATGGTTCATGATTCAAGGGGGTCATAGGCCTATAAAATTAGAAACCATATCAGTTATGCAGTTGAAGGAGAGAAGGGAGCTCTAATTTTTATGGTAAAGATAGATGATAAGGATGAGAGCAAAGAGGAACCAAACCTTGAAGGGTATCCATTCCTAAGGGAATTTGAGGATGTATTTCCTGAATAATTACTTGGAATACCCTTTAAGAGAGAATGTGATTTCTCAATTGATATTTTACCCAGAGCTGAGCCAGTCTCTAGAGCACCCTACATAACTAACAAAACTGAGTTGATAGAACTTAAAATTTAACTAGAAGAACTATTGAGTAAAGGATTGATCAAACCAAGTGTATCTCTTTGGGGAGTGTCATTTTTATTTGTCAAAAATAAAGATAGAAATCTAATAGTATGCATTGATTATAGAATGTTAAATAAGGTCACAATTAAAAATAGATCTCCGTTGCCTCGAATAGAAGACCTTTTTGAGCAAATGAAAGGAGTAATAAATTTCTTGAAGATAGATATTTGATCAGGATATCATCAGCTAAGAATAAAGGAGGAGGATATTCCAAAAACCACTTTTAGGACCAGATATGGACACTTTGAGTTTACTATTGTACCCTTTGGAGTGACAAATGCTCCTTCAACATTTATGAACTTAATGAATAGTGTGTTCCATAATTACCTAGATAAGTTCATCTTGGTATTCATAGATGACATTCTAATTTACTCTGAAAATGAGGAAGAGCACTTATCACATCTTCAATTGGTTGTTCAAAGGTTGAGATAACTTTAACTATATGGTAAGTTGTCCAAATGTGCATTTTTAAAGAAGAAAATCCACTATCTAGGTCACATCATATCCAAAGAAGGAATTGCAGTAGATCCAAACAAGATAAAGGCAATAATGGAATGGCCAATCCCCAAGAATGTATCAACATTAAGGATTTTCATGGGGTTAGCAAGATATTTTAGGAGATTTATTGAAGGTTTTTCTAGGATCTCCAACCTAATTACAACATTACAAAGGAAAGGTAAGAAGTTTATATGCATAGAGCAGTTTGATAAAGATTTTGAGATTCTGAAAGAAAAGTTGATGATGGTACCCATCTTGAAGGTACCTGATCCAAATGGACATTTCATGGTTGTAGCATATGCATCCATCAAAGGATTGGGTGGAGTACTCATTCAAAATGATGGCATAATTACATATGAGTCCAGGAAATTGAAAACCCATGAAGTAAATTGTGCCCCTTATGATTTAGAATTGGTGACAATTGTTCATGCTTTATAGAAGTGGAGACATTTCCTTATTGGGAAACCTTTTGAACTAAAAATTGACCATCAAGAGCTAAAATACATATTCACTCAACCCAATTTGAATGTTAGGCAAAGAAGGCTATCGGAGTTCTTGAGTGAGTATGATTTTGAAATTGAGTATATCAAGGGAAGAGTGGATAGGGTTGTTGATGCTTTAAGTAGGAGAAGACACTTGATGAATATAACAATGCTTAGATTTAATCTAAAATGGAAAATAATGGAAAGACAAAAACAAGATCCTTGGTATAATCAAGTGAAAATAATGATAGAAGAAAATTCAAAAGACCCAAGAACTAAAGTATATACCTTGGACGGTGAGGGTTTGCTTTGGTATAAAATAATATCTATGTTTCAGATGTGGAAGACTTAAGGAAGATAATTTTTACTGAAGCTCATGATGCACCCTACTCACGTCATCCAGGGGTAAACAAACTATATGTTTATCTTAAGAAACTATACTTTTGGCAAGGGATGAAAAGAGATATAGTAATATATGTATTACAATGCTTGGAATGTCAGAGGGTTAAAATAGAACACTAGCATCTTCTAGGACTTTTATATCTACATGACATTCCACAATATAAATTGTAAGTTGTTGGTATAGATTTCATAAAAGGATTACCTATGACACCCTACAAGCATGATGTTATTATGGTGGTAATCGATAAGCTTACTAAGGTGGCACATTTCATACCCAAGAACTTGACTGATGATGCACCAACTTTAGCCAACCAATTTGTAAAGGAAGTGGTTAGATTATATGTTGTTATAGAAAAGATCATTTTAGATAGAGATTCTAAGTTTACTTGAAGGTTTTGGATGATCCTACAGTCAGCTTTAGGTACAAAATTGAATTTTAGCTCCGCATTTCATCTTGAGATAAAAAAGGGCAAATAAAAAGGACAAATCAGGTTGTAGAAGACCTCCTAAGGATGTATTGTATGGATTATCAAACCAAATGGGAAGCTTATCTTGTATTGGTAGATTTTTCCTATAATAACTCATTTCAAACATCTTTAGGTATGGCTCCATTTGAAGTTCTATATGGGAGAAGCTGTCGAATGTCACTTAGTTGGGATAACCTTGAGGACAAAATAGTAATCGATCCTAAAATGTTGAAAGACATGGAGGAACAGGTGAAAGTTATAAGGTAAATGTTGAAAGAAGCATCAAATAGACAAAGGAGTTACACATATAGGAAGAGAGTTAAGAGAGAATTCCTGATTGGTGACAAGGTGTGTTTAAGGGTCAAATAGCATAAAAGTTTGATAACCTTTGAGAAAAAGGTGAAGTTAGCTCCTCGCTTTATAGGACTTTTTGAGATCCTAGAGAGAATCAACCTCGTAGCTTATCAATTGGCGTTACCCCTGTAGCTAAGTCGCATTCATGATGTCTTCCATGTGTAACTTCTTAAGAAATATGTGCATAATAAATACATTTTAAACTAGAATGCTTTGTAGGTCTAAGAACCTAGCAGAATAACAATAGAGCCATACAGAGTGCTAGAGAGACACCAGTACAAATTATGCAAAAGAGAGGTTGATCAATGTAAGGTACAGTGGGATCAATATGGTGAAGGAAGTGCAACTTGGGAGGACACCAAAGAAATGAAAAACATGTTTCCATTTTTATTTTGAATTTATGAACTTAATCAAAAAAAATTAGTGCATTGGGACAATGCACAATTTAAGGAGGGGAGGATGTCATGACCTCTCTTCCTGCATTGTGAGCTCATGCTCATACTTTAAGTGGGTTTGGACCTCATTTAGTTAGAAAAAGTTGATTATCAAGACAATTTAACTTTTGTGTTGATTTCAAAAGTCTATTAAGTTATCGATGGGAAATCATGAAAGCAAGGTACGATTTAATTAAAGTTATTTCCTTTAGTAGAAATGTATATATGCAACATTGTCATGATTTATAATTGTGAACAAGGAAAAATTTAATGAGATGAATGGATTACTGTTAGACGAAAATTTTATCAGTTCAATAATATCGGATAAATACATCAAAAGTTATTTTAAATTAATAAAATAAACTTTTCTTTTTTATTATTATTATTTTAACTTTCAAATAAATTATTTTAAATAATTTAAGAGTTTAATTAATATTATTATCATAAATAATTTAAGTTTATTAAATTATTTATAATTTATTTTATACCTATTAAATCTTATCAATAAACTAACAACACTGAAAAAGATTATTCTAACCTAAGACCACTCTAAATTCACCACGTAAGCCATGGTTAATGCATGTAAACAATCACTCCTACCATGCCACACACATGAGGAAACAATCATTGAACTTTCAGTACTAAGAATATCTTTCTTTCAGTTTAATTAAACCACTCCACCTCTTTAGTTTCATTGCCCACTTTGACTCATGCAAAGTAAAAGGGACTGCCACATAAGAAGTAGTTAGTAACCAATCAAAGCACGTAGTAAGGAGGAAAATTTTGCATTAAGAGCATTATAAATGAATGAGGATTGACGTAGCAAGGATCGATGCTTTAAAGGGAGGGAAATCAAGAGCAGCGGAGGCAGGGAGGAGAAATTTTTGTATTAAGAAAAGTTTATAAAAAGAAGATCAACCTTGGAATGAGAGAGGAGTAGATTGACGCATAATCAACACATTGAGAAGGAAAAAAATGGTTGGGGAGGGCAGTGGATCGGTAGACCCCTGGGGCAGAAGTAAAAATGAGGCGTCTAAATTTTAGTGAGTTACTTTCATCCACTATGCACGTTTATTTCCATGATCGAGCAAATTTGAACTAAATGAAAATGATTGAAATGGTAAGAAAAATATAATATTTTTATTTATTTATTTTATTTTTAGTAAACTAAATGAAAATGATTTAAAAGGAAAATACAATGTTTTTATTTATTTTAGAAAACTAAATGAGAATGATTTAAATTAATATAAAATTAAATTTAATAAATAAATTTAAAAAAAAAAAAAAAAACGTAAAACGTTATTCCTTTCACATTTACATTAGCCTGTAATAAATGTAATTACCTAATGTTACATGATTGATTGGACGAAGGCTAGAAATTTTATTAGGTGGATATATTAAGAGTGTAATTTCTTAACAAAATTATATGTTATCTATATTTTTTATTTTAATATTTGTTCTAATTTGAAAAATTTTACAAGGAAACAATTTACGAAATTCATAAGTTATAACTAAAATAATATTTTATTCAGACTTTCATTATGTTATTTAGAAATAAGTTTAAATTTCATAATTTGTGTAATTATAAGTTATTTTACAATGAATTCCTTAAGATTTGTATAATTGATTTTATACTTGTACACGTAGAAGACTACTATTTTTTTTAATAATTATAATTACATAGTTGAAAATTTTATTAAGAGATTAATCGTTTTATATTTTGGAATACTATTATAATGCATTTTATAATAAGATCTTAAAAATCATTATATTAATTTACATTTTTCCTAGAAATGGTTGAAAAATCTATTTTTGTCTCATTCTCTATTGGATAATAAAATCTTCTTTTATCATCATTAATAATAGTATGATAACATATATTCTTCATTTAGGGTTTAACCCTCAATTTCAAATCTCCCTTTCAAACATATAAAGTATTTATTTAAATTCAAGTTCAATAAAATCCTTGTATATAAGTTATTATTTTTTGAAAGTTTTACCTAAATAGACTAAAGATATAGTTGTCCAAAATAACATTGTTGAAGATCAACATAAGGACTAAATTAGAAGATCATGTTACATATTTATTTTCTATTTTCCTACTCAAGAATTTGCTTTTGAAATATAATGCATTAGTTTATTTCAAGTATTTATCCAATGTTATATCTCAAAATTAGACCAAGAATTTAAGTTTAAATCAAAATACATAGCATTCAGTATTAAGCAGTGCCTCTAGATCACATTTATAGGTAATGCCTTCATGCTTGAGCTAATTCATCTATAGCCTAACACAACTGCAACAATGACATCTAGACATCATCCCTATAAACCATTAGGGATAAAGAAGAACCATGTCATGTCATTAAGACCAAGGGGTGGGATAATCCCTCTTGGTCAACTACACTAATTAAGATAAAAAACAATTTGAACTACTTTAAATGATTCTAACTTATGAATTGATGAAATAGAAATGAAGAAAGTATATTTATTACTCAAAACTTAGTACCATCAAAAAGGAGCAATACAAATCAGGATTGAGAATGTTAAACTAATTATTATCAAGAAACCACCAACCATATGGCTCTCAGATAACAAAACTTTGACAACAACAATTGTATGAATTAAGTTGTCTAAAGCAAGGATCAAAAACATCATTGATCTAAATAAAATATAAAAATGGGGGATGTAGCTTGAAAATGTTCATTTCTATTTCTTGCTAATATTTAAGGCTAGTTTAGTTCAATAAGTATTCAGTCACTTAAATTGACAGTTTTACACTCCTATTTGGATAGTAATCATAAAGGAACTTTCTAGGGAATTGGGGCCTAGAAAGGGTTGCATATCGAGATCAATAGTTCACATGAAACTTATAATAGAAAATAGAACTACATGAATACTACACCTTAATCCTATTTAGAAACAGGTATGTGAATATTTTGGGAAGCGAAGGATGTTTTCAATACATAGGTGAATAGGATGGGGTTGGGGTTGTGCGATAAATAAGATTAAAGTTAAATGAAAAGGTAAGACCATTATAATAAGACCCTAGCTTAGATAAACAAAGCAAAGATAAAAATTCTATGATATACTTAAAAGGATCATGGTTGGATCATCATAGTTATCGAGGTTATAGCCCAAATTTTGAGATAAAATGTGACTATTTGTTATATATTTTATACTCCTATCATGATGACCTTAGTGTTTATCTTGTAGAGATGAGAGGTCAATAGTGAGTGACGCAAGATCCGATTGATCTTGATGAGTATAGTCTCTAGCTAGAGCATAACCTACTCATGTGTAAGATGCCTAACCCATATGGTTAGATGTTTTCTCATTTGGCACAAGATAAAAGAATGCCTAACTTGAATGGTTAGAATGATTGTCTATTTGGCAAAGCAATAATAGATGCCTAACCTGTATGGTTAGATGTTTGCCCAATTGTCAAAAGATATATGAGAGGATAAAGTATACCTGAGTTATACTCATAGATAAACATTAATTAAACAAAAAATATATGTTTTAAGATAGGATTGGTCTATATAGCTATGGAAGTAAGGCCCATGTTTCCTAAAAACTTTCCCCATAAAAATTTGCCTAGTCTAGTTAGAGTGCCTTTCAACATGCTTTATGCCCACACCATTTAACTTGCCTCTTCTATCAATATTCAAGTTTTTTTTGATGTCTTATCAAAAACCTAATATGTTTGTCACATGAAAGGGCCTCATGGAAGATAACTTTATATAAATGCAGATAGCATATCAAACCCATTTGAACCTAGCGTACAATTTTAATAACATGTCCATGTCAAATGATCCAATCATAAAGATATCTCCTTAAACATGAGTATTAATTGGATTAATATCCTAATATAATATATATATATACCCATTTATGTAAATTAATTTAGTTGGAGACATGTTCAACATCCCAACCATTGAAGAAGTGTTTGCTTATTTTATGTAGAATAACATGCCAAACATGGTGGATAACAAAAAGTGTCATCAAATCCAAGACAAATTAGTTTAACTAAACCAACAAATATTAAACAAGTGCCTTTAGTTAATACCATGAGTATTTCACAAAAGTAGGGGGAAGGAAACTACTTATACCAGCCAAAACAAACTACCTCTAATCCTCAACTAGCTACTTCTTTGAGCATTCAACCACAAGGATTAAGTAGCCAAATGCCAACTAGTTCCTTGATTCAAAAAAAATGTGATGAATATTACTCCACCTCAATAGGTGATGACTAAAATTCCAAAACATTGGGCACAATCTAATATATCAATGTAGTAAAGGCAGAAAATTGTGCCACCTGAATAGGGGAAACAAATGTTCCACCTTGTCAGCTAGTGACAAGTATACCTCAATAGTCACAGACCAACATACCTTTACAATTAAAAATGTTGTCCAATCAATAATGTATTTATATTGGTCAAAGATAAATGTTTATCACTCTATAATTTTATACTTCATAATAAGTGTTTGTGCAGTAACTAGGTACCACTGTCCCACAAGTACCAACTAGGCAACAATTGCCTTTAATTCCAAATGTGCCATAACTCCAATGATAGGGCCTTGGTTCATAATAAGTTCCCCTTTATCAACCAAGTTTAACTAATTAAAATTAAGTCCCTACTTAACCTCAATAGGTAAATTACTTTACCTCGAGCCATATCCTTCCATCCTAGCCATAATTCCCTTAAAACTAGGCCCATATATAAAATCTAAACTAGAATATTGCACCACAATGCATGCAATTCCAATAGTCTCATCATAATATGTGGATGAATATTCTTGGTTGGATCATTCACCAAACCAACATTCTATAACAAACCATGCCTCCATTACCATAATCAAGTTCATCCACCTTTGATTGCCCAGCCTCCAACTCAACTAATTTTCCATCTAGTTTCTTAGCACAAGAATTGTAACAAATTAAGGATGAAATCACCACCATACAATCAAATAAATAGATAAATAAGTTCAAGCTATATGATATGTGTTCATACCAATTCAACATGGAGTATTTACAGATACCATTTCCTCTAGAGTATGAACCTCCAAAATTTGACAAATAGAAGGGTAAGGGAGACCCTAAGGCCTATTTAATAGAACTATTTTTTATACATCCTACTGTTGTTTCATCAAAGTATAGCAAGATAGGCTTTGGATTGGTTCCTAAAATTTACAAAAAATTCAATATCTGATTTTGATGACATCTCAGACAAATTTTTACAACATTTATCTGAGAATCTCAAACATGAGATTTCATTAGTAGATTTGACTCAAGCCAAATAAAAATTTGGTGAAAGATTTTAAATCTATCTATAATGATGAAGATCACTTTCTATTTATTTCACCCATAGCTTACTAAACAAACAATTGGTCATTGTTTTTAACAAAAAATTGCACAATGAGATATCCTATTATTTGGAGCTACAGTGTGCACATACCTTCTAGGAGATCATCAAAAAAGGTTTATTAATAAAAAAATCTCTTATTAACAAATGAAACATGAATTTAACCTTATTTAACCAATTCTAGAGCCAAAATAAAAGAACATGATAAAATTAGAATTAAAACCAAGTCCAAGCACAATTGTTATCACTAGCCCAAGTTAGTAACTATGAAAAATACAATAAATTGAATCATAACAAGAATGTTTATGGAAATGGAGTAACCAAGTCACGTCATGTCTAAATGGTTTAAGCATCATCTGATCAACCAATGACACAAATATAACTTACTCCTCATCAACAACCCATTCAAAAAAGTACAACCTTCATAGTAATCTACACCATCTCAACAAATGTAACAACATTTACCGTTGCAAACACCTCCTCTAAAAATAAATGTGCCTACTCATCAAGTATTTAGTAACCTTGGAGAACCTATTAAATCCATGTTTATCAAGCTAACCACCACTAAATTTATTAGTTAGCCTATACTGAAATACTATCTTTAGGGTATTCCTTATCCAGACTAGTATAGAGAGAATGCATTTTGTGAATACCATCATGTTCATGGACATAATCTATACCAGTGTGTGAAAATCAAACACCTCATTAAAAATATGTTGGAAAATGAGGATATTACATTGGATAATAGAGCATCTACATCCAATTAAAACCTAATAATTTACCAAAACCATTTTCCACAACATAATAATAACAATTAACAATAGTAATAAAAGTATCAATAGTCATGATAACAACAATGATACCAGTATCAAAAACAATACCAACATCAATAGAATGGATAGAACTAAGGCCAAAATTATTCCAATACCCAACAAACTTATCACAGAGTTGTGCATGATTACAAAAAAATTAGGTCATATTATGGGAGTCATGTTTCTACTATCAACATTAATCCAAGACCCAATACCCAACAAACTTATCACAGAGATGTGAATGATTCCAAAATAAATAGGTCATATTATAGGAGTTATGTTTTTACTATCAACATTAATCCAAGACCAAGTGATAATAGAAAAATACTATTATTAACCAATTTTAATTAACCCATCTATGTTAATGATCCTTCCTTGACCTAGGACCGCATATAGGCAAACCAAAAAGTAGGGATTACTACTTTTGGACCTTATATCAATAACTTGTCATTATCTTGTGACCAAAAACAAGTGCACCAACAATCATGACTTATCCTATCTGGCCCCCCTCCACCATCATTTTCTAGCAATAATGGTTTTGTATCTAGTCCTGATTGTGAAATTATAACTCAGTGGTCAAAGATTACCATTCTTGACCCATAACCACCTACCACCAAACCCATCCAACCCACCATTCTATATACAAATAAATGATATACCATTTTTAATTAAAATGCATTTGACATTATGGAATAACTTCAAAAGATGCCTGCATAATCTCCATTTTAGATTTGTTACATACATATACTATCTACAAGAACATTTTAACAAAGTTCCTAGGCCAATCCAAAGTTCTAAATGACATAATCCTAGATAAATTCTAAGCTTTGATTAGAAATCTAGCCCTAAGCCAATAGTTCACATTCAGCTATACCATATGTCATCCTTTGGCCCTGTCCATAATAATGTGTTGTACATTGAAGTTGTCATAACACAAAACAAAGTGAAACATGTCCTCATAGATAATGGATCAGGCCTAAATATTGTGTCTATGAAGCTCATCAAGCATCTTGGATACATAATAGCTGATCTACAGCCATAAAAAATCACTATCAAACCCTAAAATAATTAAGAGTGGGAATAAAAAGGCACCATACTATTTCTAGTTATCATTGGTCCCTTAACCAATGATACACTTTGCCATGTGCTAGACTTGGACCTCTCTTATGATTTGCTTTTGGGTAGTGTTGACCAAATTTGGCCCTACAAGTCAAATTGGGGACCATATAGGTTAAAACATGGTCATTATATGTTTTAGGGGGTATAATATATTTTCATGAGGTGTTTTATATGTTATTTGATGTCATTTAATGTTAGCTTAGCCTTGGTCTTAGTCATATTAGTAAATTTATCATTTTGAGTCATTTTGGGATTATAAATAGAGCATTTAATAGGTTGTATGGCATCTTTGGTAAATTTTAAAATTTTAAAAGGTGATTTCATGTCCCATGTGTCCTAATAGGTCTTAATCAACTTTCATAATTGAAAAGTGGTAATTTCTTCAAAATAAAAGGGTAGTTTTAAAAGGAGTGTAGCACTTCTATGACCCATGGGGATGTGTGTTACATGGGAAAAGATCATAGAATGTAAATTCAGTTTACTAAATTTTAGTTACATGTTTCAAATGATCTGAAAGTGCCATTTTTTAGCTAAAATCATTCTTCTACTTATTCACCCTTTTAGGCACACAAAACCAGTATTTAGGTTTGTGCTTGGTACAGTCAACAGGAGAAATTCTAGGTCAAACATATTTTAGAGCTAAAATTAAAATAAGATATATTAATTTACATAACAACATTTTGAATGATTGTGGCTTGTGACATATGAACCATCCTCATGAAGTTGACTATGCTATTATGCTTAGTATTTCATGCACCCTATAGGTTTTATTCTATTTTGGGCAAGTCCATACAATCCAGTTGGTGATGTTGAATCAAAAGGATGTGGTATATAGTCTTATATTCTCTCCATGTTTAGTTTCATGGTGTTTGGATGAAAAATTTATCTCATGTTATAGGAAGGTGCCATCATGTGCAGTTTTAGTAAGTTTTCCTTATTTGTAGAATGTTTGTTTCTTAGAAGAGGTCTCATAAGAATGTGATGTGGTGTTCCATATGTATTAAGGCCATAATTATCACCTTATATTTAATATTAGTCTCATAACACCATGTTTTGATCAAATATGTAGTCATGAAAACCACACTAACCAACCACTAGATACCTGCCTACTATGTTCCATATGTCTACAAGTGTTTTTCATATTGAAAGCAATGTTTTGGAACTGGTATTAGGATTTACTTAATTTAAATCATGTAATTAAGGGATTTAAAATGAGTTTGACTTGCCTATGAGGCATTTTATCCACACTTTTTCTCCATTTCCTATTCATTGTCCACATTTAACCCATACACATACATGAGCCTTCATTGATGATGTCATGCTATGATGGGAGCCTTTGTAGTGGTTTCAAGCTATTGGAGGTGTGAATAATGAATTTAAGGTTTTTGAGATGGATATAAAACTCAAAATAGGTATAAATCAATGCATATTGTATATATTTTTCTCATTATCTATATACACTAAAAATTTACACCTACATGTGGCTTAGTAGGGGTTAAAGAGCCATTTTGAAATGCTAGACAAGTAGTGAAACTTATCTTAAATACATCAAAAGCTGGAAGGGATCCTAAAATTAATTTTTTTAAGTGTTAATATCGATTAAAAAAAATTAATTTCACTTCCAAGGAGATGAATGTAAATTTAGGGATCTTTTGTTAAAAAGGTGAAAATAGAGTTCCAGCCTATTTTGTGAGTATTCTATAACATTCTTTCAAAGAGTTTTAAAACATATATATGGGTAGACCTTGTAGATATATCATACAAAAACACCTATTCAAAATGTGGAGTCAATAGAGAGTAGGTAATACATTGGTTGAAAGGCTCAAAATTACCAATTTATGCACTAATTACAGTCAGTGTCATCTATAGGTCTGAGTCTTAAAGAGACCCTTTTTCACCTAAGGTTGAAAATTAGGCCTTACCACCATAGTGGAATGTTTATAAATGATTGGAAGTAGTATTTTTGGCCTAAAATATAATAAAAATAGGCTCATGGGCTATGTAGTATACCCCTATATATACCTACATGTGTCTACTTCAAGAAATGTGCACCTACAAGAATTAAAAAAGCAAGGTTTTCATAATCAAGACAAGGAGAGCTCAATTTGGTGAATTCAAAGTGTGTATGAAGGGTAAAATTAAGTTTTAATGATGAAATTAACCTTTGAACATTTCAATCGAGATCATTATGACCTCCACAAGCCCTTGGCAATGTAAAATATGCCTACATAAGGCCCTGCATGCAACCTACAGTCAGGGGTTGATTATTAAAGGTAGTGATCTAAAAGGGTATGTCTAGATGTTGGTAAAGAATTAGATGAAAAAAATGAATCCATGAAAACACAAAATGAACTTGAGGAAATTAGAGGAGGTTTTAAACTTTGTCTCTAAATTTAAACCATGCATTTACACTTACAGGTATAAGGCTTGGAGTAGAGTACAGTCAAAGGTAACACTCAATTTTAGCTAGGCAAAGTGTATCGAAAGGTATGTAGAATATTAAGGTGATGGAATAACTTGGATAACCTTTTAAAAGTTTTTATGTCATCAACACACCCTCATATAACATAAATCATGTAGAGCAAAGGGTCTAAACAAGCTACACATAGTCCACATGAAGAATATTGCACAGTCTATCATTAAAGGAGTCTATTTTAGGTTTTAGAGGAGTTAGTAGGCATATTTACATGATCAAAATATTTATTTAGGTTTATATTCTCCCCATATCTTGGGTAAACTCCATTATTAATTTTTTTGTCTAGATAAATAGGTAAAGTGCTCTCTGTTTTGTCTTAGACAAAGGGCACTTCCCTAGGCGCATAGGCCTACAGTCTTGAGAAATGGAGGCAAAGAAATGAACCAAAGTATGTTTGAAAATTCTAAGAATATATGGGAATATTAATAACACATATAAAATTATAAGAGACTATGTACATAAGGGATAAACTTTACAAGATGACCTAGACCCTCAAATTTACAGTCAGCCTATTAGGTAGGGTTTTAGCCTAGTGCCCAAATGAAGGGTAATTTTCATTTATAGATGTATAAAAGTGTTATATATATATTTTTTAAAAATTATGTGATCATTATATATTTTTTTAATCTCATGTAATGAAAATAAGTTCAATTAGAATAGTCTAAACCACAAGGGTTGCAGACATGCTTACTAGACAAGGTTCTAAGCCAAGGAAAAATGGGGAGTCATTCACACTTTTTTTATTTATATAATCAATAAAACCTATTATATCATATTCATAAGGTCATTTTAGGTTTGTTTCATCTTCCAAATTATAAAATAAACACAAGAAATCCATTTTTGAGCTCAAAACAAACTTAGACCTATAGGAAATGGATGAAAGAGATCAATAGGGAAGGTTTGAATGCTCATATATCTCTTGGTGATATGAATGGATAATAAAGGAGTTTATAATTTTTATTATGGGTCCTAAATATCATTCTTGTGGAATTTTTTTTCAATTTGAACATCTAGTTTTTATTAACAATGCTTAAGAGTGAAAATAGGCCTAAAATCCTTGCAAACCCTCAGTCAAGACCCGATAGAGAAAATGAGGATGGGAAGATGATATAATGTCATATTTTAGTCATGAAATTTATTGGAACTTTTATCTCTTGTGATCCTTCCCACACTTTTGATATGTACAAAATTGTAAGGATAGGGTAAAAAATAGGGTAATTTTGACTATTTTGTGTGTTTTGTAGGTTATAAGAGGATTATAAAGATTAAAATAACTTTGGTAGAATTATTAGGAATTTTAATAACCTATTATGTCCATTAAATTCTTAATAATATCTAATAAGTTTTAAAATAAACTACTTCATCTCAACCAGTCAAAACTATCATAGTGGACAAGCTAGTGAGAAGGGTGGAAAACATTAAGTGAGCTGATTTTAAGGTGTCCCTAATGATTATAAGGCCATAGAGGGTATTTAAAGGTGTCATATACTCACTCCCATGTATTTTAATGGGAAAATAAATCCAAATTTTAGGCTAAGTGTGTAGGGTACATGAAAGATGAGTTTTTTTAATAGTAAATGATGAAATCTCACTTTGGGATGATTATAGATGACCAGGCCTACAATTAATGCATGTAGAGGCATGTATGAAACCCTTACCATTAATTAAAATCATAATACCTATCCATAATTATTTTTTATATGTTAAAATATGGATAATCATGAAATTAGTTTTTCTAATCTAAAATAAGGAGTTTTATGCCACTTTGCAAGAATTATATACCTTGTATGGACACTTGTGCTTCTTAAACTTGAATGGTATCCCACATCCTATTATCACAAATAATTAACTTATTCTCTCATCTTTACAAGGGTCTTTATGACCCTTGAACTTCTCTCTTCTCCTCTGTCTCTGAAGTTCTATACGAACTAGCTATTTTGGCCATTGTAACTTATGCTCTACCTGAGTATGGCAAAGCCTTACTCATTTGCATACCATTTGATCAATATAACTACTTATTTTTACCTCTTCATGATTTTTTCATGGTTTTATTCACTTGGATGTTTGATCTTGCATAAGTGATAACTCTTATCTCCTTAACTTGGTTGTCTCATTCTTGTATCTATTTACATATGGAAAGTTTCTTCTTGCAGGGCATGTGAAGTGTTCTAGTAAGTGTCAATATTCAGTGAGTTATAATCTTAACTATTGACATTAAAGACCTATTATTTATTCCTCATATCCTAAACATTCATTCATAACCTCATAATTTAATATTGATGTGAGAAGATGTAGATTGGAGAAGTGTATGTTTGGTTAGTCTCTTGGTTTCATGTGTAACATGCAACTGGTTGAAAGTCATAAACTTGGTGTACCACCTCCTTTAGGATATTTTTATTTCAATTTTTCTCTCTCCCTTTCCCCCCTCCCCAAATTTTAGGTGCATTAGTGATCTAAAGTGGTACATCAAGGGAGATAGCCCTATCTATAGATTCACCTCATCTTTAGGCTACCCACAAGCCTAGAGGTGTTTCAATCACGTAAATTGATGAGGAAATCTGATACATCTCCTAAAAGGGTGAAAATCCAAGTGAAAATAGTTTTTGGCATGGCATATGGGAATCTTGGTCTAAAAGGTTAAAACATTTTTGGTGTTGTCTTTCAATAATTAGCCTCTGTGGGGCATTTATCCAAGCATCAATGGTGACTTTGAAGTTATATCAGCTGGTCAAGCAGCCCATGTTTTAATTTTTAAGATTTTTGGTAATTTTTCTTTGTGTTATTTCTTCCCAATGAGGTTTCATGGATAATTTTGGTGTTGAGTTTTGTTTTACACAAGTTGGTGAGGTGTTTCCATCTCATGACATTTCCAAACAGCCTTTGTATGATTCCTATCAGCCTTGGTGTGATTCTTAACATTATTGTAATGACCATTTCTAAACCTATGATGATATTTATAAGCACTATATCCATAATTTTCATGAGTTGTATCAGTCCTATAGCCAACCTCCTCAATATCTTGCTTCTCCTAGTCAACCTAGCTACTTCTCAACTCAATCCATTTCCACCTTTAAACAAACTCTTTTGAGATATGAGAATTATTTTTTAGAGCTTGATACACTAAGGAGAAATTTCCAATATGTTCCTATTAATTTCATTTATCAATTAAGAGATGCATTAGAGCTAGTCAAAAGAGAGTGGACACCTATTGAGAGAGCCAATTGGAAAAGGCTCACAAGTGAGATGCTAAATGTGAGTGGCCTAGTTTCATCCTTAGAGGATAGGCTAAGAATTCATGAAAGGCAGCCTCACCAAACCTATCAACCTTAAATTCCACTTCCACAAATTTTCTATCATTCCTACATGGTTCCCACTCATGAACCCAATCAATCTTATCAAATTCATCCTTTTCCCAATCAGTTAGAGGAGAGAGTTGAAAAGAGAAACCTTGTTTTTAAAGCTAAACTTGATAGGCATATTTATTTGGATAATATTCATATACAAAATTCCATTTCATTAGAAAAAAAAGTGTAATTTAAGCCCTCATTTCCCTTTCCAATTACATCCCCACCTCAAGAAGTGACCTCTATATATGAGATTCCAAGTTGGAGAATCCAAGCCCAAGGAGATTCTAATTTTTTTTAATACTTATTCCACTCATAAAAGTGAATCAATACCTAAAAAAGATACTCCTAATCATATAATCCTAATCTATAATAAGATAGTGGAGTCATGGGGAAAGAGAGAGGATAAAGGCCTTGATAAAGAGTGTGAATTTGTGAAATAAATTGATCCTATGCAAGTCCCTCCCACCCTTCCTCAAGAAGCTTCTAGTGTTACATGTCAACCCTCTTGTAATCCTAATACTAATGAATATGCCTATTAACTTCAATAAAAAAATTCTAAGAGAACCTAGCTCAGTAAATAGAAGAGCTAGAGATAAGGATGAAATTGCTAAGTCAAAGTTTGATGGAAGGTTTAGACCAAAAAGAAGATCCTATGCCTAAACACACCCCATATAACCTTCCTAAAGAGAATGGTCAATCCCAATAATATTTAAATGAAGTGATTGTAAAATTAAAGGAATAAAACCAAGCTATTTTATCCTAAGGTCTGCCTCCCCTTCCTCAAGATCTTCCAAAAGAATCCCCTACACTTCACTCTCAATCTAATTTTGAGTTCTATGTGCGACCTCCACCAACTAGTTCATGTTGTCCTCACCCCATCACCATTTTCCTTAATAGACTTATGGTATGGGAAACTAAATAAGATAATTTGGTTGAAAAAAACCTAGAAATCTTGCTTGAAGAAATCCTACCTCCTTGACAACCTCATTGGGCTAGGTCACATGATTTCAAGATGCCTAGCCTTGGCATCACCATGAAGGAGAAAGAGATGGATGATCTTATAGAACTTGAACAAGACTCTACATCTGATAAAAAATTTGTGGATAATCATCTCAAGTATGAATATGAATGTGCTATTGTGGATGGAAAACGATTTCAAGTCTTTCCCAAAGATGTTGAAACCCTAAAAAACTCTCTTGAGACCAATGTGTAAGATGTTGTTCTTAAAGATGACCCAATATCTTAGTTTGATATTAAATCACCATTAAATTAATTTTAGCTTGAATAACACTATCTTGATGACCTCATACATCAAAAAAGATAATATTGAAGAGTTAGTGGTTCTAGATGATAAAGAGGACAAAGATGATTAGTAGCTATAAATGAAGTTCTTTCAAGAGCTTGAAGAGCTTTTCTAACTTGAGGACCAAGTACATGACAAGGTGAAGAAATATTATTCCATGGAGTACAATGACCAAGATTTGGTATAGTACGCAAAGCTATTTGAGGAGCTAGAAGAACTTGGAGCTAAGAAGAAAGCCCATCCTATTAAGAGAACTATGGAAATCAAGAAGGCCTGCCTTGTTAAACCACCATTGGAGGTTGTAATTTAGGATCCATATGAGAATTTTGATGTTTTTTGGATGCATTAATAATTCATTTCAATATCCAACTTTCTTGGAGTTGCTTGGTTCTCAATGAACATCATGAAAAAGTTGGAGGCATGAATTCTAAAGGATAAAAGGCTACATGTTTCATTAAATTATTCATGTCATGAATAAATAAGAGTTTTAAACTTCCCATTTAATCTAGGAGGGATTTTTCATCTTAGGTTAGTTAGAGTTTTATTCAGCTTGTTTTTTTTGGTGTGTGTGTTCCATAAGTGCTCATGAAGCACATGTGTGTTGCTTTTGCTTTGTGTGGTTGAGGTAGTCATTGGTCTTGTATTGATCAAATATTTTTTTCAAGGTCCTCCTTTTGTGTTTTAGACTTCATATTACTCCCTAATCCCAATAGAATAATAAGGCTATAGGTTTAGTTAGTATAACAGGTATACTACCCCTATGAGTCACGAATTTGTTGACCAAATTTGACCCTCTATGTCAAATTAGGGACCCTATAGGTAAAAAATTGGTATTTAGATGTTTTATATGGTATAATATATTTTAATGGGGTGTATTATATGTTATTTTATGTCATTTAATATCATCCTAGCCTTGGTCTTAGTCATATTAGTTAATTTGTCATTTTGAGTCATTTTAGGGTCATAAATATAGTATTTAATAGGTTGTACAACCTCTTTGGTAAATGTGAAGATTAAAAAGGGTCATTTCACATCAAATTTGTCATAATAGGTCTTAATCAACTATAATAATTGGAAAGTGATAGGTTATTTTGAAGAAAGGACAATTTTATTGAGAAAATATTAGGTTTTGACACTTGTATGGCCCATGAGGAAGTGTGCCACCTGGGATAAGATCATATAATGTCTATTCAGATTCCTAAATCTTAGTTACACATTTTAAATTCACTAAAAATTCAATTTTTGAGATAAAACCATTCTTTTCCTTATTGACCCTTGTAGACACATAGAATCAGCCTTCAGGTTTGTGCTTGGTACAGTCAACAGGAGAACTTCCAAGTAAAATGCCTTTTGGAAGTGAAATTAAACTCATATAGATTAATTTCCATAAAAATATTTCAAATAATGGTGGCATGTGCTTTATGAACCATCCTCATCAAGTTGACTATGCTTTTCTTCTTCCTATTTCATGCACCATATAGGTTTTGCTCCATTTTTGGCAAGTCCATACAAACTAGTTGGTGTTTTTGACTCCATAAGATGTGGTATATATTATTAGATTCAATCCATGTTTATTTTAATTTTTTATGGTGTTTGGATGAAAAAGTTATCTCATGTTATTGGAAGGTACCACCATGTGAAGTTTCATTAAGTTTTCCTTATATACAAAATGTTTGTTTCTCAAAAGAGGTCTCATAGGAACGTGATGTGGTGTTACATAGGTATTAAGATCATATTGATCACCTTACCTTTAATATTAGTCTCATAACACCATGTTTTGATTAAATATGCATTCATGAACACCACACTAACTAGCCACTAGATACTTGCATGCTCTATTCCATATGTTTGTAAGTGTTTCACATTGAAAGGGATGTTTTAGAACTGGTCTTAGGATTTACTTAATTGAAATAATGTAATTTATGGATTTAAAATGAGTTTTAGTTGTATATGAGGCCTTTTATTGACACTTTTGCTCTATTTCATATTCAATGTCCACATTCAACCCATACACATGCAGGGGCCTTCATTGATGTTGTCATGCTATGATGGGAGCCTTTGTAGTGGTTTCAAGATCTTGGAAGTGTGAATAATGCATTTTAGGTTTTTTATATGGATATAAAACTCAAAATATGTCTAAATCAATACATATTGTCCATATTATACTCATTTTTTGCATACACTAAAAATCTACACCTACAAGTTGTTTAATAAGGGTTAAGGAGCCATTTTAAAATGTTAGACAAGTAGTGAAACTCATATTAAATACATAAAAAGTTTGAATGGATCCTAACATTCTTTTTTGAAGTTCTAATATGGATAAAAAAAGTTGAATTTCACTTCCAAGGGGATGACTATAAATTCAGGGATCTTTTCCCAAAAAGGTGAAAATAGAGTTCTGGCCTATTTTGTGAATATCCTATAACATGCTTGCAAAGAGTTTTAAAATATATAGATGGGTAGAAATTTCAACCATATCATAGTAAAATACCTCTTCAAAATATAGAGTCAAGAGAGATTAGGGAAGATAATGGTTGAGAGGCTCAAAATTGTGAATTTATACACTAATTATAGTCAGTGTCATCTACAAGTCTGAGTCCTAAAGAGACCCTTTTTCACCTAAAGTTGTAAATTAGTCCTTGACACAATATTGGAATGTTTATAAATGATTTAAAGGAGTAATTTTGACCTAAAATATAATCAAATAGGCTCATGGTCTATGTCTTAGACCCTTATATATACCTACAAGTGTTTACTTCAAGAAATGAGCACCTACAGGGATAAAAAAGTAGGGTTTTCACAGTTAGGACAAGGATAGCTTAGTTGGGTGAATTACAAGTGTGTATGAGGGGTATAAGTAAATTTGAATGATTAAATTAACCTTTTAAAATTTCATTCAAGATAATTATGACCTCCATAATCCCTTAGAAATGTAAAATAAGCCTACATAAGGCCCTGTATGTAACCTATAGTTAGGTGTTGACTATTACAGGCAGTGATCTAAAGGGGTATGTCTAGGTGTTGGTAAAGCATGACATAAAAAAAAATGAATCCAATAAAATAAAAAATGAACCTAAGGGAGGTATATTATTTTTTAAACTTTGTCTCCAAAGTTAAACCACGCATTTACACCTATAGGTATAAGCCTTGGAGTAAAGTACGGTCAAAGGTAACACTCAATTTTATTTAGGCAAAGTGTATGGAAAGGTATGTAGAAGATGGATAACCTTGTTTAAATTTTGTATTTCATGAATAAACCCTCATGTAACATAAATAATGCAAAGAGAAGGGTCTAAATAAGTTATACACAATCCACATGAATAATCATGTATAGTCTGTCATAAAAGGAGTGTGTTTTAGGTTTTGGAGGAGTTAGTAGGCCTATTCACATGATAAAAATCTGAATTTTTGTATATAATTTCCCCATAACTTGGGTAAAATTATACACTAATTTTTTTAAATCTAGATAAATAGGAGAAGTACCCTCTATTTTGTTTCAGATAGAGGGCACTTCCCTAGGTGCATAGGCGTACAGTATTGAGGAATGGAGAAAAAGAGATGAACCAAAAGATTTTTGAACATCACAAGAATATATTGGAAGATTAATAACACCTATAAAATCATAATATAATATTTATATAAGGGATGAACTTTACAGGATGACCTAGACCCTTAAAGTTGCAATCAACCTATTAGGCAGGGTTTTGGCCTAGTGCGCAAATGAAGGGTCATTTTCATTTATAGATTTAGGAGAGTATTATATATTATTAAAAAAAAATTATGGGGTAATTATTTAGGTTTTAAATCCCATGTAATTTAAATAATTTAAATTATAATAGTCCAAACCATAAGGGTTGCAGATAAGCTTACTAGACAAGGTTTTAAGCCAAGGCCAAATAGGGAGTCATTCACACTTATATCTTTATATGATCACTAAAAAATACTGGAGAATATTAATAAGGTAATTATAGGTGTTTTTAATCTTACATATTATAGAGGAAACACAATAAATGCATTTTTGATCTCAAAACAAACTTAGACTTGCAATAAATGGAGGAAAGAGCTTGATTGGGCAGGTTTGAATGCTCATATCTCTATTGGTGATGTGAATGGATTAAATATGAGTTTATATGTGTTATAATGGGTCATAAATATCATTATTTTGTAATTTATTTTCAATTTTAATGTTAGGTTTTTATGAACAATGCTTAAGAGTCAAAATAGGCCTAAAATCCTTGCAAACCCTCAATCAAGACCTGATGGAGAAAATGAGGATGGGAAGCTGATATAATGGCCTAGTTTTATCATGAAATTTATTTTAAATTGTATAGGAATCTCTCAATATCCTCCCCACCCTTTTTATTTATATGAAATTGTACATACAAGGTGAAAATAGGATACTTTTGACTATTTTGTGTGTTTTGTAGGTTCTAGGAGTTGTCTAAAGATGAAAAAAAAATTGGGAGAGGTATTATGACTTGGTATAATACATAATATACATAAAATTATTTATAACAATTATTAAGTCTTTAATCAAACTACTTTATTTCAGCCAGTCAAAACTGACATAGTGGACAAGCTAGTGAGAAGGGTGGAAAACTTCATTTGAGCTGATTTTAAGGTGTAACTAATGATTATAAGGCCATGAAGGGTATTTATAGGTGTAATAAAATACATACCATGTATTTTAATGGGAAAATTAATCCAAATTTGAGGCTAAGTGTGTAGGGTACATGAAAGAGGAGTTTTCTTGACAGTAGATGATGATAGCTCATTTTGGGATGATTCCATATGACCAAGACTACAAAAAAATCATGGAGTCACATGTTTTAAACCCTTTCCATTCATTAAAATAATAATACATATACCCAATAAATTTTAGGATGTTCAAATAGGGATAATCATGAAGGTAGTTTTCTTAAGCTAGAATAGGGAGTTTTATGCCATTTTGCAAGAGTTTCATGCCTTGTATGGACACTTGTTCTTCTTGACCTTAAATATTTCATCCCATGTCATATTATCATACAAAATTAAATAATTATCTTAGCTTTACAAGTGTCTGTATGAACCTTTGACTTCTCTCTTCTCCTCTCTCTCTCAAGTTCTATAAGAACTAACTATTTTGACCATTGTAACTTATCTTCCACCTGAGTATGGTCAAACCTTGAAATTTTTCATACCATTTAATCAATAATAAGACTAATTTTTACCTCTTAATTACTATTAATAGTGTGTTTCAATTGGATGTTTGATCTTTCATAAGTGACAACTCTTATTTCCTTAGCATGGTTATCTCACTCTTGCATCTATTTGTAGTTGGAAGGCTTATTATTGCATGGCATGTGAAGTTTTTAAGTAAGTGTCAAGGTTAACTGAGTTAGTCTATTCACTAGTTCCATTCAAGGCCTCTTATTTATTACTCCTAGACTAAACATTAATCCATAACCTCATAATGTAATATTGATGTGAAAAGATGTAGATTGGAGAAGTGTATGTTTGTTTAGTCTCTTGGTTTCATGTGTAACATGTATCTGGTTGGAAGTCATCAACTTATGTGGTGTATCACCTCCCTTAGGATATTTTTCTTTCTATTTTATCTCTCCCTTCCCCCTCCCCCACACCCACAAATTTTAGGTTTAGTAGTGATCTAAAGTGGTATATTAAGGGAGTTAGCCCTATCTAGAGATTCACCCCATCCTGAGGCTACCCACAAGCCTAGAGGTGTTTCAATTGTGCCAATCAGATGAAGAGATCTAAGACATATCCTCAAAGGGTAAAAAACCAAGTGATAATATGTAGACCTTGGATTTATGAAATTCATGCAATCCCATCAACATTGCACCAGTATCTCAAGTTCTCTCAGTATGGCATGGAGATCACCATCAATAGAGGTTTACAACCCTAAAAACATTGCAAAAATTTAGAGGCTAAGTATGAAATCTATAAATATCTCTTTGGCCTAGATATTGTTACCAAAAAGGACAAAGGCATGTAAATCCTTGTTGACTTAACATAGGCCACTTTCATAGACTCATAAAACATTGATTCATCTTCTCATATGCCACCTCTTAAAATGTCTAATATTTTTAATATCAAAACCAATGACCCATGAGAGTATTTGACCATTGACACATTCTACATTTACAATCTTCTATAGAATCCTAAGTTCTATGGAAGACTAAATCCAAAACACCTTTCATGGAATGGAAATCAAAGGGAAAATGTAAACCCCATAGTCCATCTCCTATCATTTTCACATTGGCACTAGCCAATAAGAGGGCCCACTTTAAAATTATGAAATATGGTTATACAATGACAAACTGACTAATTGTTATAAATATATCAAATTCCCCATTCCTAGTAGGATCATGGAGAATCAATCCTATGAAGGAGGAGGCCTTGGTCCTAATCAACAAGGAACTCTTGAGCCAATCTCTATATCTTGATATAAACAATCCTATGGTCTATAATTTAAAATTCTTAGGGGTGACCCCACTTATCTTATTCATGTTCCAACACCAACATCTAGTGATGACAATGCTAATAAAAAAGTAGAGTTTGACTATAGCCTTTATGAATACCTTGTCAGTACTAATCTATTTGACACCTATGTCATTTCCACCCTGACCCCAATTTTCATAATAATCCACTTCCTCTTTATCACCCTCAACTTATAGCCTATGACCAATGAGAATCCATAGTGGATGTAGATGAGTTTAAGAATGATGAGGCCTTTTCTAATTTTTTAGGCCTAAGAAACAATGTTTTATTAGGAGACCACAAATAAGGGTTCTCTATCAAACTAGATCCTATAGCCTATTTTGGAGAACAAGTGAACACCCTTAGCCACAAATAAATTAATAAAATATTAAGGACCCAAAGTGAAAAATTGTTTGAGGTGATTTTGGACTAAGGTAAATGTAAATAAAAAGGCCAATCTTTTGGTGAAAAACTATTTTAGGCACTAGTAGATGGGGGTGTTCATATTTCCTCAAATATAGCTTAGGATACCACCAATGATGAATTTTCTTTTAGGTCCAAGTTTATTTCTAAATAATAGCATGCCTTTGACCAAATTATCCAAGAATTTCCAACAGTGTTTGTAACATCACCATCCTTATGATTGGGATGTTCAGATTCATCTTGCTTAGGTGAACTTGAAGAACCAGTCCAAATAGAGGACTTCATCATTACAGGCCAATTTAAATCATTTTCGACTATTATAGAAGATGGATCGAATATTCTTATATAATATACTACATAATTCAACATCAAGACTCTAGATGACCCCAAATGGATCAAATTATGCATGTCCCTCACTTAGGAGGAGCATAAAATATTTACATCCATTTTGAGGGAATTTGTTGACATATTTGCTTGGGCCTACTTAAACATGCCATGTTTAGACCCTACCATGGTTGTACACCATCTTATTGTACATCCTGATGCAAAAATTATGCAAGATACATCCTTCCATTGATGTATTAGTAAAGAAAGAGTTAGAAAATCTCTTATAAGTGAGATGTATTTAGCCAATCAACTACTTAGAGTAGATCTAGAATGTTGTGTCAATTATTAATAGGCCAAAAGGAATCAAAATCGACACTACTTTCAAAGACATAAATAAGTCCTACCCCAAGGATGAATTTCCTTTACCAAACATTGACATGAAAGTTGACTCCATAGTGGGATATGAAATGCTTTCACTTATGGATAGATTTTCAAGATACAACTAGATCCAAATTGCACTAAAAGAGCAACATAAAAAATTATTCACCATTCCAATGGGAATTTTTTGTTATCAGGTTATGCCATTTAGACTCAAGAATATTGGAGCCATATACTAAAGAGCCATTACCATCATATTTCATGATATGATGCATGACATTATTGAAGATTATGTTAATGACATATTGGGTAAATCAAAGATCCATGTCAATCATCTAACCACACTATGAAAAATATTTGAGATACTTCATGAATACAAGGTTAGACTCAATCTTAAGAAGTGATTTTTTAGATTTACTTGAATAAAATTGTTAGGATTAATTGTGTCTCGTTAAGACATTAAATTAGATCCTAACAAAGTATAAGCCATTATAGAGATGTTAACACCTTCCAAATTGAAGCATCTCTATAGTTTGAAGTACAAGCTTCAATCTATTAGATACTTCACATCATAGTTAGTTGACAAATGACATCCACTTACATGGTTACTAATTAAGGGTGTCACATTTTATTGGGATGAAAACTGCCAAACAACTTTTCAACACCTAAATAAATATCTTGCCAATATACCTATTTTGTTACCACCTATGCTAGGAAATTCATTCCTACTGTATCTATTTGTCATAAACAAATCCTTAGGGGCACTTCTAGCTCAACATGATGACAAAGGAAATGAGCATGCCATGTAATATCTAAGATATACACTTTTTGCATATGAACACAATTATATGACTATTAAAAACATGTATTTAGTTATGATCTTTACATCATAGAAACTAAGAAATTACATGCTAAATAACAAGACCATGTTTATTTATAAATTACATCTGCTCAAGTATCTACTATCCAAAATAGCTTTACAAGGCCACATGGATAAATGGATCATGCTTCTAAGTGAGTTTGAGATTGAATATGTCAACCAAAAAGCCATAAAGGTATAAGTGCTTGTAGATCAACTTTCTAAAGTTCCCCTTTTAGAGACATAATCATTGACTTTTCAATTCCCAAGCAAGTCCATATGACCATCATTGAAATACCTCTTTAGGAGCAATTCTAGAAGTTATATTTTGATGGATCATTCACATCTAAATGGATTTGGGGTAGGCTTATTTTTTATTACACCACAAGGGGATATTATCCCTAAATAATTTCATATCAACTTTATTTGTACTAACAACATGGCTGAATATGAAGCACTTGATGCAGAGCTTCATGATGAAGTAAAATGGAATATACAACATCTCAAGGTTTATTGTGATTCTTAGTTAATCATCAATCAAGTTATAGACCACTTTCAAACCAAATATGACAAGACAGTACCATAGAAATACATGGTCAACACTCTCAAATAGTATATTAATGAAATATATTTTGGAAATATTCCTAGGGCTAGTAACAGGACAATGGATGCCATGGCCACTATTGGCTCTTTGATCTGACACACTGATAAGGCAAACAAATATCAATTCCTCATTGAAAGTCTTTTAACACCACTCATAAAACTTCAACCATTATAATGATATATGATATTATTTGTCCTATTTCTATATGGTATTAAAACCTCTTTAATTACATTCATGACCATATTATTCCATCAGGCCTATCACACAAATATAAAAAGGCCTTCACCCACAAATCCATATGATATACCTTACTTGGACTGATCCTTTACTACCATAGCTTTCATATAAATTTTATTCATTATTTAAATTTTTTAGAATAAACATTATTATTATTATTATAGTAAGTTCATAAAGGAGTATGTATATCCCACACTATTGCAACCATCTTAGCCAAAAAATTCCTATTTACTGGTTATTATTGGCAAACTATGGATGAAGATGTAGTTGTTTATGTCAAAAGGTACAACTAATTTCAAAGTCATGCAAATCTAAGTCATGCCATAGATAAAACACTAAAACCAATGCTTACACCATGGCCATTTGCCATATGGGGCATCAACCTCATTGGGAATATTAATTCCACCTCATCTTATGGCCATAAACACATCATTATCGCTATTGAATATTTCATTAAGTGGGTTGAAGTTATACCCCTCATGTGATTGGAAGAAAAATTTATAAATTCATCTTTAATCATCGCATTTGTCATTATGGTATCCCATCTAACATTATATCTGATAATGGTGGATTGTTTAAGATCAAGGATGTCAAAACACTATGTGTTCAGTATAACATTACTCAACATTTTTTTACCACATATTACCCTCAAGGTAATGGAAAAGCAGAGGCATCTAGTAAAATAATTATTAACATACTTAACAATATTATCAATGATGATGGCCATGATTGGCACCTCCAAATATTCTACACCCTTTGGGAAAACTACACTAATTACTGTATCCCAATAGGATCCACTCCAAATTCTCCAGTTTAAGTTACTGATTCCATTCTTCTCATTGAGGTTGAGTTACATTCTTTGTGTATCTCATTGATGCATGTTATGGATGATAAATATTACTGAGTAGTTCTCTTGTAAGAGATGAAGTTGCTTTATGAGAAATGCATGGACACTATCAACAACCTTCAAGCATACCATAACCAAATCCATGTCCACTATAACTGGTGCATCAAACATAGAGAGTTAAAACTTCGTGATATTTTTCTTAAAGAAAACCAATAGAATATCATGGCTGAGAAGAAGAACAAGGGAAAGTTAAAACCCAACTAGATAGGCCCCTTTATCAGTGTTGAAAATTATGGCTCTAGAGCATACAGGCTTGCTACACCAGATAGGGATAAACTTGATGATCTAATATCATACACCTCAAGCATTATTGAGGCTATTTTAATTGTATTATAATATAAAAATAATTATTTGTAACATTTACTATACTAGTATAACATACCTTTCCTTTTGACTAAATTTTTTTTACCCTCCCTCCCAACCCGTTTTGACCTTGGTTCCATTCCTTTGGTTCTTTAGGCACCTTCAACGAGAGGATTCAAATCAATTTTTAGTAGTTGATTTAGTATTCTAGACAAAGGAAGTATTTTGGATTATTATGATAATGGTTTGGATGTTGCATCATTCATTTCTTGTCTTATTTCATTACTAGTGTTCTTGATTATAACACCTTTGGGAAAATTATTGTTTCACTTTATGTTACTAATTATAACTACCTTTAATAGAATTAGTATATTTTACCTATGTCATTATTTCCTAATTATAACTTCCTATGGGTAAATTAGGGACAACACCTTTATCATGCCTTTAATTCCCATCTTTCCTTTCATATGTCATATTCCATTTGCCTAATTTAAACTTACTTCTACCTAGTCAGATTTCTCCTTTGTAAGGTAGAAACAAAGTGACTTTAGGTCCCATATTGGGACTATGTAGGTGGTGATCAATTCACATTGAGGTCATCTCAGTCACCCTTTTCCATGTTCTCTCCATTTTGTGATCTAGACCATTTGGCATCTTGTAATTATCAATCGAGTTGAGATGCTTAAAAAAAACTAAAAACATCTTCAAAAGATCTACAAAATCCTAAAAATCCCCAAATCAACCACTTCTTTCCCTTAAAGATTTTGGGACCCCTAGATATTTCATAATAAACCACTTATCATTTACTTTACCCATCCTTGTTGGCCCTTAAGCCTTATGTTCTCACTCTTTTGAGAGTTTTCATATTGTGCATTTTGTATTTGACTTTGATACATTAATGATAGTTAAGCATCATATCACACTCTCACCATTTTGTGAGCCCATTCCCATATTCCTATATACCACAATAATATTTTTCTTATCATCATCTTCTTTTATCCCATATCATGGGAGAATGACATTTGGCCTAGATTTTCTATTGAAATTTGAATCTATGGAACTATGTAGGCAACATCTATTTGCCTAGTGAATTTGGAGTCATCTCAACTATCCCTTCCTTTTATTATATCCCCCCATATTATTTTTTTTATTTCATTGTCTCCTATAGCCTATGAATTTTTTTTGTCATCTTGTGTACCATTGTTTCCCTATAATCTCAAGGCCACCTTGTGTCATTTGTTTAGTTTTTTTTTTTTGGTGATAACAATGTGATTAACCATTGTTTATGTTTATTTCTTTTTTTCCTCATTGTTTTATTCTATCTTTATTTTATATCTCTTGTTATTTTGTTTTTCTATCTCATTTGTTTACCTATTTGTTTTCTTTCTTGTTGTACCTTGACTTAGTATATTTGCATTCATTAGGTGTTTCCTTACACATTATACTTAATTCCATCCATATTCATATGTCAACATTGTCATCATGGTTTTTATCACTGGTTCATTACTTTCACTTACTTATTGGATCACGTGTAAACCTGTATGCATATTTTGGCTTAGTTACATGGTGTTTTATATCATCATTCCCATCATGTGCCATAAAAATTTAGCTTGATAAATCTTAAAAGCAATGCAGACATAATACTTCTCCTTGGCACTTGAAAAATTCTTGATCTATCCCAATCATTTCCCAAATATAAAGTAATTAAATCACAAATGAATTTTAATCCTTGCTAGTGAGGACATGCATCTCTATACTATAAGGTTTCCAAAATTCTTATTTCTCATCTATACCAAATTTCTCTTACTCTGTGAGTATGGATTTAGTCTATAAATACACTTTTTCTAATTTTTCATATGACTTCCATCATTCTAACAGTGATTTTAAAAACCTTTGGGAAAATCATTGTGTATCATCCCACCTGCAAAGCTAATGATTATAACCACCTATGGTAAATCATTATGTTTCAATCTATCTAGAGGTTAATGATTATAACCACATTTGGGCAAATCATTATCTTTTTTATACATAACTAGGTGACATTTTCATTTTGATAATGCTTATAACCACATTTGGGCAAAAAATTATCTCTATCCACTCAACAATGGCATTTTTTCATCCTACCAATGATTATAACCACTTGTGGGAAATTCATTATTTTCCCTTTTTATGATTATAACCATCTTTGGGAAAATCATTCTCTTATTACCCTTATCATTTGGATAATTATTATAACTACCTTTGGGTGAATCATCCTTTTTATCCACCCACTTGGGGAAACTAATTGTACCATTAATTATAACTTCATTTGTGCAAATTATTCTTTTCCATCCCCTTTTTCCCATTTGGTCCCATAATTTTCTTTTTTTGAGTTACCAGTCATTGACCTTCTTTTCAAGCTACTCTGTCAATGGGGAATCTTGAGCTCATGCATCACTTGTTAGATTATTTCACATAAATTACCTTTTTATTCTTTAATAAGATGTTATTATGCCTATAGCTTGTAATCACTTCCCAAACAAAGAACTGTAGGCATCCAATTCTAGCCACAACTATCCTCTGACTAGATTTCAGATTGCTTCTTAATCCAATGAATCATTAAACATGCCAATTTTTGGCACACATTATTCATCAATTATTATAATCATCTTGAGGCATCCCTATTTAAGGTACTAGCTTGTATGCAACAATAACCTCTCATAGACTCATCCTTAATCACCTTGCGACACAAAAACTATCAATTTGGCCTATAGACCCATTAAGTGTGGCACTTAATCAATTCTTAAAATAGATAAAATGCTAATCAAATTGAATCATATAATTAAATAATATTAAATGCTTAGTTTAATTATCCATTTTCAATTAATGAGTATCTAAAAATGGAAATTCTAGAACATCAGAATATCAAGTGTTTTCATCATTACCTTTATGAGTTGTTAAGCTCTTCCAAAATATATCAAAATATAGAATTTAAGATCCATGCCTAGTAATTTAAAATCATAATTATATAAATTTTAACTCAACTAGAGTTAGTCTCAACTGACCTAGGGTTAGTTTCAACCCATTCCATGTTTAAACTCAGCCTTAACTCACCTTGGGTGATAACTATTTCTTGAGGATATAAATACAAGTCCAAGCCTATTAATTTTGAATCTATTTTTTTATGAAAATTTATTATTCACAAATGTATTCAAAGCCTTTGATAGTGTAGTGTTATAATTCATAAATGCCTTGAAAATAGTGTTACCATATTCAAATCTTAAGCCAAGCAATCAAGCCAAGGTGCTAATGAAAGGTGAAGCCAACAAATCTCTAGTGATGAAGATTTATTTATGCACAAGCTGAGCAATCCATTCAACAAGCCATTTAGAGCTCCAAGTAAGGTAAAAGAGTGTTTTATTTTATGTTTTAGTTGTGTTTTAATATACATACTTATTACTATGTTTAGCCTAGTGTCTAGGCTAGAGGTGTTGGGATCTTAATGTGTTCATTTGAGTTTTATTTATTAGAATAAAACAAGACTAACCTCCCTGCTATGTATTATTTTTCTATAGAACATAGTTGAATATGTTTTAGGATAATAATTTGAGAGGTGCCTTAGGATTCTAAGGCCTGAGGTTGCCTATAATTAGGTCTTAGCTAATGTATGGCTCAAACACAACATTATAAAGGGGAAATTAAAATAGTGGTTATTGAATGGTTAGAGGTTAAACCCTAAGGGATACATTTTCTCTAGTATCATAATCAAATTTAGTCTTGATATTATAATATCCATGGCCCTTATGAATAGATTGTATAGCTTTGCCAACATTGCTTACATGCAGGTAGAATGGGACTCATTTTTGGACATTCTCTTGAATTTTGACAAAATTATGGCCTTAGGGGAGATTATCAATGTCATATTGAAGGCAAAAATGTTCAAACATGAACTAAGGCCAACTGATGATAATGTGTACATGATATCTTATATATTAGATGCAATCATTAGGATGGTTCATAGAGATCAAGGAAAACTATGGTAGTCATCTGTAGAATACTTGGATACAAAATATGTGAGGACTATTATTTCCTTTTTTTTATAGATTCAAAAATGAGATTATTAGAATTTATGAGGAAATTTATCTCTAATTATACCAAGCTATTAATGTTACTCATATGCCTAGGATATCTAAAAATTAGAGAAGGAACATAACCAAAATAGAGTATTATTGGTACTACCTAAACTATACCATAGTCAGAATTGAGAAAATAAGATCACCCCCTTTGTTTTTACCATGCCATGATCTAGACAAGGTGGTTGAGAAAGATATATCCCACTAAGTATATAACAATATATATGAGTATATTAGCCTTAAACATCATGATTTTTTCTATAATAACCCCCTAAGCATCAAGTAGATTTATTTTATAGTGAGGGCACACTTTAATTATGTGGGGAAAGTTCAGATCCCATTACAATTTATATGTGGCCCACTTTAGAGAATGGGAACTAAAGGAAAAATTTAGAAGCTTTATTCAACTCCTCAAGGATAAAAAGTGGGTGATCATTAGATATGGTCACTAATAATATAAAAATGATGTTATCTTTTTGAATGCTTTAGATGATTCCAAAGACTGGACATGCATGAGGGAAAAAAATGTTAATGGTCATTACCCAAGCCATCCAATATGACTCAAAAATTATCAAAGAGTAGGATAATGATTTGGTAAGGTAGGAAAAAAGGGTATGGAGTAAATGGAAACTATCACAATCACAGGACCTAGTAGAATAATACTAGCATCCCTCTCTTATAGAATAAGGTACCAATCTATTAGAGGGAGAACCTTATGGTCAAAGGTAAGAAAACCTCCATATTATGAAGTATATTATTAGAGTTATTATTATTACTCATCTCCATTTAGTTACTACTACCATGGGTATGAATACTAAAACTAAGAGGAATGCACCTCCTTAGTATAAACAAATAAGTACATTCTCTTGGGTACCTCTCTCTCTACTTATTATAGTTACACATGTAAGTTTCCCTGAGTTTATGCTAGGTTCATTGTCATCTATTCCATCTACTCCTCCACTTCCATCACCTCAATTACATCCATCCCCATTAATCACCATCAATGAGGGGATATCTCTTCAAATACTCAATACTATACCAATCTCATTTCTATCCATTCTCCCCCACTACTATTGATCCACTTCCCATTTATTCACCATCACCTAAAATAGTAATCCCTAATATTGTGGTTAATTTATTGGTTTTATCTTCTCCCTCACTTCCTATTACTTCAACATTTAGTTACAAAAGAAAATCCAGAGTCCTTCTATCCTCCTTCAATGTCTAATAACTAGAGGAAAGGCCATCACTAGGTCTTTCTACTCTTGTAAGATCCCTTGATGAGGAAGTAGAGGAAGAAGAACATGGGTATGTAATATCACTATTGGATTATACTCTAGATTAATATGAAGGGAATGTAGAAATAATTAAGGGACCAGAGTAAATCTAAATAGAGGAAAGATACCAATATGATATACATGAGGTAGAACTAGAAAAAGTGAAAGCAATGAGCTTGGGAAGGTTGTAGGAAGAATAAAATCCACCTAGGGCACTAGACTACAAGATCGTCACTAAGGAATAAAGAAAAATTATTAATAAATTAGTTTATTCTATTGATTATTCCATTACTATTTTAGATAATCAAGTTACAAATATTCCACCTATTATTCCTAGGCCACAATTTTCTAGTTCCATTGATTCTGCTATTCTTTTAACATGGACCCAAATAATGGTTCCTTAAAAGATATTCTATTTTAAGAATTTAGTTTCAATTTATATTTTTGATCTACAAGGGCCACTATTCCACCAAAAATATTTATCTCAATAGAGCCACCATTTCCATGATATTCACATGTATAATTAGCCATAATGATAGTTGTAAAACTCCATAGCTGATAAAATATGTGGCTAAAGTCACCTCACAAAGGGAAACATTGGGATGGAAAAGGATTATTTAGAAACCAATCTAATTCCTTATTTAAATAATGATTCATTAATACTTATAGTAATGAATCCATCTCTAATGATTACTCCACTAACTACCTCTAAAGAATAAAGCCAACTTAAAGGAGGAGAAATTATTATTCCCCAATGGGCTAAATAACTACAAGGATAAAGAGATGATAGAAAAAACTTAGTCCTCATTGAGATACCCATGGTCTCTATCATATTTGATAAAAAAATGGCATAATTCAAAGGTTAAAAAAGAGAAAAGCAGTAAACACAAGAACAAAGAAGGAGATAGAGTATGAATAAAGAGAAAACTTGTTTCCCTTGGCCGAAAAGAGGGAAAGGAATATGAATGACCCTACATAATATACATAGGTTTTATTATCTTTTGTTCATATAATTAGGGAGGATATGAAGGATATGTATAGGAGTGATGAATAATCACAACAAAATCTAATGTAGAGACAAATCATCCATGCCCTTAGAGAAATTATAGACAATGTTTAGAGTGGAGCCACAAAGTTTTATAACATTTTGAATAATATTTGAGTATTTAGGGATGAGATTCAACATGATAGGGTAAATATGATAAAACTTTAGTACCAATTAAAATAGTTTAAAAGAGGATTAATTTCCTAGTTTAGTGTGCAAAAAAATAGTGATTTCAATCATCTGAACCTAATGCCTGCCTAAGATGTTGCATGAGCTTTAAGCTATGTAATTTCAAAAAGGGATGGTGCCTTTAACTGGCACTTGTAGATGAAGGTTTTGAAATACTTATGAAATAAAATATAGATAGATTTAAGGATGAAGTTAAAGGAATCATATACAAAACTAATGATGAGATTCTAATGTTAATTTTTTTCAAGATAGAGTAACTAAGTCTAAAGCCCTTGGAGTGAAATTTAAGGGCTCAAAAGTAGAGAATACAAGATTGATGACTAAGTCCATCAAGTATTTAAGCCTTCCGTGCTCAATTTTTATATTATCGATAAAGATTTTGAAACTAAACACACATTATTTGAGATACTAGAAGACACAAATGCAACATCAAGGTCAGTATTGAACACATAGTCAACTATGAGTATTACGATGCCATCAAAGGGTCCCCATTTTTTTGGATATGTAGTAATTCATACTAAAAGAGGACCAATTTTGATTCTTTAATGGGATAAAATAGATAATTTTATTTTTACAATTATTCCACAGCCATTTTCCTCTTCTACTAGTGTCACATCAACACCACCTTAAGTATCTATATATCTTTGCATGTCTAAATTTATTTGTCATATATATATGTATGTATTTATGTATATACATATATATTGGTTAAGGAATCCTATTCATGTATGGACTTTTATATATGTATGTTATTTGATTTTGACACCCACTTCTATTGTTGGAGATTTAAATTTAGATTTATCTTGGAGGATGATGCATCCCCTCCCCAAGCCTATATATATGTGTGTGTGTGTGTGTGTGTATCCTCCCAATCCCAAAGAGAAGATAATTTTGGCTATTAATATTAATATTAATATATATATATATATATATATATATATATATATATATATATATATATGTATGTATGTATGTATGTATGTATGTATGTATGTATGTATGTATGTATGTATGTATGTATGCATAGGTTGAGGAATCATAGTCATGTATACACTTTTTTATATGCATGTTATTCAAAATGAAAACCACTTCTATTGTTGGAGATTTAAATTTAGACTTATCTTGGAGGATGAGGCACCCCTTCCCCAAGCCTATATATATGTGTATCCTCCCAATCCCAAAGAGAGGATACTTTTGGCTATTAATATTAATATAAAGTTATGAAATTGTTTTGAAATTGGTCTTGATGTGTAAATCTTATAGGAAGTTTTATGAAATTTTTATCTTATTATTTTGGTTATGCATAAGTATTCATCTTGCACTATTGATAATTTGAATTATTTTATGTAATATTCATAATATCTCTTTGTATATGTATAATTATAATATCACAAATAAAACAACCTTTAATTATATATGCTAAAGTACAATGTACTCTTGTTCCCTTCAAATATTAACTATGTTTGATTGGTTTTATACTTATATTAACTTGTATCAAGTGTTGGTTCCTAATTGCTTATCCATCCTTTTATGCAAGAGCTAGTTTAGAAATGTTTTCATCTTGTTTGGTCCACAAAACTTCTTTATTTCCCTAATTTTACTTATTTTTAAATTTATTTTGACCCTACCCAACTTATGTTAGATTCATCATCAATCCACCCTTCTCAAGTATATCTATATTTATATCATACAAAACCATTTGAGGTAAACAACTACTCTATCCATCACTATTACACCAATAGGTTGTTTATAAAACCTAATACACCATAAATAATGCCTCAGATTGAATATTTCTTCACCATTTTTAAAACATAAGTGGATAGCTTTTAATGTTCCATATTGTGTATAAAACCCACATGAAAAATATTTTTTATGGTAAGCTTACTAAATTATCTTTATTTCAAAATAAGATCCATTAGTTTGGGTATATATTTTTAAAAGGAATGTATATTTTTTGATTTCCTAAGAATGTTCATGAAATGAGAAGCTTCATGGGGTGGATAGTTATCACTAAACATTTGTTGAATTTTTTTACAAGGTGGCTAACCCAATAATTTCGTTGTAGCACAATGGAATAAATTTTGTCAATACCACAATGTGAGGAGTATTTCCAAAGGTTCAAGAAATTATTTAATATTAAAAAAATACACATAATTTTGGATTCGAATAGTAACTTTGAGATTTGGTCTAGAAAATACATTAATGGCTTAGGTTACATACTGTAGACACATAAATTTGGTCAAAAGTGATTTAAAATGTTAATTACTGCCTCATTCTAAACCACATGATTTGTAGACAAATACATGACTCTTATTTGCCATTCCCCTAAGACTTTTATCTATATTTGGGCTCGACCCTTTGTTACCTATCATGACTATACAAATATTTCAATGTCAAAGGCTCAAATTTTTTAGCATCACCCTCATAATGTATCTATAAAAGTACTATTGTTTTTAATCTTTTAGGATAAGTCTACCCTATGTAAATAAGATCATTATCACACTCATGGATACTTACACCAACCATGTCCCATGCCAAATAATGGATAGTTTCTAAAATTATAAAAATTATTTTGGGTCTTCCCACATATTATATAGAACCACTTGTAATTCACTCATCTCAAGCTTATAGACTATTGAAAATTAAGAAAATTTTCCCTATTCTTTCCAAATTCAAGATCATTCACAAGGAGCAGACATAAGACAAGTATAGATCACCTCAAAATAATTCAAGAGATATCATTAGAAAGTATAATATATAAATTTTTAGTTGTATACACATTTTCAAGGCATATGATTGTGAAATCACTCTTGGTAGGATAACTACGTGGGATTGATTTCCATCCTTCAAGTATTGGATACGTATGAAAAAATCAATCATCAATGGGATGATTGAGGTCATATTACTATTACAGTCCCTTATTTTTTATGTTTCAAAGCTATTAAATTTACCTTAGGGGTTTAAGGTAAAAATAATAAAAATATAAAATTTTACATGATATAACCGTAATTAAAATATCTCAAATTAATTAGTAATCATAGGCATAGAAGGTACATCAACCATTTTTTTCACTATCAATTGGGACAATTCCATAGTCAACAGACTTGAGTGGCATGCATTCTAGTCTTCCTATAATGGTTGTGTAAAAAAATATTTTTTGATTATGTTGCCAATTTTTCATTTCCAAAATTATTATTCTTTCTATATTTTCCTATCAGTCATTTACCATAGTTAACTCAAACAAGTTTGAAATCAATGGAATAAAATTGATTGTATTACTATCCACTTGGAGCAAACTTGTACAAAATTAATTTATGATTTTTCTTAATCATGAGCCATCATATTCATCCCATTCATTTATTTCCACTTTCAAATATTTTGAATAATCAACGTAAATCTATGTTTGAGCTTGGTTATTATTTTCCTAGTACTTAATAAAAATAACAATTTTCCATATTTAGTAATTGCTAGAATAAAAATTGTTGATTATTTTACATTTGTATTGTATTTTAATTATTTTACACATATAACTATACAACTCTTATGTGTTTTGTCATATTTTGAATCAAACATACTGGTAAACCCATACATTTATTTTTAGCTTTGATTTATTTTCATTTTTTGATAGGGTTTCAAATTAATTTATCATTTTTATAAAAAACATATTCCTTTCTAATTTAATTTTTAAATTTAAATTTAAATTTTATTTTTTTTCTATTTGTTTTCATATAAACTATGTTATGTTATTTTTATATCTCATAGGAGTGTTTTTTTGGGAAAAATTTTACCTAATCCATGTGTGAGGGATATTTCCCCAATACTCATTCCATTCGATAAAATTATTTACATATTTTAGTTTCCATGTAATTTACAATATATCAGGTCCACTTTAGGGTTTTGATTTTCATCCATAGGAAGACTTTGATTATTTTTACTTGTAATGTATCACTAAGTGGTTATCCTTAGGAAGTTACTCTAAACATAAATTTGTATATAGGATAGTGTGGATATGAGAATGGTAGAATTATCCGTAGTTATTACCTTCATGGATATGTTTATTATTTATTACTGGGATTAATATATCTAGGATCCTACAAAGAAAACACAACTTGACAAGATGCACCCATTTTAATTTTTATTTTACACCTTTGCATGCCACTCAAGAAGTTTACTTATTATATTCATTTAATTCATAGTGTTATATTAAGTGGAATTACCATAGATCATAGTCAAACTAATTTGGTATCTTCTAAAATGAATAGCATATACAATTTTTATCAATACTATGAAGCAACCCTTAAAAATTATGTACACATTGAATAATACATTATTGATTAGCTTGATAATAAATATAATAAAATATTAAATATAATACTATAAGATATGATATAAATGATCCAAATGAGAGCTGACCTTCAACAAGTAAATAGATGTCCAAATTTTGTCAAGGACTTTGACAATGTCCCCAAAAAGTGGATAAGGTTTTCCATTTACTCATTGCATCTAAGACTTAACATCAATCACAAATGACATCATATAAATAAATATAGTAAGATATTCCTTTCTAATTTTTTAATCCTCCAATTTTAGATGTTCTATTTTACATAATTTTTTAATTCCTATATCAAAACTTATAGTTAAAACATCCTTAGGTATAGAGGCATCACTGAGTTTACAAATATTTAAGATGCTTATTTAAGTAATGGTATCATATACACCTCTCTTGATTTCTACATAAGGTCCATTACCAAATTCACCTAATTCATACTCCATTGAGTAAATTATTATAACTTTACATGATAAAGGATTGTAATTACGGAAAGGAGTCTCTAAAACTACTCACTCAATGGATTATTATTATTTTCTTCATAATCCTTGTTAATTCCATGAAACATGCTTGGAATATGATTTAATTGATAAAATTTTACCCAATAACCTATAAGAAGCCTCAATTATTATTATTTACAATGAAATATTATCTCCCTCTTTAATCATTTACAGTATTCAACCCATTGGAAAGTGAAAATTTATCACACTTTTTGATCAATATTGAAAACTTAATTATGCACAAATTGTTAAATTAAAGAAAGGATCAAACAAGAAAATCATTGAATACATTCTTAGGTATAAATGCATGGTAGCCAAGAGGACAAACACTATGCTAGATAATGAATTAAAATATATTTTCACATAAATCCTGCTATCACCACTATTATAAATATTGTCATTGATGTCAAAGGTCTAGCATTATTGGTGATAAAGGACCCATTGCATTTAATAGTGTTTTTAATATTCATATCTTGGATAATGTGTGTTAATATTAATGAATATATTTCTGGTTGCATATAAGTCAAAAGAGGGACCATGGAGAAGTCAAAGAGTCATGGGGTAAAGACAAAAGAGGAATGGGATGCATTTTCTCATGGAGAGTCATCTTGAAGAATTCCAAGAGTCACCATGTGAAGACAAAAGAGGGATGGTGAATTTTTCCATGAAGGGATGCTTTGAGGAATATGAAAAGTCACCAAGATAAAGACAAAAGAAGAAAGGATGCACTTGATTATGAAGGGTCACCATACTAATTTTCAAATGCAAGGATATGAAGGGTCATGAGAGTTTAGTGCCATTTTCTATGAGGATTGAAGGGTCACAAAGGGTGAATGCCAAAGGTCATTTGGAAAGCTATAAATAAAGGCTTGATAATACATTTTTTATATGCAAGAGTGTGCATTGTTTGTATTTGTTTTTGAAGAGATAAAAGTAGGAGATATTGTAGAGTTCTATCATTTTTTGAGTAAGCAACATTGAGAGATAGTTGTGTTTTATAAAAAAGAGGGGTTGGTGCTCCTGTGGGTTGGTGCTCACAAATCTTTGCAAGGGGTTTGTGCTCACAAATAGTTTTTGTGTTGGTGATCGGCAAAGGGGTTGGTGCTCCTTCAAGTTGGTGCTTCCAAAATTTGTAATTTGAGTTGGCAGTCATTCATATACTTTAGATTATTCTTCATGGTTTTTCCCACTTTGGGTTTCCACATAAAAATATGTTCTCTCTCTCTCTCTCTCTCTCTCTCTCTCTCTCTCTCTCTCTCTCTCTCTCTCTCTCTCTCTCTCTCTCTCTCTCTCTCTCTCTCTCTCTCTCTCTCTCTCTCTCTCGTGTGGTGTATATTATTTTTTTAGTTTTATTTCATATCTTTAATGTGTGATTAAGTGGTTAAATAAAAGAAACTAGATTAAGTAAAATATGTATAATATATTGATATAAACCCCCTCTTAGTATATTTCATGCTTAATAATTGGTATTAGAGCAGGTTCCTTTTGAAAAAATTTTATAGCTTGAAGGTAGATCAGGAAAGCATGATGGCTAGATCACATGAAGGTTTTTTTACAAATAAGGCACCTTTATTTGATGGGACAAATTATGTTTTTTTTAGCATAAGGATGAAGACTTATTTCATGGCCCTTGGATTCGACATTTGGCAAGTAGTGGTGGAGGAATATGAAGAGCCATAGACACTTGTAACTACTCCTATAGAAAATAAGGTGAGTGAAAATAATGATAAAGATTTAAATGTTATTTTATGTGGTTTATGTGAAACAAAATTTGTTAAAGTTATGCAATATAAATCTACTCATGAAACTTGGGTAAAATTTGATGATATTTACAAAGGTGATGGAAAGGTTTAACAAGATAAGCTTTAAACTTTTAGAAGATAGTTTGAGAGTTATAAGATGGAAGAGGAAGAAAACATAGCAAGTTATCTTTTGTAGGTTCATCAAATAGTTAATCAAATTCAAGGTCTTGGAGAAAAGTTAGAAGAATTAATTGTGGTTCAAAAATTTTTGAGATCTCTACCATTGATATATGATACAAAACTTTTAGCAATTGAAGAGATGAAGAATTTATCCAAGATAAAGATGGATGAACTACATGGTATTCTTATGGCATATGAGATGTGAACTGAACAAGAGAAACCCTCAAAGAGAGAAGCTACTTTGAAGACATCAAATAAAGAAAAGGCTAAGATTCAAGAATCAAGTGACAGTTTTAGCAATGATGAAGATCAAAATAGAGCTCTATTCATTCACAAGCCAAAAAATGGCACAGGTAAATATCAAGGAAAATTATCATTTAAATGTTTTAATTGTGGAAAGATTGGACATTTTGTAGCAAAGTGCCTAGATAAGGGTAATAGTGATAATGAAGAAGGAAAGTCTATATACAAGAAGAATTTCAAAGGACAATTCAAGAAGGAATTTGAGAAGAAGATTTTTTATTATAAATATCCTACCTCAGCCGAAGATAGTGGAGTCAATGATTTAGAAGAAGAGATTCTATTAATGGCCATACATGAAGATGCCTCTACAAGCAAAAGTACAAATGATCAAGAAGAAGAATAGGATGAAGCCAAAGTGAATCTAGAAGGAGAACTAATTTGTGCCTTAGAAGAGTTAAAAACTCTTAAGAAGAAGAATTGGAAATTAAAATTATAGATCGATAAAAATGAAAAGGAGTCAAAAGAAACAATTGAAGATCTACAAGCACACTTTGAAGAAGCTAAGAAGAATGAAGAAGATCTAACGACATAGTTGTAAATAATAAGTAAAGAATGTGAAAGGTATGTTATTAAAATTTCTTATTTAAAAGTAGATCTTGAGAAAACAAATAAAGCAATCAATGATAGAGTATCCAATGATTCAAAATTTGAGAATAACACTAATATGTTGAATAAGATATTATAAATTTAAAGATCAATGTTAGATAAGATAGGTATCAGATTTGAAAAAGAGAAATGTGAGGCCACTACTTTCACAAATAAGGAAAAAGGAAAGAGCTATGCTGAAGATCTTACAAAAGAGGAAATAAAAAGGGAAGAAGTTAAGAATACAGGGGACATCTCAAACAAAGAAGGCTAGAAAGAACAAAGCTATAAAAGGTAATCAGGTCAGAGATACACAAATAGGTCCTATTTTTATAGTTATTTTATTTTAATGGATATGTTTATAAAAAAAATAGAATTTCAAAAAAGGGCTAACAATTTTAGAAATAAGGAGAAGGAAAGTCATGCAGAGTCAAGCATAAGCCACAACTATTTTTCTCCTCTATCAGGATTTAAAAAAGAGGCCATAATATGTTACAAGTGAAACAACTTTAGACACATATCCTGGTACTATAGAATCATGTTTAAGTTAGTCAATAAGGACTAGAGTTTCAAGGCTCCATTCATCAAGAAGAAATTTTAGACATGTTCATGGTAGAAGAAACAACCAAAAAAATCTATGTTGGTGTAGACAACTTTGCATGCAAGAAATGAAGAAAATCCATAGTTACTTGATAGTAGATGTTCAAGGCATATGATAGGAGAGAAAATCAATTTTATAACCTTGAATAAGATCAATGGTGGCATAGTGAAATTCAAAGATAATACTACTGCCAGAATTGCCAAAAAAGGTACACTAAGTTTGGATAATGGTAGAACTAAAACTAAAAATATTTTGTATGTAGAAGGTCTTAAGCATAATATATTGAGTGTAAGTCAAATGTGTAATTAGGGGCACACACTACATTTTTATGTAGAAGGTTTTGAAATTATAAGAAAAGATTTAGATGTGTTGGTCGCAGATGCTCAGAGAACAGGCAATAATTTATATATGCTATCAGACATCAAAGGTCAAAGATGTTGTTTGAGTCAAATTGAAGAAATTTGGTTATGGCACATGATAATGGAACACATAAATTTTGATGATATTTTCAAAATCAGCAAGAAGCAAGTAGTCAAAAATCTTCCAAAGATTATAAATCCATCTGACACACTTTGTGAACCTTGTTAGCATGGGAAGTAGGCCAGAAGGTGGTTCAAAACAAAAGAGTACTTGACCAATTAGATGCTAGAGCTTGTTCACACTAATCTATGTGGATCTAAGATAACTCAAAGTACTTAAGGTAAGAAATATTTCATGTTTTTTATTGATTATTTTTCACGTATGACTTGGGTAATATTTTTAAATAAAAAATCAAAAGCATTCAGACATTTCAAAGCATTCAAAGCATTAGTTGAGAATGAATCCAAATTGAAGATTAAGTTTCTAAGATATTATCGAGGAGGAGAATTCATGTCAAATTAGTTTATTGAGTTTTGTGAATACCATGGAATGAAGAGACATTATTCAGTAGCTATAACTCTACATCAAAATAGAGTAGTTAAGCAGAGAAACAGAATAGTTCAGGAGATGGTGAGAACACTGCTAAATGAATCCAAGATACCAGATAAATATTAGAGAGAGGTATTTTATATAGTATTTCATATTTATAATATAACATTATTGAGATTCAATAGTGACAAGACTCCTTATGAGCTATGGAAAGACAAACTAGTAACAGTTGATTATTTTAGAGTTTTCAGTAGTAGATGCTTCATAAAGAAAACCGATGAAAAACTTGGTAAGTTTGAATCTAGAGTAGATGAAGGTATATTTATTGGTTATTCTTGTAAAATTAAAGATTATAAATGTTATAATAAAATAAATAAGAAAATTATTGAAAGTACAAGTGTCAAGATAGAAAAATATGGAATATAAAGAATCAGTGATCCAGTAGACATTCCTAAAATCATTGAAGAGGAAGATTTTGAAGAATCAAAGGAAGATGAGAAGAAGGAGAAAAAGGAAACCAAAAACCCATCCAAATATGTCCAAAGAAATCATAATGAAATTGATATCATCAGGAACATAAATGAAGAATGATGGTAAGTGAATCTGAGCAAGTTAATTTTTTTTTGTTATCCAAAATTTAGCCTAGAACTTTTTCAAAACATAGACATGATAAGCATTGGGTTAAGGCAATGGATGAAGAATTAAATTAGATAGAAAAGAATGATACTTTGGAATTAGTGGCTAGACCAAAAGATCATAATGTGATAGGAATCAAATGGGTTTATAGAAATAAGTTGAATAAAAATGGAGAAGTGACCAGGAATAAAGAAAGATTAGTATGTAAAGGATATGCTCAAATTGAGGGAATAGATTTTGAAGAAAATTTTTCACCAGTGGCAAGTCTAGAGGATATTAGAATGTTTCTTGCATATGCAGTGTTTGAAAATTTCAAAGTGTTTTAGATGGATGTTAAATCTACCTTCCTAAATGAGAATATAGAAGAAGAGGTCTATATTGAGTAGCCTGAGGGATTTATTCTCTTAAATATTAGTATCCATGTATGCAAATTAAATAAAGCACTGTATGGATTGAAATAAGCTCCTAGAGCATGGTATGTAAGACTTGATAAGTACCTTCCAGATCAAGGTTTCAAGAGAGTATTTGCTGACAATAATCTCTACATCAAAATAGAAGGTGAGCTTCAATTGATTATTGTGGTATATGTTGATGACATCATTTTTGGAAAAAACATTGAAAAGATGACAAAAGGATTTTATTATAATATAAAAAAATAATTTGAGATGTCTATGGTTGGAGAATTTTTATTTTTCTTAAGATAACAAATATTTCAGTCAGACAAGGGAATTTTCATATCTAAAAGTAAATATGCCAAAGAAATGTTGAAGAAATTTGGTTTGGAGGATTGTGCACCAGTTGGCACACTAATGTGTACAATAAATAAGGTGAGCAAGGATGAAGATTCACCTATTGTAGATCAATATTTATATAGATATATGATTGGTAGTCTTTTATATTTGAAAACATCAAGGCTAAACATCAGGTATGTATTAGGTATGGTTTCAAGATATCAATCAGCTCCAAAAGATAGTCATGTTTAGTTGGTGAAGAGAATATTTAGATATATCAAGGGGACATTGGATTATGGATTGTGGTATCTTACAGGTAGAGATTTCACTTTAGTTACTTATACAGATTTAGATTGGGTAAGTTTCTTGGATGACAAAAAAAGTATAAGTAGAGGAGCTTTCTTCCTTGGTGATAGCTTAGTATCATGGCTAAGTAAAAAGCAAAATTTAGTATCACTTTCTACGGCTAAAGCAGAATATATTGTAGTGGTATTGTGTTATACTCAAGTGCTTTGGATGAAGCAAACTTTGGAATATATCAAGGTAAAATATGATGAACCTAATTTTATTTTTTGGTGGTAACACAAGTGTTATTAATATTTCAAAGAATCCAATGATGCATTCAAGAACAAAACATATTCCCATTAGATATCACTTCTTGAGAGAGCAGGTTATAGATCAATAGGTTAAAATAGAATATATTAGTAGTAAAGAGTATATTATAGATATTTTCACAAAGGCACTACCAAAAGACACATTTGAGTATTTATGGGAGAAGATGGGAGTAATTTCTTTCACTTCCTGCCATTAAGGTTCAACATCAGTTGATTCACAAAAACACTACCAAAAGACACATTTGAGTATTTATGGGAGAAGTTGGGAGTAATTTATTTCAGTTCCTACCATTAAGGTTCAACATTAGTTGAGGGGGAGCTAAGTGTTAGCTCCAGGTAGGCACTTTACCATTGATGTCAAAGGGTGAGAAGAACAAAAATAGGTATAGGTGTAGAAATAGTTATAGGTTGCTACAATAAGGGGGAGTTACTATGTGTTTTTTAGATGGTACTATGTGCAGGTTTTAGGATGTGGCAGCTTCAGTTTGAAGTTGCTATCAATGACAAAGGGGGAAATTTTTGTAAATATTTTCATTGATGGAAAAGGTCTAGAATTATTGGTGATAAAGGCCCCATTTCATTTAATGGTGTTTTTAATATTCATATCTTGGCTAATATGTGCTAATATTAATGAATATATTTTGGTTGCATATAACTCAAAAGAGGGCCCATGGAGAAGTCAAAGATTCATGGGGTAAAGAAAATAGAGGAATGGGATGCATTTTATCATGAAGTGTCATCTTGAAGAATTCCAAGAGTCACCATGTGAAGATAAAATAGGGTATGACACATTTTTCCATGAAGGGACACTTTGAGGAATATGAAAGGTTACCAAGATAAAGACAAAAGAGGAAAGGACACATTTGATTATGAAGGGTCATCATATGACTTTTCAAATGCAAGGATACAAAGGGCCATGTAAGTTTGACACCATTTTCCATGAGGATTGAAGGTTCACAAAAGGTGAATGCCAAAGGTAATTTAGAAAGCTATAAATAAAAGCTTGAGAATCCATTTTTAATATGCAAGAGTGTGCATGGTTTATATTTATTTTTGAAGAGAGAAAAACAAGATATATTGTAGAGTTCTATCATTTGTTGAGTAAGCAACATTGAGAGATATTTTTATTTTATACACAAGAGGGTTTGGTGATTTTGTGGGTTTGTGCTCACAAATCTTTGCAAGGGGTTAGTACTCACAAATAGTTGTTTTGTTGGTGTTTAGAAAAGGGGTTGGTGCTTATGCAAGTTGGTGTTTATAAATTTTATAAGTTGAGTTGGTGCTCATTCATATACTTGATATTGTCTTCCATGGTTTTTCCCACTTTGGGTTTTCACATAAAAATATGGTCTCTCTCTCTCTCTCTCTCTCTCTCTCTCTCTCTCTCTCTCTCTCTCTCTCTCTCTCTCTCTCTCTCTCTCTCTCTCTCTCATCTCTCTCTCTCTCTCTCTCTCTCGTGTGGTACATATTATTGTTTTAGTTTCATTGCATATATTTATGTGTGATTAAGTGGTTAAAGAAAATAAATCAAATTAAATAAAAGATATATAATATACTAATTCACCCCCCCTCTCAGTATATTTTGTGCTTAACAACCACCCCATGAATTCATCATGGTTAATAAATTCAAATCCTTCAATGAACTAATCTATATAGTTAACAAAATATAATTCAATCCCATAACAATGAATGAGTTAAAATATGAACCAATTGTTTCACTCACTTCAAATATCAAGTTTCAAATCAATTCAAACTACAAGGTCAAATGTAATGAAATTAATAATGAAAAAAAGTAATGGTCAATACAGTTTCACAACCATCAAAAAAGCCTCAGTTGAAAATTCAACCAAAAAGGAAATTTTCAAATTTACCATCACATCATGTTCCTATTGCAAAACTTACTTGATTTCAATATTATATCTCAACCTCATTTATTATAGTTTGATTTGACCAAACTTCAACCTAATGGATTTTACAATATACATATTATGATGACCAAACTATACTAGGAGTTCTAAAAACAATTTTTATAGGCTAAGGCTTAAAATAGAAAACCTTATCAACGATAATAATATTTAATAAAACACACCTATAGAGGAGGTTATACCACAACAAAATTAGAATGTAAAGTTTAAAATCATCCATAATCATTTTTTGAATCATGGTACAATAGAAAATATAAAAAATTTAGAGATACAACATCTGTAAAATGTGCATATTCCTCTTCAAATATATGGGCATCTAATAGATATAATTATTGGTATATTTATAGGAACATTAGTAAAACATCCAGTGATCACTTCAATGATAATGAAATAAATGATTATGATTTAGATAGACATGAAATTTTTATATGATATTACATCAAAAATAAACATATACATAGTGTCATAATTTACTACATGTCAAGTTAAAATGCATGTACAATGACACTCCTAAATAATATTAGATACATAAATCAAGATTTAAAATCTACATCATGAGTGGTTAAAACATTTTATGGACATACAAATAACACTCTTGTGTATATAGTGATACATCTTTAAGTTGGTTTAACAATAGTAGTACTTCATTTATAGTTTTACCAAGAAAATGGGTCTTAAATATGATATTAGGATGCACTTAGATTCAAAATGTTCATGCAGTACCATCTATAGTACATAGATGGCTCAAGTACATACAATGTAATCAAGTGGTCAAAGTTCAAGGCATTCAATATGAGTATATTATTAAATCAATGGTATCTCCTTCACCCCAACACCACTCTAGTTGGTTGTGGAACTAACTCAAGAGAAAGTGTGTGTGTGTGTGTGTGTGTCTATATATATATATATATATATATATATATATGGAACCTACTCATGATCACATGCATAATCAGTTGGTAAACCTATACATAATCTTTCTATAAAACTATGACAAATGAAAATGGTACACCTTCATAAGGAGTAATATTCATATCAAAGAGTTACTTAAGGTTTAAATAAATACAAATCTTATACATTTTATCTTAAATAAATACCTTAGTCATTTTAGCATGTTACATAGTGAACACAGATATTGAAACCTTAACATATTATAAAAACACTCCAACAAGTCTTACAACTTCTAAAGTTACACATTCTATAAAAGAGTTTATGAACATTGAAAATGGTAGCTATGATACAACACTTGATGCTTTTTTAGATTCATATGCATCTATATGTCATACTTTTTTTCCCATGATAATTTATCTTCTATATTTATGATCTGATCATGCATTATGGTCTTCTCATTGATGGGATCATAGGATATATCTTTAAAAAAATATAAAAATTATAAATTATAAAATCTAATATTATAAAAAATTGAAAAAAATAATATTATATATATATATCAAAACTAAAAAAATATTAAACATATTTTCAAAAAATAAAAAATCAGGACCTAAGCATGAAAATGTTGCTAGATTAATTCTTCCATATATTAGTTCTCACATATTTTGGTGATAAAATATTATTTTTATTTACATACATGAATTTAATTAGGTACATGAGTGTGATGTAGGACATACATTAAATATGGATCCTTATATGTTGGATTCCCTTCTACTCAATGGCCATGCATATGATGGGAGAATATAATTACTAGAGGTAATATTATAATAGTTTATATATTTCTATAACCTCAAATTCCATTTTAAACTTCATATATTACACTTATCTTATTTTTTCTCATATTTTAGATTTTTCAACATGAATATGCTAATTTCCTAGAATATGGCATTGATTCATATATATGGAATATAATAGTTTTAACTTATTCTATGCTCCTTCTTTGTTGTTTACTTACATGATATTCTAGATATTATTTGATTATTATGTGTGGCCCTTTGTGATAGTGTGAAAATTAATCTAGCATATCTATAAGATATTTTTTGTGTGTGACATTTTAACATTTCAATTTCTTTTCTCCCTTAGCCTTATGCGTGAAATATTTTATCATGCAACATTTAAACATGTCCCTTGTATGCAGCCCTTGACCTTATTGTATGGCATTTTATGGCATTTTATGTCTTGGTTGTGTGTTATTGACATTTATTAGTGGTTACATGATACATATTGTGTACCTTAATTGATTATTCTACTTCAGGTATGGTTACTTTACAACATGATTCATTAATATACCTATCTAGATGTGAAAATTGTATGCCTCACATTCAATATGTTACATACATGATTCAATGACAATTACAATTATATGATGACATATACTCCACATGTTGACATAAAAATACATTATTATATCTTTATCAAATGATGCAGTTAAATATTATTTTAATATTAGTGACTTGTAGGATACGTCCATCTCAAAAGGGGGGAATCATAATGGGTTTGTATTAGAGATCCAAGCCTCTATAAATAGACAAAAATAATATTTTGGAAAAGTACATGTTTAAAAATTACATAGTATAGGTTTAAAAAAGATTAAAAAATAGTGAAAAATTAGATTCTACAATTTATTACATGTTTTCAAAAGATTAAAAATTAATACAAAATCATAATCTATAATAGAGTGGTTTTCAAAGATTCAAAGAGTCATAAGAGAAAAGATATAGGTTACAAACATTGTTACAATTGAGCATATGGGTAAATGTAATTATATGTCACTGGGAACAAGATTCAAAGGAAATGATAGTCATTCATGCTCATGTTTATTCAAATTTTCAAGATTCAAATTTTAAAATTTAGTGTTTGAAAGTGTAGACACTTGAAAACTACAAAGTTTTAGATGTCAAAATGCCTTGAACCCCAACCTGACTTTCAGGCTAGTTGACTACCTAGTTAACTTATCCCATTTATTAATTTACTAACTTAGCTTTTTAATTCACCCTTTTTTAACCCATTTACTCTAGAACCTCATCCACTAACAATCATCCTAACCATAGATAGTTGGCCTGACCATTGACAGTCAGGTCTCTAAGCTTGCTTTAAAGATTTAAATAATTATGAGTTGTACAAGATAAGCACATCACATATATAAACTTCAATTTTGTGTTCCAAACCATCTTTAAATCACCGTAATTAGAAACTTTCTCCTCGATCACAATTAGCAACTTTCTCCTACATATTTAGTAACTTCATCATATAAAAGGAGAGAAGTAAGAGAAGGAGAGGGGAGAAATATAGTAATCCACAACCAAGCTATCTTGTATATAATTATACAGTGTCCCTTTAGCAAATAAGAAGCATCAACAAAGACCCAAACCTCTGTCAAAATAACTTTTCAATGCCAAAGTATTGTCACTCTGGCCAAATTGCTTCATCCTTCCACCATCAAGTTACAGGTATCTCATGATTGTTTTCTTTTATTTATTTCATTACTAACCTCCTTGCCCTGTCATACTCATCATTATCTTATTTTCCATCCCCTAGACCCATAACATATCTCCATTGTCTCAATTACCCAATCTATAATCATTTTTCTAATCATTTCTAGAATCACATAGGTAACCATTAATGGTTAGCTCAACCGTCGATAGTCACCTCAATCATCAATGATTACCCAACCACCAATGGTCAACCCAAACATCGATAGTTCACCCAACCATTGATGATCACTATGGCACAAAATAATAGCAACTTATTTTCACCCCCTTAACCCCAAGAAAACCCTATTTTGTGTGTTCCTATTTGTTCACAGAGACCTTTTTGATTTTTTTAACTTGACCCCAACTATCTCAACATGATTATTAGCCCACTTTTGCTATATTTAGTCATTTTGTTTAACAATCAATCTAATTACATCTTATATTGCATGCATTTACTTTCTAATTATTAAATGAAAGTTTCCTTTCTTTTCATTTATATCAACTTGATTATTAAAAATAGTAGATTGATAGCCTCATAGAAAGCATACACTTCTTGGATCTAGCTCATGCTAGGAAGTCCACTCAACCATCAATTTAACAGCCCATTTTTCTATTGTATTTCTTATCTCCATTTTATTCCTTCTGAGCCAAAGAAGAGTTCTCACCATCATTTGGATCATGCACACAATTTTACCAGGTATTCTTGTACATACCCTATTACTAATTTTGTTACTTTCTTCCAAATTAAGAAATGAGCTGAAATTAATCTAAAATATTTTGGCACACCCAATGGGACCCACCATCCCTTTATATTCCTTTATTGTATGCTCATCAAATGAAATATGAAATTTATTTTGGCCTTAAAATAAACTTCTTGCATACATTGATTGCTTGATTGTTTTAGTTTATCTAGTAACTTAAAATCAAAGTAATTAATCATGGATTTCATTCTTGTATCACACACCTTTCCCAAACCACATAAATAATAAACACATCAGAACATACTTGAGACAAGGCCTGACTAAAATTTCATCACCTAGTGATCAACCTTACCCTTTCCCAATAATCTTACTTGGAGGTCATTACCAAGGAGAGAACCAACTCATCTCTCTGGTTGAGTATAAACTCTAAAATTTAGTATAATTTAGCTAAGCACCTAACACACTTATTTCTATGGTGTGTGAAGTGAGGGGGTAGGCCCCAATACTAAGCCACATATTGAAGATCAATATAGATTTTCTCTCTTGAGCACCTAAACATAACATGAAACCAACCTTAGATTTCCTCTTTAATACCTTCTCTACAAACCAAATTTCCTCTTCACACTTTTTAAGGCATAAGCCAAAAGTAATATAAAAATAACCCTAAGTTTTTAAATGCACTTTAGTTTATGTTTGATTTCATTATCTTATTTTCTTTTGCCTACTCTTTATTTTAGGTGTGAGTTTCATCATTTTTCCTCTCATGGTCTTCACTAGACAGTAGTTGGGAAATCAAAACAACCAACAACCACCTTCATTTTCTTCCTCCATGGAGTATATCTTTGATGTTAAGGTTTCCCCTCATTTTTTCCCCCTCCTACTAGGCCTCTGAATATTGTTGAGGGTGATCTATATTTTGTTGCCTTCCTTGATAATAACCCAGTGGCTCTTCAGTATTACCTAGACACCATATCTAATCATACCCTTTTTTCTTTGATTCCTCCTATGGATCCTCCCTATGGTATACCTTACCATTTTTTTGTGGGTGTTACCTAAACCAAACCTATTATAACCTAATCATATTATTCCTCAAATATCCCACCTACTACTACTCCCAAAACTCCATCCAACATTACAACTAGTAGCCAAAAAACCACTACCCCAACTAATGCTTCTAATATTGGATCAACTTTACCTCTTGTTACCTATACACCTTCTACCATGGGAGTATATTATACCCTTACTTCTACCAATCCCTTTAGTTTGACCAACCAACAAACTTCTACCCCACTTTAGAGTTTGGTACTTTCCATACCTCAAACCCTCCTACTTATTAGCACTAGAGTTACCACCCACCAAGAACCAACTAGCACTTTCACACCCCCAATTCAATTCATGTCCATCCATCCATCCACCAACACAAACATACCTCTAAACCAACCCACATCAAACCCACAATAAATACCCATGACATCTTACCCATATGTTTCTAACCCAAAAAATGCATATCACCTTCTACCCAACTATTTGTGACCATTAATCCTTATGGGGCATTATCCAAACCCCCTATGACCACTTACTAATATGTGGCTTCTTCAACACCCTCTATCATTTATCCATACATTTATTTGACCCAACCTAAATAAAATTTACCACCTAATTATGCAGCTTCCCAACCTTAAATAGATTTGGTCAAGATGTTAATCGATAAAATGACCAACATAAGTCATCTATCTCTGGGTCTCATAACCTTTTATCCTATGGTCAAATATGTAATGAACCCATCCATCCATTTCTATCCATTATTATCCTCTTCAATGGGAATTATCTAAGTTTTCCAAGTTCTAAGGTAAGGAGGACCCCTAACAACATTTGAGAGCATTCTACCATTCTTGTTATTTGATCGCATATGATGATGCTCTTCTTCTTACCTTCCCCATGTCTTTATCAAGACCATCCCTTGATTGGTATAGTGATATTACCAAGCACCCCATATTATCATTCTCCCAACTTGTACAAATATTTTTAGAACACTTCTCAGTAAATATATCTAAAAAGGTTTCCATTATCGACCTCTATTTTATTAGGTAATTTTATGATGAATTAATTTCTGATTTTGTGGCTAGATGGAGAGGTCTCATCAACCAAATTTATTTATCCTTTTCCCAACCTAATTTGATTGAACTCTTTTCTTAGGGTTATGCCAAACATATTTCTCCCACTCTTCAAGTTCAAAATTTTAGAAGTTTTGATGAGGCATTCACCATGGCATGAAAACTTGAAAATTGAGCCATTAATGAAGGGAAATTGAAACTACAAGACAAGAATTCTAAATTTAAGTCCAATGACCCTCCCTCCACCATAATGAATAACCAATCCAACCATCTAAATACCAAGACAAAATCATTTTCAAATTGGGTTGTCCCAAAAATTGCTCCACCACCAATTGTCAACCAACCCCATCAAACCAATTTTCCCAACCCTTCCTACCAAGAAAACCAAAACCAAAACTGAGTCCCTCCAAAATAATATAATCCCATAGGGGAGTATTATGCTTTAGTTTTGGAAAAATTTCTCAAATCTAACCTCATCCAAATTCCACCTATCAAACCACCCCAATAATTTGATGCTTCTCACCCCGTGCCTAGCTGTTACAATGAGAATGACCATTGTTCCTTTCACTGAGTTACTAGACATGACATCAATAAATACAATACCGTCAAAAGTCTAGTCCAAGAATAATTTACAATGGATAACTTAAATTTGATAATCCCAATGTACCTCTTAATTATTCCCTTGACATCTTCCACAAACCTTTTCCTAATCATGCTCCTTCTACCCATCACCATGACAATAACCTAGAATCATCTCATGAAGCACATACAATCAACATTATTATTAGTGAGCCTATTGTTGAGTAAACCACTACCATAATTAATTTTTCCTCCATTTCATTCATAGAAGTAGTAAACTCACCTTCTATTCCTTTGGATACCCAAACAAAGGAATCAACCACCCCTCTCTCTTCACCTAATGAGACCTTAGTTTTATCCACCTCTCCTTTGATGGAAACACCAAAGGAGACAACCTTTTCTTTAACCATTGCTTCCACTCCACCCATTGAAGTGGTATAATTTCCCTCCATTACTCTGGACACCTAAAACATGGAAGCAACCATGTATATTCCTACACTTAAGGACACCATACCTACCTTCCCCATCATAGAACCATCCATTCCCTCTATGGAAACCATCAGGCAAGAGAAAGTTACCTCATCCACCCAAATACTAAGTTTGTAACCTCTCATCAAGAACAAGGATGGAGGAACCATTCCCTCTTCTCCACATAAGTGCTTAATTTTTGAAACCAATGACCAAGGAACCAAACCTATCTATAAACCTTTTTCTAGACTAGTTCAAAGTCTAGTATTTGCTTCTCAGCCCAACTTTGATAGAGCCACCTTTTGGCATTGTCTATGGCTCCCTTACCAAAAAAATTCTAAATCCTCAACCTCACTTGAGTTCACCCTTAAACCCATTATTACCACTCCATCAAATACCTCTTCTTACAAAACCATAGGTGAACCATCCCAACCACCTCTATCTAACATTGCTAAATCACCTAATGCCTCCCTTACCAAACCTATCAAGAATCTAAGAATCTTTTGCACACCTAGTCATGCTCACCTCTCTTTGAAATTGGATTTAACACCATCTATTCTACCAAATAATCCCCCAACTAAACAACATACAAACATAGAGTTACCCAAGCCTTTCCCTCAAACTAGACCCATACCACCTCTTTCCCACTTACCCTTTATCTTAAGACCCCATCCTTTTACCATCCCCATTTTCTCTATCTACACCTACCCCTACCAAATAATCTAGTTCTCCTTCATTCTTAACTAACATATCCACCTATAATTTCCCACCTATATCCAACCATTCATCATCTAAATCTCCTACTTTCAAATAATTTACCTTGAAATCAACCATAACTAAGCAATCCCAACCACCAACCAAAACCATTCCACCACCTACAAATTTTAAGGTGAAAACTACTTCTAATAAGGTTCCCATCCCTAAGACTATAAACCCATCACCTCTAACACCTTTGAATGAATATTTGTCAACCATCCTACAAAGGTTGTTTCAGACTTCTTCCATTAGTTTACCACCTATCAAGCCATTCTACCCTTCTAATACCAAACCCTCCTACTTTAATGATAACTTGATCTATGCATATCATTGGGCACTGGGACATGGCATAGAGAAATATAAATCTCTCCAAGCACTTGTTGATAGCCTATATGATGAGGATCATCTATTATCATATGAACCTCTCTTACCCCCTTTACCAATCCTACCATAAACTCAACCTACCCAACATTTACCTACTCTCTCACTCCCACCCAAGAGTGAGGAGGAGGAACCAAAGCAACCACCAAACTTAGAAAATCCCCCCATTCACACTATTCATATGGTTATCCAAGTTTGGGCCTAATAAAAGGATAAGGGAAAGCCAAATTGTCCATCTTATGGACATACCCTTCAACCCCTCAACCCTTTGACTAAACCTAGATACCTACACATTTACCTATGCAACTACCAAAACCTAAAGTATCAATTTTGGGAACCTCTCCCTCTAACCCTTTTGACTCTATCCAAAATATCATGTTAAAATAACTTCACCAAAAATTGGTGAAAATGAGCCTTTATGAAGTAATCAACAGCTTACCTCACTATTATAAGGCACTGATAGAGGATCTATAATATATAGAGGTTTAACTAGATAACACTCAACCTATTGTACCTCTTATTGGAGCCCATCATCTTTCTACCTTCATCACCTTTTGAGATTCTAAAATACCTCATGTTGATACTAAGAATCTTGATCTTACCCTCTTCATCATCGCATACATCAATCACACCCACATCAAAAGGGTAATGATTGATGGAAGAGCTAGCATCAACATTATCTCCTCCCATGCTTATGACCAAATATAGCTACCCAAGAACATCATGTTAGAAAACACATCAGTTCTTTACTCCTTCAATGATACCATGGCCACAACCTTAAGGATAGTTGTCCTTCATATCCACTTGGGACCTCAAACCATTCCTAAACTATTTTACATTATAAAAGGAGAGTTTCAATATAATGTGTTACTCAAATGCCCTTGTATCCATGCCATGAGTTGTGTCCCTTCTACCTTACACTGATCTATCAAATTTAAACATGAAGGCCAAGTTGTTACCATCAAAGCTGGCCCTAGTCCTTTTACCTCTTAAAATATGATGTATTGGCCTAATGAAAATCTTATTCCTCCCTCATCTACCTCACCATTAACCACTAATAACACCACCTCATCACCAACCAAAACCCATAACAAACCCACCCATAATAGTTATGAATATTCAATTAACTCATCTATTCCTTCCTCCCAGATTCTCATAGAGTACCCCTTGGAACCCACATTCTAATGTCTCTCACTTGGGGAGTATCATCTTTTAGCCTTGGATGCTTTCGCTACTTTTTAATAGTATGGGAACTTCAATAATGACCCTTATTATGATCCCAACATCAGAGCCATCATCCCTTTTAGGCTCCCCAATAATTAAACAAATTTCATCTATGGGAGACTCAGTCATCCATTTTTTGCTCCTACTACCACTCATCATATCTGACCATTCACCTCCAACTTATCTTAACTCAACAAACTAACCTTTACCAAAGCTTACCTTTATAGGTGTGCTTGGAAGGGGTTTGGTCTTAGCTTTTATGAATAGGGACCTCATGAGTTACCCATAATCAGAACTCAAAAACATCATGAGTTATTCGGCCTTGGGTTCATACTACTAGAAGAACCAACCTCACCAAAACCCATTACTACCATCGAGGATGATGTCTCATACTCACCAACCCCACCTTCCCCAAAGATTGAAGACTTTGATATCATCCCATCTAACTTTTTTTATTTTTATTTTGATCAGTACTATTAGTTTTGGCCCCTTAACCTATCAAAAGGGTGGTGAAACTAAGACCCTTCCTCTCATCCATATTAAAATGATAGAGTTAGATTCTCCTACCATTAACACCATCTAATTATAGGATGATGAATCCAATCTCACCTACCATGGTGTGGGGGATTCTTCTATTCATAAATCCCTTCCTCTTGAGGATCAAACCATGCTAAATGAATATACTATTGATGATAACTTGGGTACTTAGGACAACCCCTATATCATAAAAATCAGCCAATCATTAAATTTTGAGGAACAAAAAGATTACCCTTCTTTCCTTCATGACTATAGTATAGCATTTTCTTGGTCCTATCAGGATATGCTTGGAATTGATCCTTTTATTTCCCTCCACAACATTGTCACCTATCCTAAGGTTAAGCTAGTGTGGTAAAAGCTTCATAAAATACATCCTTACATCACCCTTCTTTAAGAAGAACTTAAATGTATTTTATCCATCAACTTCATTTAGCCCATCAACTATCCACAATGGGTTTCTAACATCATTCCCATTACCAAACCCATAGGGGGGATTTTCCTCTTCATCAAATTTTGTGATCTCAACCTTGTTTTCCCAAAGGATGACTTTCCTTTACCGAACATTAAACAACTTTTTGATCTAATAACTAGCCACAAGATGTTATCCCTCATGGATGGTTTCTCATGATATAATCAGATCAACATAAAACTTCCTTTATCACCCCATGGGGGACCTTTTCTATAGGGTCATGTCCTTTGGTATAACAAATGTTGGAAAAACCTATTAGCATGCTATGACCTACATTTTTCATGATATCATACATAAGATTATAAAGGACTATGTTGTTGATATCCTTCATGAATCCAAAAATTAAAAAGATCACCCATCCATTCTTGAAATCATCTTCAACCAACTAATCTATTTTCATGTTAGGCTCAACCTCAAGAAGTTCATTTTTGGGTCTTCTAGGGAAAGCTTCTTGGTTTTATCATCTCTTTTCAAGGAATAAAAATAGACCCCACTAAAGTAAGAACAATCTTAGAGATGCCTCCTCCTACTAATCTTAAGAAACTTTATAGCCTATAGGGGAAGCTCCAATCCATCTGTTACTGCATCTCTCAGCTATCAAATAGATGTCAACCATTTCACCATATTTTAAAGAAAGACACCTCTTTTAAGTGGACCAAAGACTATCAACAAGCCTTTGATTCAATCAAGGAGTATCTTCTTTCTCCACCCATTATTATTCTTCTTAAATAGGACCAACCCTTCTACCTTTATATATCCACCATAAACCATTCCCTAAGGGAAATGCTCACTCATAATGATGAAAATAACAAAGAATAAGCCATATACAACATTAGCCATACACTTATAGAATATGAGACTCAATATACTCAGCCCAAAAAACTTTAGCTTGCCTTAGTCTTTATGGCCACCAAAGTTCACCATTACCTTATCAACCAAAAAATCTATGTCATCACTAAAACCAACCCACTCAAGTATATGCACTCTAAGCCATACCAAAACCAATGTATGGCTAAGTGGCTCATGCTCCTAGCTAAGTTTAATCTTGAGTTTCTCTATAAAAATTCCATTAAAGGGAAATTCATCACTAACCAATTCACCAACGCTCCTCTACCATATAATCAACCACTTCCTCTTGCTTTTCCTAATGAGTCCATCAAAACTCTTTCCCAAGAAGAACCCACCTATGACAATGTTTTTCGATGGCTCAAAATGCCAACATGGTGGGGGTGCCAGAGTTATTCACATTTCCCTTAACAGTGAACCTCTTCCACTTTTTTTTAAACTTGACTTTAAATGCACCAATAATATGGCTAAGTACAAAGCCCTGGTCATAGGTATCCAAACCATTCTAGCTTTGGGAGTCAAAATAATCAATATTTTTGGTGATTCCCAACTTATGATCAATCAAGTCAACATATTTTATCAATATAGAAATTATGAACTGTTGAAGTAAAAATAACTCAAGGATTTACTCTTAGCATCACTCGATCATTACCTTATCCATTCATATCCTCCATCTACCAATAAATTCATGAACATAATTACTTCCCTTGCCTCCCAAATTGCATCTCAACCTATTGAATCTAAACTATTTATCAGCATCCATCACTTTATCACACCCTCATATATCAGCTATGACCTCACCATTTGTAGTGTGGAAGCATCTCCTAACATTTGGTATGACCAAACTTTAAACTACCTTAACGTTGACATTATTCCTCCCAAACTTTCAAAGAATGCCTAAATATCTTTTGTTCAGCATACCTCTCATTACACCATACTAGGGGAATCCTTTATAAATGTGGTTTTGATAGCCTCCTTATCCATTATATGTGTAGTCATGAAGCTTCCCATGCTATTAAATAAACACATGATGGAATCTATGGAAGACACTTTAGTGGCTTAGCTATCACTAAATGTATCCTTCACCTTGGCTACTATTGGCCCACCCTCAATCAAGATTATTGTGATTACATAAAGAAGTGTGTCAAATGTGAATAACATGCTAACTTAAATCTTGAACAAGCTCATGGCCTTTGAGTATCCTAAGAATACTAGCCATTCTCATAATGAGGTCTTAATCTTATTAGGGAAATTAATATTTACTTCATAATGACATCAATCTATCATTACCACCATCAAATATTTAGCCAAATGGGTAGAAGCCATCCTCCTTATCTTAACCAAAGCCAAAAATATTTTTGATTTCATCACTCACCACATAATCTACTACTTTTGTTTTCCTCATAATATCATCACTAAAAATGGAAAATATTTCAATAACAAGTAAGTCCAAGGGCTTTGTGATGATTTTGGCATCAAATTAATATTTTCCTTGCCTTATCACCCATAAGCAAATGGATAGATAGAGGCCTTTAACAAAATCCTCAACAAAATGTTAACCAAGGTATTAAGTTCTTTAGGTTGGGATTGGAATTTTCAAATCCCATTCACTTTATGGGCCTATTTCACTAGCATTTGAACCTCTATGAGTGCTACCCCTTTCTCTCTCATCTTTGGAGTAGAGGTAGTCTTGCCTCTCAAAGTCTAGATTCCCTCTCTATGCATATCTTTACATGAAATCCTTTATAAGAGTGATTATCATCAAGAATGTCTTGCATTACTTGAACTAATTATTGGAAATCACCTCATAACCCTTAATTATCTTCATGTCTATCAATAAAAAATCAAGCAGCCTCATAACAAACACCAAAAATCATGAGAATTTAATATCAGAGATCTTGTTCTTAAGGAAAATAAACATACAAAAAATATGGATAAAATCAAAAGTGGAAATTTTTCTTGTAGTTATATTGGACCCTACATTAACCCATAAGTATGGATCAAAATCCTATCATTTGTATTTTCTCAAAGGCAAACTAGAACTTGAGCCTCTCAATGCTTTGCATTTGTGTCCTTTCTATTGTTAAAACAAGATTGAACTCACCTTTATATCTAACTTAAAATTGTCCCTTAGTTTATAATATTTTCACTCCCCTTCACCTACCTATCCCTATTCTTCACGAGAATAATTGATTACAACATAAGACCATGTGATTATCCATCATGGTTATACCCTCAACCTAAGCATGGATACCATAGCTCTGTCCATGGCATGGTTCTCATAGATAATTTTCATCTCTAATTAGATGGAATCCCATGATCAATTGTCTCTCACACCATTTCCCCTCATTTATCATCAACCTTTTGTGTTTAAATTCTTGTCTCCATAAAGGTAGGCCTCTAAACCCAAATAGACTTGTCTATGTCTCAACCTAGCATTTAAAATCAAATTGGGATACCAAAATCTCACTGGGTCCATATCTCTAGCATTACAGACTACTCCCTTGAAGGATAACTACCCAATAACTAAACATTTCTTAAAAGAAAGACTAGTCCCTTGAAGGACAACTGCAACATAAAAAACAAATCCAATCATAAACCACTCCCTTGAAGGATGGCTAAGACAAATTTGTCAAAGTTATCATTTGAATCTTCCCGCATCAATTAGCTTCACTCCTTTCATCAAAAATAGAAAAAGATAAAAAGGGGGGCCCTATATCAAAATCAAAGTGAGCTATCCTAAAAGGGCCACAATCAGATCTTTCATATATATTTAGTAGACTTCCCACATCAATTAGTCTACACTTTATATTAAGACATGGACTTGTCTAATTTGGTTCTTAGGTCACCTATATAAGGGGAAAACTAACCCACATTAGGTTACTGTGTCACTTATTTCCCTTTAAAATACTTATCACCTACTTTCCATTGTATACCCTTTAAAAATAAAGGGATTCTAAGCTTACATGACACAATGTGATCAAGATACCATCTTTTACCTCCAAGCATGCTAATTTGAAGTGTTTGAAAGGATTATTTTCATTAAGATAATTTAACTTTGGTTTTGATATATCCTTACTAATGAACACATCATGCCTTTCATACCTTCTCATTATTATTTCATGAAGACATATATCTCATGATTTTTTTGTCTTTTTCGAAACATTTAGTTTATTACCTATACCAAATTTATGTGTCTTCATTATATCCCACTATCACATATCATATCCAAACATTTAAAACATCATTTTGCTCACAACACTAATCCATATTCCTCATAATATTGTAAGCTACATCCCATCTATACACCCAAACATCAAACGTATCATAAACAACATCATAAAAATAAACAATCAAAACCATCCTATCTATCATCATGTACAAATATATCATCCCTCATATATGTAGACAACATAACCTCAAACTCTCAACATATAAAATTCAAACATCTAATCACAAAATTCATTTTAATTCCTTCATCTCATCATCCATAATATATACATGTCAAAACATCATACCTATTAAAACATAAGACAAAAATATATTGTCTGTTTCACATATACTCATGTATACACATCTCATCTCATAAATAATGGGGCATGAGCATTCTACCATTCATAAAACTTAAAACACACATCATACAAATTCATAAATATCAAAACTCATGAGATAACTGTAATCCACATATCCATAATCTTATCCATAAATCACATCATGTCAATGAACCACATAAACCATGTCATCTAATATCTCCCATATACATCATAAGCAATCATCCCTAAGTCACATCATAAATATGAAGTAATAATAATGTCATATCTATAAACAATGTCATCATTCTCTTTACCATCAACATCTATACATCAAATAATCTATTTGAAACATAAAGTCACCATGATGGTATATACATAAAATTATCTATCCCATATCCATAATCACCTCATGAACATTATTCTATGACCCAAATCAAAATCCATCTTTGATCATGTGTATATCTTATCTATCTAATGAATAAATCATATACATTTACAAGTATCATCGCTCATAGCATAATAAAATCAATCATCACATATCTAAAATCATGCATACCTAAGCTCATAAATAATGTCATCAAAACATCAAAATCATAATCATAATTCCATCCATCCTATCTGTCATCATCATACCTCATATCCTTCACATGAAAAAAAAAATCAATATACATATCTTCTCATGAGCAAAAGTCCTCATCTGGTCATCATAATCATAATACATAATCAACAAACATCATAAACATCAAAACATAATCCTCATATCACCAATGTAATTGTCATCAATATAATCAACATAATCCATATATAATCATCATATACATCAATAAGGAAATGCATGACATAATGTATCTATGCCTTTCTCACTCATATACATCTCACATCATCAGCATGTAGGTTGGTATCAAAATTAAAACTTATACATCATATAATCTCATCTATCAAGCCCCTGAGGCACCACTCCCACTAACTCCATCTGCACCTACACATGTACATACACTACCATCTAGAGGTGGTCCCCTTGATATCCATACCTACCCCACATTTAGGCCCACTATCTTGGAGTAGCTATAGATGGCTCACCTACTAAATTGGCCTTGTACTCTCCATATCTCATCTCTAATGGAAACTATGGTAGCATTATCACCTTGTAATATCTTAATTCTTCAATGGTGGCTAATTATCATGTCCTCAAAATCATGTTAGGTGGTCCTCCTACTACTGTTACATCCACTCCTACACTCTATTTCAATGATTCTCTCTCTTATGTCACTAACCTAAGAGAGATCCTTACCTAATCTCATTTTCTAGTTAGGGTGGTCACCTAACCTTGTAAGGTGATGATATGACCCTGTAAGGTGGCCACCTATCTTTGTAATCTGATAATCTATGCCTATGCTACTTTTCATGCCACTTCCACCTATCCATCTTGTATTGATACCCCAATAGGATCCACATCCATGGTATGATAAGCCCCATCACCCCATCTAAAATCAATTGCTACATATCAGGCCTGGTACCATGCTACATAACCATATACCATACTTGCATCATTTATCACCACTCTCACTGGTAGTTCCTCAAAGTTCAAAATGACCTCTTATAATTGTGGCTTTGGGAGCTAGAACTATGCATCTTCCCTCTTATAGCTAGGGAAATATAGGGGGATCCACCATATCAATCCAAACTACCTCTGCACTTACTCAAATGGGATAAGCTCTATCTCACCATCCCATCTCCCATAAATCCAACACCAAATGTATAGGGATAATGTGTGGTAGCTATATGATGGCCACCTAGGCCAACCTATAGATGGCCTCCATACTATGTCACTAGTTACCAAACCTTCCAAGGCATCCCAAAACTACCTAATATCTTGACCACCACCACCTACATCTATCAATGCATAATTGCCTCTCCATTTAGTGAAACCAATTGAAAATAGCTCCTAACTAAATCCATTCTAGGATACCCTCATAGGCCTCAGTACCTGAATGTCCTCATATGCCCAGTAATAGAGCATGAATCCAATCCTGATCCCATATCACCTATGTAATATGAAGGCCTAGAGCTCCCTATATATCTACACTAATAACACTAGGCCCCATCCAAATATAGTCCTCCCTAGAATCATCTCCACTATCACCCCTAGTAATAGGTATAGAAAGTGGCTGCTACTCAAATCTAGTATCACAAAGTAAGAGATAAAAATTATCATCATCATGAGCAGGCATCTATCTGTAGGATCCCTCTAGTACAAGGGTCTATAACTAAATCCACTTGAGTTAAACTGAGCATATACTCAATCTACCCCATACATCAAATACATATGATAGTCAATCTCCTTACTCTCTATATGTTAGATTGGCTCCCCATGAATGAGTAACTGTGTGATATGTTGAATGTCTTCTAAGAGAATCACCATCTCTCCCATCAATTAAAAAATGTGTTTATGGCTGTGATCTAGGAATTTGACTCAAGAGAGGATGGTTAGTATGGTGTTAGTTTCAAAATGAAAATAAAATGAAAGAAACACACTAACTAGCATAACATCTCTAGGCCTAGACACTAGGGATAGCTTAGTAAAAAAACATGAATAAAACACACAACTAAAATACAAAATAAATCCTCTTTCACCTTCCTTGGATGCTCCAAAATGCTTGTTATAGTGGCTTGCTTAGTTTTTGCTTGTGAAGTCCTCATCAATGGAAGCTTGGCTACCTTTATCTCTATTTAGCACCTTTGGCTTATGGATTGGCTTAGCTCAAAATAAATTTGGCATGGTAAAACTAATTGAAATGGTTTTATTAAGATATTTGAGCATAATAACTTTGCACTAAAATTGCTTAGAAATGATGTTCATGGCCTCTCTATTTATAGATTTTTATAAATATCTAAAATTAACTTGAACCATCCATCTCAAGATTGAGATGTGTGGCTAAGGATTAATCAAATTATGCAATTAAAATTAATAAATAAGCTCATCAATATTTGGGATATAAGAGAAATTAAGAGGCATAGAGGGCTTTGGTGAGGCATGGGAGGCATGAATCCTGATATTTGTGGCATTTATAACCAAGGTATATCTTCCCAAGAAAAAAGGTCACCTAATGATGCAGATATTCAATATTCATTTCCAAAACAAATTATTCAACAAGTTTCCATGAAATTATTAATTAGGCTCTAATTTGTTTTAATTATCTCTTAAACATGTTTAAGTACTTTGTGTATAAATTACTCAAATTGATCAGAATACATTGTTATTGGTCCAAAATTCAACTAGATTATAATTGGAAGGTAATGTTAGATGTATTAGAACTATTATCCATTTTAGGATGTTACTAATAGAAAATAACAAAGGCATGCATATTGTGTAGAAGATTTGATAGGAAAGATCAATACAAAGCACCCAAGTGCAAAATTGGCATTTTGACTCAAAATGATCTGATCAAAGTTAGTCGGCCCATAAATTGCATTACCCTATTTAAGGATACCCTAGCCAAAATCAGCACTTGAATATGTTAGCTTCACATCATTTAACTCATTTTATCTTTCTAGGCCAAATTGTGCATTTTGGTTAGAAATTGGTCAAAATCCTAGTTGGAGGTTATTGGTGGCTAGATTTAGGTGTCGACAGTTTGCCCCTATTTAGGAAGGCATTATAAGATATAATCATAGTAACGTCTTCTCAAAGATAAAAAGGTCTTATATGCCTACAACTATAATGATGATAAATTAACTGTATGATGTCCCCTTGAGGGAATGGTTAGCATAAGTAGGTCAATAAACATCCCTTGAAAAGAAAGAAGCAAAATGAGGGAACCAAAGAAAGAAAAGATGATGGGGTGAAAATAAAATGATACTAAAAAACTAGTCAAAATCATTGAAAATTCAATTGAAATGGTGCACAATGGTTTGCCCAAAGGTGGTTATATACATTATACCTTGAAAGTGGCAATGTGGTATGATAACACAATGATTTTTCGAAAGGTGGTTATAGTTAATGAGAAGATAGAGATACCCTAGTTAGGACATAAAAATAAGATAATAACATGCATATAAAAGTAAAGTGGTCACAACATAATGATTTTCCTAAAGATGGTTATAATCATTGATAAATATAGGTGGGAGTGTGTGCAATGACTTGCCCATAGGCAGTTATAATCACTATACCTCAATTATGGTAAACATGATAAACTTGGTCGAGGAAGATGATAACTTAACATAGAGGGTAATGATGAATTGGAATAACCTACTAGTAGGGAGATGCTCATCTAAACTAATAAAGGTTAAAATTATTTTGTGGTTAATTACTCTATTTTAGATATAATTGGGATTGAATCAGGATTCAATGATGAAGAGATGTTGATGCCACCATTGTTGAATAGAATTCTTGAAGCTTATGTTTGTTATAGCACATGTTGTTAGGCATCATGATATAACATCTACATGAGGACTGACTCTCATAATCCAATACTCAATAGAAAATAATGCACCAATGATAGAGATCATGATGATAATGTAAACATATAAGTATAGATGGATTCAAGTATAAGTGTGGGCAAGGAATCACCTAATGAACACACATAAACTAAATCAAGGCAACTATGCTAAAAGTAAACAAACAGATAGACAAACAAACAAAATAAGCAGAAATAAACAAGCAAACAATACAATAAAAACCATATGAACATTGCCCCTAGAAAATAGGTGAAAATGAATAAATGAACAAAAAGAGGGAATAGAAGAAAGGAAGAGGGTGGCCGATCTATCTCCATATGAACTAGGCAAGTGGATGTTGCCTACATAGTTCCATGGATGTTATATCCAATAAAAAACTTTAGGCCAAATGTAGTTCTCCTAGGGAATGGGAAGAATGTGATAATTGATGAAAACAAATAGAATGGATGTGATAGAAAAAGAGGAATGGTCTTGTAAAATGGCAAGTGTGTGAGAGAAAAGGGATAGAAAGGATAGAGAAACTAAATGATAAGTGATTTGCTTGTAACTTAGTAAGGGTTCCCAAAATCCTTAAGGCAAAGAAGTGGTCAATGTTTTTATTATTTTATAACAATTTTTCAAATGTTTTTCAGAATTATTTTGGAGTGTCTCAACTCAATCAAGAATGATGAGACACTAAATGGTTCAAGCTGACAAAAAACCAAGATCATGGCTTAGGTTGCTCAAAAAATGGTGAGAGCATGGTTTAGGTTACTCTCAAAATGGCAAGAGTGTGGCTTAGGGTGCTCACAAAATGGTGAGAGTGTGCCTTAGGGTGATTGAAAAATGGTAAGAGCATGGCTTAGGGTGATTCAGTTGACCTCAAAAAGTATCGAGCACTAGCTACATAGTCCTAGAATAAGACCTGAAGTCACTGTAGTTTTGCCCTTACAATGAAGAAATTTGATTAGTATAGTAATCAAATCAAACAAAATAGACACAATTGGTAAAAAGGCATAGTATGGTATAATAAGTGGCAACTTGGTATGTCAAGGCTTAATGTTGCCCCTAGTTTACCCATAGGTAGTTATAACCAGGACATAATGACATAGATTAATGGTACTAATTTTCCCAAAGGTGATTATAATTAGTATCAATAATGGTGGAAAGAAAGGAATAACAAATGAAGGATGTAACTATTGAAACTTCTATCACACTATCCCAGAATATGATCTTTATCTAAAGTATTTGAACCAACTAATGAAACTAATCAGATACCTCGATGTTGAAACTACATAACGAATGGTAAAAACCAAGGTCAAATAAGAAAGGCTTTAGAATACATTGGGTTGATAGGTTAGAAGTAGAAAGTAGATATGATGAAGAGGATGGATAAAGATGGTATTTATACAAATAATAATAGTGATAAAATGTCAAAACTAAAATGGTCTTTACAAATAATACACCTTATAATTCAAGCATAGTACTACTTGATATGAATAATATTCATCAGTTAGAAGTTCATCTCCATCTAGTGTGGCAAGCATGTATGCTCTTGATCTATAATCTATAGTAATGATGAAAGGCCTATCCATTTTAGTTTGAATTATCATTTATGCTTCTTTTTAGCCATGGTATTCTTTTGGTTTTATTTAATAACAAGATCACCAAGTTCAAATGTTCTATACTTAACATGTCAATTATATTAGCCTTTTATTTGGTTCTGATATGCCTGAAGATTGTTGAGTGTAGTTGTGAATTTTTCATTAAGTAGGTCTAGCTCTTACAGGTGAGCTACTTGATAGTCGTGATCATCTAGGACATGCTTGAAAGAGATGCATAGTGAAGACAATTTGACCTCAATGGAAATGATGGCTTTAGTACCATAAATAAGTGAGTATGGAGTGGCTCATGTGGGGGTATGATGATTGGTATGGTATGCCCAAAGGGTAGGGAATATATACAAGTGCCAATCATGACTGGCATCATTGACAATATTTTTGAGAATACTGGGAAGGGTTTTGTTGGATGCCTCAGCTTGGCCATTACCTTGAGGGTAATATGTTATATAAAAATGTTGTGTGATGTTATATTTAGTACATATTTGGTCTACATATTTTTTCTTGAATGATCCTCTATTATCAGATATAATGTTAGAGGGGATACCATAACATGAAATGAGATGGTTGAAAATAAATTTAGAAATTTGCTTTCCCATAACATAAGTGAGGGGTATATCTTCAACCCACTTAGTGAAATATTTAGTGGTGGTAAGGATATGGTTATGGCCATTAGACAAAGTGGGATTAATCTTCCAAATGAGGTCAAGTCCCCATGTAAAAAATGGCTATGGTGTCAACATCTATTTCAAAGTTTTTGCTAGGGCATGAATTAGATTAGCATGCCATTGACATTTATCACACTTTTTTACATATGTAGTGGCATCTACATCCATTATGGGCCAATAATAACTAGTATGTAAGAGATTTTTGGATAGGACTACCCTAATAAAATGAGTGCCACATACTCCTTCATTAACTTCTCTTAATGATAGTGTAGACTCTATTGAAGTTAAACAATGAGCAAAGTTCCATCAAAACTGTGATGGTAAAGGGTGGATCCAAGTAAAGTATAATGTGTGGAATGATGAATGAAGGCTTTGGTTTATTTTTGAGATAAGTTAGGTGGTAGAACTTTGTCATGAAGGAAGTTATAAGGTTTTAAGTATAAGATATAATTAAGACCAATAATATCACAAATCATTACAATAGTTGAAGGTTCATGAGTTGGTGATAACAAATACTTGATGAGGAGCTGATACTCTCTAGCTTTATCTGTTTGTCAAATCAAAGAGCCAATAGTAGCCATTGCATATGAATTTCTATTATTAGCACTTGATATGTACTCAAACTACATGTTGGTAATTTTTTTAAGAGTGTTGATCATGGCTTTATATGGAACCAACTTGTCATCTTTGGTTTGATAATGATCTGTAACTTGATTGATGATTAATTGAGAATCACCATAAACTTGGAGATGAAATATATTCCAACACATTACTTGTCAAAGTCCTGCAACAAGTGCTTCATACTCAGCCATGTTATTTGTAAAAGGAAATTTGGTTTTAAATGATTTAGGGATTAGATCCCCTTGTTGTGTAATAAACAATAGGCCTAACCTCAATCCATGTGAATTAAATGAACCATCAAAATATAGATTCTAGGGCTGCTCCTCAAGGGATGCGTCAATACCGGTCATTATGGAATCATCAAGAAATTGGAATGTGAGTGGATGTGTGTCTATGAGAGGTGATTCAACAAGTTGATCTACAAGAATTTGTCCCTTGATTACTTTTTTATTGACATACTCTATGTCAAACTCATTGAGAAGCATGATTCATTTAGCCATTATACCTTGAAAAGCTATTTTAAATAGTAGATACTTGAGTGGATCTCTTTTTGAAATGACCATGGTCTTATTATTCAATATGTAATGGCATAGCTTACGAGTTATGAAAATCATGGCTAGACAAGATTTTTCAATAGGGGCATAGTTATGTTCATATGTAACCAAGGTATGGCTTAGGTATTATACAGCATGCTCATTTCCATTGTCATCATGTTGAGCCAAGAGTGCCCCCAAATCATGGTCAGTAGCTGATAGGTATAACAAGAATGGCTTTCCTAGAATGGGAGGTAATAAAATAGGCAAATTAACAAGATAGTCTTTGAGTTGTTGAAAAGTTGTTTGGTAGTGATTATCACAATGAAATGCAACTCCCTTATTCAAAATATGTGTAAACTATTAACTAAGAGATGAAGTGTCAAATTGACTAGATCTTACCCTACAAACTATGGATTTGTTTTAAATTGGTTGGTAGAAACATCTCAATTATAGCATAGACTTTATCTAGATCAAATTCAATACTTCCATGAGACATGATGAAGCAAAGTAATTTGCCTACACCAAACACACATTTCATTGGATTGATTTTGACTTTGTACTCCTATAATCTTTCAAATATATTACACAACACTGCTAGATGGTCAGCCTTGGTTTTGGATTTCTAATATGTCATCAACATAGTCTTCAATAATATCATGCATCATATCATGGAATATGACAGTCATAGCCCTTTGATATGTAGCTCCATCATTCTTAAGGCCAAATGATATTACCTAATAACAACATTGTTTTCCATGGAGTGGTGAGTGTTGTTTTATACTGGTCTTCTGGTGTTTTTTTGATCTGGTTATATCTTGAAAAGCCATCCATGAGTGAAAGCATTTCATAGCCTACCAGTGGAGTTGAGTATCATGTTGATATTTGTTAGGTTGTGGAGCTAAAAGCTTCATTGATGCAAACAGAGGAGGTTTTTGAGTTGCAGAGTAAATGATGTCGGTCAGGCCAACCGATGTCGATCATATTCAGTGTGCAGAGAAACTGACATCAGTTAGCTATCGACCGACATCGATCTGACAGGAACCGATGTCGAAAACTTGTGTGTGTGTGTGTGTTTGCATGCACTTCTAGAATTGGTCTAATTTTAGACAGACAGTTAGTTTGCATGTAAAAGACTAATTTTAGTCTTGAGTCTGTGTTTCTAATTATTGTAATTAGGAAGTCTAATTATTATTTGTATGGGATCTATTTAAGAGACCCATGGGGCTGTATTATATTTGAAGGATCAAAAGGACTTGCAAAGGCAAGGACAAGGGTTATTCCAAGGTGTGTAAGATCTAGAGGGTTTACAAGTGTGCAAGACCAGGTTGATCTGCAGGTTGTGCAAGATCAGGTAGAAGATCTACATGGTAAGTAAGGTTAGTTGATCTATAGGTGTGTGTGTGTGTGCAAGGTCAAAGGAGATCTATGGGGTAGCAAGATCAAGGAGATCTTCAACTCAACAAGGAACAAGATCAGGGAGATCTACTTGGAGTACTTTGAGTACTTGGTGGATTGGCAGTATTGTTACTGATTGGTGGAGGGAACAACTTAGTGTTGAGTTGTGGTTGTAATTGATTGTGTGTGAGAGAGAGAAATCTTGAGGGAGAATTACTGGTACACCTAAGAGGTGTGGGAAGAATGTGATTTCTTCATTGTATTTCCTTCTAGAAGAGTGTTAATACGAGATTGTATTGTCTCTCATATTCTGTGTTGTTTTTGAATTCTAGTTACATTTTCTTCTGGTTTAATTCTGTGTTTAGTTGCTTATACAAGGTAATCAATTGTGCTCTTAATCCTAACAAGTGGTATTAGAGCCTGGTTCGGAGCAAGTTAGTGTTTTTTGAATACAGGTCACTCTCAGGGGTTTTTGATTGAGTGAGAGTAAAGCAATGGAAGAAGAAAGTACACTAAGAATGGAGAAATTCAATGGCAAGAATTATCAATTATTGTATTGTGGAAAGAAAGGGCAGGTAAGGAAATATTGTTGGTTGGTAGAAGATCAGCATGAAGGAAATAAAGAAGCAAATGATGTAGGTATTGTTACATGGGATGCTCTTAAATGTTCCTTTGATAAAGTAGAATCTTGGGTTTTAGATTATGTTTCCTCTTTCCATGCAACCCCAAATAGAGTATTTTTCCATGATTATTTCCATGGAGACATTGGAAAGATTTATTTAGGGGTTGGTTAGCCTTGTCAAATTGTTGGCAAAGGGGAAGTGCGGCTGAAATTGCAGACGGGCAACACATGGGTGTTGAAGGATGTCATGCATGTCCCAGTCTTGAAGAAGAGTCTAATTTCTATAGGAAAGTTGGGTGATGAGGGTTGCATAGTTACTCTCATAGAGGAATCTTGAAAAGTTTCCAAGGGTGCACTTGAATTAGCATGTGGTAAGAAAGTAGGTACTCTTTATCTATCTACTTGTATTACTGATTCTCCTTTTGTTTTATCTACTTCAGATGTAGATGCAAAGATGTGGCTCTGTAGGCTTGGTCACATGAGTGAGAAGAGGATGCATGTTCTTGAGTCAAAAGGTAAGATTTTAGATTCAAAAAGCATAGATCGAGATTTTTGTAAGCAACAAAAGAAAGTGAGGTTTCTTGTTACTGATGCTACAAGAAAGGATCGGGTTTATTGCATAAATAGGAAATTTGATGTTTTTGACAAAGTGAAGAATTGGAAAGCCTTGGTTTTTAAGGAGAAGATGATGGACAGAGATCAGCTTAAGGGGTTGAATAATTTTGAGTAGGGCAGTGTTGATTTGGACAAGGTTATGATCCAAAATGAGGTCATAGGTAAAAATCATCATTCACAGGAAAACACAGTTACCAATGTTGGTCAAGTGAGAACTGACATCAAATAGGTAGGAACCAATGTCGGTCATGTGCAGACCAAAGTTAGTGATGTTAGGCAGGTGAACACCGACATCAGTCAGAGAACTGATGTCGGCAGTCAGGTTGGTCACATGGAACCAACATCGATCGAGTGTAGACTGAGAGGTGACTGAGATCAGTCACTGTCAGAATGAATTTTGGGTGGACAACAAGTTGTCAAGGAGTCTCAAATGCCCATGTGGAGGACTGAAAGGGTAAGTAAGACTCAAATTCTTTATTACCCTTCTTTACACTACTTGTTGCTCACTGATGGTCAAGAACCAAGAAGTTTTGAAGAGGCAATGTAGGTAGAATCTAGGAAACAGTGGGAGCATGGCATGAATTCTTTAGAAGCGAACCAAATAGGAGATTTCATAGAGTTGCTAGCTAGGATGAAAACACTAAAAGACAAATGGATTCCCAAGTTAAAGAAAGGAGAGAATGGACATGTGAGACAGAAGGCCAAGTTATATGGTCTTGAGCAGGCTGCAGGACAATGGTGTTTAAGGTTTGACAGGTGTATGACAAAGCATCACTTTAGTCAATGTCAATGTGACCATTGTGTTTACTTTATTAGGTTGGATAATATTAGCTACATTATCCTGTTATTATATGTAGTGTATATGCTTGTTGCAGGGTCACACATGTAGGAGATTACTGAGCTAAAGGTAAAATTAGTTCAGAGGTTTACCATGAAGGATTTGGGAGCAGTAAAATTCTTTGGCATGAGTATTTCTAGAGACAGGGAAAGTCACAGGTTGATTTTGTCTCTAGATGATTATGTGAATAAGGTAGTGGAGAGGTTCAATATGCAAGATGTAGAACCAGTTAACATACCTATGGATGGACAGTTCACAGAATAGTGTCCCAAATCACATGATGAAGTTGAGTACATGTGTACTAGACCTGAGATTACCCAAGCAGTGGGAGTTATCAGCAAGTTTGTGGCCAATTTGGGAAAGGAGCACTGGAAAGCAGTTCAATGGATTCTTAGGTATCTGAGAGGGACTAGCAGCAGGTATACATGCTATGCAGGGTCAAGCACTTTTCTACATGGGTATGTAGATTCGGATAAGGCAGGTTACTTGGATGATAGGAGAAGTACCATAGGATATGTGGTGGTTGGTCTTCAAGATTAAACTTGAAGAGGGATACAAGCTAGGAAACAAAATTAGACAATGTATAGGTATAACTATAGGTGCAACTATTTATCTCTAAGTGGGAGATTGTTAGGTTGTGGAGCTAAAAGCTTCACTAATGAAAATAGAGGAGGTTGTTGAGTTACAGAGCAACTGATGTCGGTCAGGCCAACTGACATCAGTCATATTCAGTGTCCAAAGAAACTGACATCGGTTAGGTGTTGGCTGACATCAGTCTGATAGGAATCGACATCAGCAACCTATGTGTGTGTACATTTGCATGCACTTCTAGAACTGGTCTAATTTTAGAGGGACAATTAGTTTGCATGTAAAATACTAATTTTAGTCTTGAGTCTGTGTTTCTAATTATTGTAATTAGGAAGTCTAATTATTGTTTGTATGGGATCTATTTAAGAGACCCATGGGGCTGTATTGTATTTGAAGGACCAGAAGGACTTGCAAAGGCAAGGATAAGGGTTCTTCCAAGGTGTGTAAGATCTAGAGGGTCTACAAGTGTGCAAGACTAGGTTGATCTACAGGTTGTGCAAGATCAGGTAGAAGATCTACATGGTAAGTAAGGTCAGTTGATCTATAGGTGTGTGTGTGCAAGGTCAAAGGAGATTTGTGGGGTAGCAAGATCAAGGAGATCTGCAACATAACAAGGAGCAAGATCAGGGAGATATACTTGGATTACATTGAGTACTTAGTGGTGTGGCAATATTGTTACTGACTGGTGGAGGGAACAACTCAGTGTTGAGTTGTGGTTATAATTAATTGTGTGAGAGAGAGAACTCTTGAGGGAGAATTACTGGTACACCCAAGAGGTGCGGGAATAGTGTGATTTCTTCATTGTATTTCCTTTTGGAAGAGTGTTAATACAAGATTGTATTGTCTCTCATATTCTGTGCTATTTCTAAATTCTAGTTACATTTTACTTCTAGTTTAATTCCATGTTTAGTTGCTTATACAAGATAATCAATTGTGCTCTTAATCCTAACAATATTTGGTAATGTAAAATCATCTTTAGGATAAGCTTTGTTTGTCTAAAAAATTAGTATAGGTTCTAATCCCTTTAGACTTTTTACTAATAGGTACCACATTATAGACCCATTTGGAGTAATCAATAGATCAGATACATCCTGCTTCTAAGAGTTTTTCTAACTTTTTCTTTACCAATACAATAATGTGTGGATGCGTCTTATGTAACTTTTATTTTACTGGTTTGGCATCAAGATTAACCACAAGGTGGTGTAGAACCAGGTAAGGTCTAAACTAGTATGTCAAAATAGGCCCATGCAAAGATATCTATAAATTCTCTCAATAGAGATGTAAATACTTCATGTTCCTCCTTATTGAAGGATGCACCTAGTTATATCCATTTTAGGTCTGATGGAGTCTTGATATTTACCTCTATTGTATCTTTGACTAGAAGGGTCAAACTATCTTTTAGGATAGTAGGTAATGACTTAAACTATTGAATTATGTTAGGGTCCTCCATTAGGACTTGCTCTTCAACTTCTCCTAGGCATGATGAATCTAAGACCCTTAGTGGGAGATCTAGCCATGTGACAAAAATAGTCAAAAATTATTGAAAATTTTGATCAAATACTTATTGTTACTCAAAGCTGAACTTAGATCCATAGGCAAGTTCATCATTGGTAGTCTCTAGTCTAAATTCAATGAAAAATGAACACCCCCATCTAATGGCACTTGAAAAATATTTTCACCCCTAGAATAGCCTTTATATTTACTTTTTCCCTGGACAAAATTTGCCTCAAAGAGGTTTTCACTTTGGGACCTCAATGTTTTACTTATTTGTTTTTGGCTGCGGGTGTTCACTTGCTCTCCAAAATAGGCTACAGGATCTAATGTGATTGAGAATCCTAATTTGTGATCTCCCAATGGAATGTTGTCTCTAAGGATTAAAAAGTCACAAAATGCCTCATCATTCTAGAAGTAATCAATCAGCAGACTAGATTTTTGTTGGTCCCAATCTATAAATTGGGGATAATATAATGGCAATAGATTATGATGAATGGCTAGGGTAAGGGTACAAATGGCATTGTTATCAAATAGGTTGGCTTCAGCTATGTCATCAAAGGTGGGGTTATGATTAAACTCTATTTAACTATTGACATCATCCTCACTAGTCACTAGTGATGGAGTTTGAATAAGATATGTGAGGTCACCCCTAGGCAATTTAAATCTAAGTCCATAAGGTCTTTTATACTTAGTCATGCAAATTAGCTCGATGGTTCCTTGATGATTTAATTTGAGGCCTTTTCCTTCATAATTGTGATGCTCCATGATCTTATTGGGAATATGATACTTTGCATTTTTATAACATTTAGCTTGGTTGTCATTGTATAACCATGATTCATTCCCTTTAAGAGGGTCAACTTCTAGGCTAGATATTGGTAAAAATGTGGTAGGTCCTTTATCTTTGTTCCTTTGTTGCCAATGCATATGTGGGGTGACTTTAAGTCACCCAAAGGTTTTCAAATTATAAGAAATATTGGAAATATGAAATGTAGCATGGGTCACATACTCTCGTGGTCTATTATCTAAAATGGTGAAATGATTAGAAGCTTCAAGAGGTGGCATGTACGAAAGGGAATCTAAGGTATTAAGATCTATGAAATTATCTAGTGAAGGATCAATAAGTATAAACTTTCCTTTATCTTGATTGGAACTTGGATCCATGCCATACTAATTATTATAGCTTTGAAATTTGGCCTCAAGATGCTTGCAGTGTTCATATGGGTGTAAGTCTCCTAGAATATTCACTTCCATCCCTGAGTGGGAAAACTTGATACATTGGTGCAACATTGATGGAACTACATGAATCTCATGTAACCAAGGCCTGTTTAGAAGCATATTGTATGATAAATCAAGATCAAACACATGGTAAAGTGTATCATGGATCAAAGGCCCAATGATAACTAGAAAACTAATGGTGCCTTGTGATTCTCTTTCCTAATTATCGTAGGCTTTGATGGTTATTATTTCTGGCTGGAGATCTATCATTATGTACCCAAGATGCTTGATGAGCTTTAGAGACACTATGTTGAGGCTAGATCTATTGTCTATAAAGACATGTTTCACTTTATGCCATCTTATATAAACTTCTATGTATAATGGATTATTATGGATCAAGTCAAGGGAAGATAAATCGCTTCAATTGAATGTGACTTGTTGGACTAGAGATAGGTGTCCAACCAAATATTGAAATTTATGAAGGGATATGTCACTAAAAATAGTGGATTGGGTCAAAAACTCATTCAAGATGGTCTTTTGGATTATTAACATTTGTAGAAAATCTAAAATAGAAATTTGTGTGGGTGTATTCTATAATTGTTCCATAATATTAAACTTCTTGTCTTGGTCAATAGTGAATGATTTATTCTAAGGCTAAATGGTTAGTTGGATCATAGGCAAAGTAATAGATGGTTTTGGCTTGGGATAGTAATATTTGACCTTTGAGTTATGATTACATAATTGATATTAAATACTAGACCATTATTGCTAACCAATGTTGGGAATGGTATGGGACCAAACATGACAAGTCTCAGTTGTTGGTGCACTTATATGTGATTATATGGTAAGGACAAGTTGTTGATATAAGGTCCAAAAGGGGAAGTCTTAGTTTTTTAGTTTTCTTGTATGCACTCCCAAGTCAAAGAAGGATTATCCATGTAATTTGGTTGAATGTTGTTGTTTACCAATAGTCTAGGCTAATTAGTGCTTGGTATAGGATTAATGGAGATGGTATTAATGATACCCCCTATAATATAACCTACAACCCTATTGTAGTCATGTGTAATTGCATGGTAGGTTTTTTGGTTGTTACCATTTTGACCTTGGTTTTGTCCATTGTTTTATCATTATGGGTTTTGCTACTAATTTTTTTGATTATACTAGTTTGACCTTTGATTTTGATACTGTTATTTGGCTACTACATTGGCTGTTGTTGTCATTATTGATGATCATTTTACTACTACTAATTGTTATGTTAGGGAAAGGGTTTTTGATAAATCTTGAGAGTTTGATTCAAAGTAGAAGCACCATTATCTAATGTTATCTCCCCATTCTCCAAAATATTCTCAATTAAATGCTTGATTTGGACACATCTTCATAGATTATGCCTATTGACCTAATGATAGTCACATAATTTGTTTTCATGGTACCAATTAAGATAAGGAATGCTTTGGTATAGGCCAAATAATCAGATTAATAACAATAAGCTTGTGAAACATAGAATCAATAGATTCTCCTAGGTCACTAAAGACATGATGTGTAGGCATAGTTCTCTTAGGAGGAGGGGTTTGTAATGGTAATGGTTGATATATTTATTGTGTATATCTTGGTTGTTGTGCTTATGGCATTGGTTTGAGAGGTTTTTGGGTATGAGTAAGCTAAAAAGTTGGTTTAAATGATGTTTAAACCATTTAGACATGATGGGACTTGGTTACTCCATTTCCCACAACATTCTTATTATAGTTGAATTGCTTTAGTGTTTCATGGTTATTGGCCTGTGTTGATTGTGATGCTAGCACCAAAATGGGATTTTGGTCATTTCCTAGATTTGTACCTTGATTTTTATTAATTGAATTAAGATTAATAACTCCTTTATTGATGAACACTCACTTAATCAACAAAACTTTATCAATGATCTCTTTGAAAGTATGTGTACATTGTAGTTTAGATGATAAGCTATCTCACTATGTAAATTTTTGGTAAACACAATAGATAATTATTGATCTAATAAATTATGGGTGAAATAGCTTGAAATGTATCTCCATCACTGTAGATAACTTTAAAAATTCTCAACAAATTTTTGTTTTTCTTGCATTAAGTCCACTAATGAAATCTCATGCTCAAGATTATAGGAAAAGTGTTGCACAAACTTATCAAAAATATCATCAAAATCTGTTACTAAATTTTTGAGAAACTTTAAAGACCACTCCAAGGCTTATCCATCCAAGCTCCTTGGAAATAATAGAAAAATTTATATGTCTCTCTATGCCACTGGTTGACATGGCACAATGAATTCAATCAAATGAGCCTTAGGGTCACCTTTACCTTTGTATTTGTCAAATTTTAGTGGTTCATATCCTGGAGGAAATGGTATCTACAAATACTCCATGTTGAATGGGTAGGAACACATGTCATCCAATTTGAAATTTTTAGTTTATTTCCCAACCTAAATGGCAACAATTACATCCTTCATTTGTTTCAATTCTTAGGCTAGGAAACTAGAAGGAACATTGGTTTGAGGGAGAATATTGGTTTGGGTAGATGGTTGAGAGTTCACAAGTGGGAGACTTTGACCAGGGTATGATGGAGATACTTATTAGGGTACATTGGTTTGGTTAGATAATGGACTAAGAAAATACATACATGGATTAGGATGTACTTAAAATTACACATTTGGTTGCACAATATTCTCATTTGGGTTGGCGATAAAGGTTTGACTTGAAGGATTTTGTGGTTGGGATGGAGGGATATAACTATATTGTGCCTGCTATGGTTAAAAAGGGACATGTTACTGACTAATCAAACCTTACTATTGAGTGTGAAATTATGGTCTAAGACCTTATCTCTAAATTTGTGGTACATTTTGAATTAATGGTTGTCTAGTAGGTATTTGAGAAATATGGGGACCTCCTTATTGCATGAATCCTTGTGGAGAAGTGAAAACATGTTTTAGATTCAACATCTAATATTGACCAATATTTTCACATTGTTTACTAGTCATTTCTTGGTTTTGAATTGGCATATTAGTCTATGACTGAAGAGGTATGTTCATCATCACCTGGTGAGGTGGAAATGTATTTGTCCTCTATTGTGTTGATACACTAGATTGTGTCTGCTATTGTGGAATACTACTCATTACTTGTTGAAGAGTACTAGGGTTCATTACATTCTATCATTCAAGCATGACATTAGCCATTGTTTGATTACCCAATCCCCTAGGTTTTACACTTGAAGAAGCATCTAGTTGAATTTGGGATGTAGAAGTTCCTATTCCATGGTATGATGATCTACTCATCAGATTAAATACATACACATGTTATTGGCTAGTTTTTTGCACGTCAATACCACTTTAATCAAGATTGGATGTTGTTTGCATATTATCCACTACATTTAGTTCACTATTTTATGTAGAGGTTGAAGACACTTCTTCAATAACAGGTATATGCATCAAGTTATTTATTGAAGTGGTTTGTATGAATGGGTCAAAACTCATATTCTCTTATCCAGTTAGCTCTATCAACACTTTTGTTGAATGAACTATGTCAATAAGAGGCTTACTCACCATGTTCATCTAATTGAAATTATATGATAGATTTATGTAGGTTTGATATGTTATATGCATTTGGTTAAAGTTATCTTCCATGATGTTTTTGCCTCGATTAGATATATTAGGGTCTTGATATGTTATTTGGACTAGAGAAATAGGATTTCTAGAAGAAGCCTATCGATCATAAATGATATTGTGGGGCACTCTTACTAAACATGGTAAATTTTCATGGGAAAAGTTTACTAGAAACTTGGGCCCTGCCTCTATGGATCTAACCAAAATATCATCTTTATTCTCTAATAAATGTCATTCAAATAAAAATGGTTCATACGTGTAAGTCGTATTACTAGAATATGAATATTGAAGGATTATCCCATTCACTATGGGTATTGTAGCTAGGTATTATGAAGTTTATTCTTGGTCTTATTCTGAATAAGGTGGTGTGTTAACTAGATAATTAGCCAATGGATCTTAGCTTTGTGCCCCTGATTGAGTATTATAAGAGGGATAAGAATCCATCTCATAAACAATATTATCCACATAGGGGTCTTATACTATTTATTCCTATGAAACTACATTACTAATCCCTAGATTGTACATGAGTCCTCTATGAGTGTAGAAATACATGTTGGGATCCATAGTCAATGCTTTGTGATAAAAGGTCAAAGATTTATACAAACTCTAAAAAGGATAGAATCTAAAATAGATGATGTTCCAAGTTGGTCTAGATTCATCAAAAGGATCAAAAAGGTTTATGCAAAGATTTGTGATGAAATAAGCTAACATGAAGTATCTAACATTTCACTGTTCACACAAAGATAAGCATGTAAATGGATCAAAAATAAAAATGCCAAACTCTAAGGTTGATGTGTTTCAAATCAGTCTAATTTAGGAATTTAAAAGTTGTTAGGCCTTTTGGCCAAATGTGGCATCAAAAGATAGGCTCAAACAAGGCATACACTAGGACTCTTGGCCAAACAACATCAAAAACTAGACTTTAAAAATAGATGAAATGTTTAATCTAATGGATTTGAAACACTTCTAACAAACACTAGGCATTTGATTTTAGGACATGGACTTGATCAACTAGGTATCAGGGATGAAATAAAAGGCACTTTTAGAGATAGTTTATTTTCTCATAAATAATGGTATAAAACTTGGTTCTTTGACAAATAAGCTAGACAAAAGTGAATAGTATAATTGTGCTAGACAAAACATCACAAAAGTACACTTAGATTGGTCTAAAAATGTAGGAAAAAATTTGAACTCTATCAAACAATATTTTAAATGTTTTTGTCAATGCTACACTACACAAAAGGTGTGATAAAAAAGTTTGTTTTAAAAACTCTTTAAGGCAAAGATATTTTTCCATAATTTTGACAACTTAACACTAATTTTCTTGACTCAAAATGTTGTGGTGTAAAGACTCAAAGTGTAAGTTATTAGCACAAAATGGCTTAAGTCTATTAAGTGATGACAATGATTATGAGTCTTGAATGGCCTTCAACCCAAATTGGAAATTAAACCTAAGTTCTCTCAAGTTTAGTGTAAATGGTGAACCCACTTAACACATCAACCCTATGAACTTATAAAGTTGTAATTATAAATTTAAATTATAAGTGAAGGACTTAAAACAATTTTGGTAAAGGTCTAGACTCAATTGAGCAGCATAACTATGCCAAAGTGGATGATATGACTCCCATACTTTTGATGGAAATTTGAACAAGGAAAATTGATGATCTCACATAAGTAGCACAACACCTCTTTATTCAAAGGAAAGTTAGGACTATGTGTTTGGTTTGAATTATTTGTTTACATCAAGTTTTGACTTCAAATAGGACTTTAATCTAGGACAAGACTAACTAATTAATCTCTCTTAGATCCTAAACTGACAAGGTTGCTTGGTATTGTTAGAATCTATCAATATATGTCATTTGAGATAATTTTTAGTGTTTATCCAAAAGTAAATGCACATTATATAGTAGGGTTTTTACACCCCCCTTCTCTCAAATGATAGTACTATGACATGGACCTTGAGGTGCACCTTTCACCAAAAATACTTTCATGGCAAGCGGGTATTTGTCTAAGATCTAACAAGTTTCTGAATGTTCTAGGGGAATCAATTGCACAATGACTTTCATGCCAAACAATGCAAAAGAAAAGCATAGATTTTAGGTCTGTATCACTTGGCTTATTGTAAAAAGGTCTAGTCCTTTTTATAACCACTACATCCTACTATTTGCTTAGTGTATTACAATGTCCAAAGTGTCACTATGTCCCATGTTCAACTCAAATTAGGAGCCAAATGAAGCCAATGTCAAGAGGTGAAACCTCATGTTAAAGCTTCCCTAAAGAAATCATGGGAGGTGATGAATTCCCCCTCGTAATCCACATTTTCATAAAAATAAGAAAGCATGAAAGTAAAAAGACTTTAGGATCATTTTCAAGGTCACCCAAACTTTGACGAGTTTTTGGGGAGTGCTTTAGATGATTTTATTTCTAAGCCTTGGACTAGGCTACTTGTAATAGGAATGGTGCTTTTGATTCTAAGGGTTCCCTAAAGGGGACAAATGGAAGAACATACACACAACATCCCTTTTTTTTCCAAACAAAAATTTAATCTAAACAACTAAGTAAACACAAAAATCTTTGAAAATGTGAGTTCATTTTTAAGCCCAAATGGAAAATGAGGTGGTGTTCAATTGACCCCTTGGTCTTAGTTGAAAACTTTGAAAACATTCACCATAAAAAAATGATTTTTTTTGTTAAACACTAAAACAAGGTTCCTAATTGATTTTTAAGCATGAAAAAGGTGATCTAAACATGTTTTTATTAAATGTCAAGCTTGGTCTTACAATAAAAATGGTATCATGTCCTTTAGTCTTGAATCTCTTTTAAGTTTGAAACAATGAACTTTAAAAAAAGAGCTCTCTATTTTGTGTTGAAAGAAAAACATAGTGATCGACGTCAGTTATATAATCAACAATGGTTATATTTTGTAACTATTGAAAATTATCTAACTAACATCAATTATACCAATTTGACCAATCACAGGTATCCAATTGATGTCATTTTTACTAACTGATGTCGACTAATCTATCCAGCTGATGTTAGTTATTGTGTAAACTCATGGCGAAAAAAATGGCAAAATAAAGTTAGAAAATCAATTTGTAAGAGTTTTAATGGTCGAAATGAATATTTTTAAGCTATAAAATGATCTTCTTCATGTGTGGGATGCGTCTAGTCCCACTAAGCATGCAATATGTGATTCTAGGAATTTGACTCAAGAGAGGATGGTTAGTATGGTGTTAGTTTCAAAATGAAAACAAAATGAAAGAAACACACTAACTAGAATAACATATCTAAGCCTAGACACTAAGGAGAGCTTAGTTAACAAACATGAATAAAACATATAACTAAAATGTAAAAAAGATCTTCTTTTACCTTCCTTGGATGCTCTAAAATGCTTGTTATAGTGGCTTTCTTGGTTTGTGCTCATGAAGTCCTCATCAATGGAAGCTTGGCTACCTCCATTTCTCCTTGGCACCTTTGGCTTATGGCTTGGCTTGGCTTGGAATTAATTCGACATGGTAACACTAATTTCAATGGTTTATTGAAGATATTTGAGCATAATAACTTTGTACCAAAATAGCTTAGAAATGATGTTCATTGCCTCTCTATTTATATATTTTTTCAAATGTCTAAAATCAACTTGAACCATCTATCTCAGGATTGAGATGTGTGGCTAAGGATTAATCAAACTATGAAATTAAAATTGATAAATAGGCTTATCAATATTTGGGATCGAGGTGTAGACACTAAAATTGAGTCATACACATGTGTAACTCCCTGTGTCAAAACCCCCCTTAAGCCTATTTTTCAATAATAATAATTAGCCTCCCTAACCCATGCTTTTACCCCTCACACATTTAATTAATTTAAAATACTTAATTAAGTTAATTAAAAACCCCTTATGCCACCTTACCTAGCCACCTCATCCTAAAACTGATTCTCACCTGATGAGTCACCTCAAGACTTAGTCTTCTTATCCTAAGTACCTAAGACTTATTCTCACCTCAAAACTAAATTCCTAATCAACTACATTCTTATTATCCTCTTATTTTCACTATTTTTTAATGGGTGCCACATTTGGCATGAGGAATAATAGAAAACTAGCCAAAAATAATAGTTTTACCTATTCTAAGGCTACTGACATTGGTCAACCCACAACTGACATTAGTTATATAATCCAAACTCTAACCTAATTTTTAGGTCAATAGAAATAAATAAAATTCATTCTTATTTTCATCCAAGCTTTTGGCATTCAACTTTTAGCATCTTGTCTTACTATTATCTTGCATAAGTCAACCTAGATCAAGAACCAAGCTCTTGAGAACTAGTAACACCAGCTTGTTTTCTCCATTTGAGGCATCAATTTGGATTACCTGATAGGAGCCATCCATCTAGAAATTATTATTCAGTCACCACTATAGCCAAGTATATCACTTATTTTGTAGGTCTTTTAAGCAGTTACTTTACTATAACTTTACATCTACTATTCATTACTTTACACATTTCTGACCGAACCTCTATAAGGGAGTTATAAAGCTTCCCTACTTGTTTCCTCTTAAAGTAAAACATTTAACCTCTAACCAAATCCATCAAAATCATACTCTCTCTCTCTCACTCACACACAACTCTATCGAACCTTCCAAACTTGACCAAAACCATTTCTCAGACCCAAAAAAGCCTTTTACAAATTTCTTAGGCAATTATCGACCTCGAGAACCTAACTAACATTGGTTACCTTCACCCACTAGCCTTGTTAGCATAACCAATATCAATCACTTCCTTATTGACCTCGGAAGCATCACTGATGTCAGAAACTATGGACTTCCTAACCCTTCCAAAACCTACCCAAACAACTTCCAAAATACAAATAGAACATACCACCTACACTTTGTTAATTTTTACTACACTCAGGTTATGAATAATGGTAACATTATCTCTCTTTTCCTCTCTTTTATTTATTCATTACTCTTTTGTCTCTCAAAGGTGGACTATCATCTCTAAGGAAGTTTAACACTTCTTAGAACAAGCACGTAGCTTGGCAACCCACTCATTTATCTACTAACAAACATTTTGTGGTAGTGTTTTCTTACTTGTAGGTAGCCCTCCCCAGCCAAAGAGGAGAGCTCACAACATCTATATATAGTACAAAAACCAATCTGAGTTCATTCTAATCACTTATCCCTACCATTCTTCTCTATTTTTCTTTAGAATTGAAATAGACAAATTTTAGTGAAACATTTCTAGCACACTCGGTGGGACCCTAGAGTTTTCCTTGGGTTCATTTCTTGTTTTAAGCAATCATATAGCTACATTATAGTGAAAACTTTATTTATTTTACTTTATCCTTCTTTTCTCTCTCAAAATAAAAAAATCAACATTTTTTTTCTATTTAAAAGCAATAAACTAAAATTTTCTTCTTTTCTCTTTGCCTTTAAAAGCAATTCATCATTTTTATTACAAGTTGAAAGAATCTCTTCTTTACTTCTTCTTGCATGCACATTAGGATAGTTAATTTCATTCATTACTCCTATTTCATCTTTATTTTCATTTGAATCTAAACATTTCAGATTTGGGTTTAAAACTTACTACACTTCATTGTTTGGTTGCTACATATTAGCTCACCTAGTTAATTACAATCATTATGAATGAATTATAGCAGATCTATGTTACACAAACAAATCACACTCATAAAAACAAACATCTAAACTAACCTAAGAAAAGGTCCATCTAGATTTCATCACTTGGTGGATCACCTTACCCTACCCGGCTATCATACTTGGATTTCACCACCAAGGGGAGAACCCACTCCATTCTCTAGTGAAGTATAAACTCTAGATAGAAGGTATACTTTGGAAAATTCACCTAGCTTGGATTTAGGTCCATGAAGTGTGGGGATAAAGCTCCTATAATGAGCCATGTACCTGGTCTAACACAAATTTCCTCTTGAGCACTAAAACTAACCTAAAACTGGCTCTAGATTACTTTCTAGTACCTTTGACAACCAGATTTTCTTCTCACTATATGATTAACAAATAAGCCAACATGATACTAAAATTAATCACTAGGAGTTAATAATTAGTGTTTGTATGTTTTTTTTTCTTTTCTATTGCTTTCTATAATTTGGAGTTGATAAGGACATTTTTCTATTAATTCACAAAATCAACACTATTTCTAATACTTAGTTTGTATAACCTATTAAATCAAGTTTTCTAAGTGTTCTTCCTTTTTCTATAGACCTTTTGCATCCACTATTTTACTTATTTTTTACTTCTATGTTTCTAAAACTTTGGATTTTCCATCTCTCAAGATATCATAGTGACCGACATTGGTTAACTATACCAATGTCAGTAGACTTTAGCATAATGGATTGCATAGCTGATGGGTTAACTTGTTTCTATTTTGAAGCAACATAGTAATGATGTCGATGGTAGTAATACATTTAATCTTATTTTTTTACTCAAATCAAGAATTTGCAATCACATCATATTATGTTATATCTTCATCTTCTATCGCTATCTTATATTTTAAAGGTAACCACTAAAAAATTAAAACCTTGATAGTTTCTTTGTTGGTCTTACATCATGTGGTACATTTTGTCTTAACTTAGTGAATCTAGTGATAAAATGATAAATATTTTTAGTAGGATCAATTGAAATATTCACAAGTTCATTAACCAATTCCAAATGATATTTAGGTTTTCCAAAATAGAGTTCAATCTATTATTGAATATATTTCCATTCATTAATGACTTTGGGAGACATAATTTGAATAGATGTCTTCTTATTTGACTCAATTACTTCAATAAAAACATTATATGACCTATCATGAAAAATATCTTTTTTGGTAAACAAAGTTTGAATGTGTTGTCTTCTTCTTGATTTCTACTCCAATAAAACCATCAAGTGAGTGTTGTTATAATCCATAAGCACATTTTTATACTTTAATTGTCTACCATCTAGACATTGTCATTATCAACTTGTTGCTTTTTGTGAGTAGATGTTGTAACCTGAAGAATATCAATATACTAAAGTTTTACCTTCCTTATTTTGTGTCATCCTTGTGTATGTATGGATTTTATTACATTTGTGAATTATATAAGTCTTATTTCAGTCATATAAGATCATTTGTGGTATTTATCTTGCCCTTTTGAAATCTTATCAAGAAAAAATTGAGAGCTTTGTTCCTTATTTGATAAAATGTCCAATACTACCTTTGATTTCATACTCATGTAAGATTATGTTTCAAGAGATTTCAGTATATTACTATTCAAGCTATGTTTGATCAAAGAAAACAATAATTTCCACTAAAACCCCTTGGTGCATCATCATTTCCAATTTTAAAACTCCTTCAAAACTTTTTTCTTTACAAATAAAACCCCAGTTAGGAGCAAAATCACAAAGAAGTTGTAGTTAGAAGTAAATTCATCATGTATCAATTGTAGTATCCCATCGACATCAACAAACTTTTACTACCAATATCAGTCAAGTGACTGACATCGACGACTGTGTAATTTTGATTTGATCAAAATAGGAAGCTAAAACAACCCACTTACATGCACCCAAACCTACTTTTTCCTTATTGTGTCACTGATATAGACTAGTAAGACTATTTATACTTTCTCTTGCATGGTATTAATGTGAGCTCAAGCCAAAATTCTTTCCAATTACACAAGCTAGAAACCACTTCCATCTTCCCCTCTTGTTGTTGAGTCTATCATGGAGCATACTTTAGATACAAATTATACTCCCAGCCCCAATCAAATTCCAATTGTGCCTAAAGGAGATCAAGATTTTGTTAAATTTCTTGATTGCAATGTGGCAGCCCTTCAACATTACCTTGCCATGAGCTGAATCCAAAATTCTTTGGGTGACCCAATCTATGTTAAGCTAACCTCTCTAATGGAGACAACTTCAATTTTATCTTCCTCCACTATTTTACCCATGGTTACTCAAACCATCACCTTGATCAATAACCTAACCATAAACAATGTCCAAAGTTTAACATTACCAACTAACCAATCCCACCTAAACCCTGGCATGACTTCCCAACTTTCACAACCATAAGTAGTTCATTTAATTCTCACCCCATTCAAGAATTTTTGGTACCTATTCCATCTACTCTCATGCCTATAATCACCTGAGTTATGACCCACCCTTCACCTAGTCTCACCATGCCAATAACCCAACCTCTAATGACAACATCCAACCAAAGCATAGTCTCTAACCCAATGGGACAAGCCACTTTTATTTCCACCCCCTAGCCTATGACTCATTATCCTTATATTTCCCCAACACAACCTCAGCAAGCTATGTCATACACTCCCTCTACTTCCTATTAGGTTCCTTATAATTTAGGAGGTATCACCCAGACTAATCCCCCTCTAGACCTCATTAAGATGATGATAGATAAGATGTCTAATCTAGAGACATTTGTTTATAGTTCAAAGAATGTGTTATCTTATGACAAAATATACAATAAAATCATCCATCCTTGTATACCTATTCACCCTTATCCAATCTAATGGGAACTCCCTAGATTTACTTGTTTCTAGAGTAAAGAGGACCCACAATAGCATTTGCAAGCATTTAGACATGCTTGTTATTTAATAGGGCATGATGATGCATTACTACTTCACACTTTCCCTATGTCTCTTTCAAGTGTTGCCTTGGATTGATATAGATCTATAACTTATCACTCCCTTTTCTCATTTACCCAACTCACACAAATATTCTTAGACCATTTCTCTATTAACATTTCTAAAAAGGTTTCTATTACAAACCTTTATTCTATCAAAAAATTTGATGATGAGTCTATTGAATTTTTTTTTGCTCACTGGAAAGGCTTGATCAATCAAATCTCCTTCTCCTTAACCCAACATGAGCTTATTGATCTCTTCTCAAGGGCATGTGCTAATCGCATCTCATCCACACTCTGGGTAAAAACTTTCTACACATTTGATGAGGCCTTTATAATGGCATGAAAACTTGAGATTTAGGCTATCGACAAAGGCAAAGTCAATTTACGTAGTAAAAACCCCAATTCTAAATCAAATGACTCCTATTCTAAAACTTATCCTTCTAAGCAAAAAGCTAAAGGCTCTACCAACATGGTGGTCATTAAATCAACTTCTTCCACAACCATAAACCAATCTAATTCCTCAACTTCCCAAAATCTGACCAAGTAATTCCAACAATGGTATGAACAAAGACAATACACTCCCATTAGTGAGTCATATACATTTATTTTTGAAAAACTATTGTAACAAGGTGTCATAACTCTTTCTCAAATAAAACATCCTATACAGTTTGATCCATCCCATCCTATTCCAACTTAATATATAGAAGATGAGTGTGGCACCATCGAGTTAAAGGCCACAATTCTAATAACTATAAGACATTCAAGAATATTGTTCAAGATATGCTTGGTAAGGGTGATCTTATCTTAGATAATCCTAATGCACCCCCTAATCAAAGTATGGATGTATTCAAACATCCTTTTCTTAACCATTGACCCAATCAAAATATTGTTCAAACCATGACTAAATCATGTGATCATAATATCCATACAATTAATATGGTCTTTCCTTTATCTCTAGTTCAATCTCCCCCTCAACAGGAGTCACCCATTTTATCGACTCCTCCCCCATATTCAATGGCATTTGTTTTTCCCATTTTTCCTCCCCAAGTAGAAGAGCCTATTTCACCTATTCCACTCCCACGTGAGGAAGATCCTCCTTTACCACTTATTTTGCCACTAGAGGAGCCAGTACTAACTGTTCCCTTTGCACCAATATTACCTATCCTCTTACCACTTGAAGACCACGCCTTTCCCATTCCAAAACCACATGTTGAATGTAACATCATTCATATGTTATACCCTATTGAGGAAACTTCCTTGCCTATCTCTCCTCCACCAATAGAGAGTAATACCCCATCAACTCCAACTTTACACCTTGAAGATTCAATGTTATCCACTCCTACATTAGATGAGAGACCTATTGTGCCTACTCCAATTACACCACTCTTAACACTTCTTTTACCTATGGAGGATCATACTTTACCTATTGAGGGAGAAATAATACCTATTCTTTACCCCCTTAAAGAACCCTCTTCACTTACCTCTCCTCCACCCATGGAAGACCATGCCTCTTCTCCTATCTCTATTGAAGAAGACCCTATTGCGGCTCTTTCTCATCTTTGGCCCAAAGTAGTCAAGACCAACAATTTACCTCTTTCTCAGACACCTTAGCCTTCTAAAGATATAACCGTCAGGCCTATGTTATCTAAACCCTTCTCACGGTTGGTGAAAATTATAGAATTTCTTGACTCCATGAAGCTAGATCATGTGGCATTTTGGGACTAACTTAAAACTCCTTATCCAACATAATGAATGTCAACCTTTACCATTAACCCTCTCACTACCCTTTACCCTAAAGTATTTAATAAAGTCAGATCTTCTTCACCAAAATCACTAGAAGATCATCCATCTATGTCAAAACCCTCACCCTCATAGACATCTACCACATTAAAGTAGATTAGGCCCTTAGGCATATGCCCCTCTCTAATTTAGTTCATCCACAAATGAAATTAGATTTAACTCCTCAACCACAAGTTGGAGTTTCATAGCCTAAACTATAGAAACATTTTAAGATTCTTAGATCTCATCGATCCTTTCCTCTTTAACCCTCAACTTTACCATCAATTTTTGGACCACACTGCTCTACTTTAGTTGGAGTATTTCTAACCTGAGCAAAATAAAAGGTTAAGTTACCTCCACTAATAACTTTGCCACTTGGTAGGCCTTTCAAATTTGACACCATGATACCTAACATGAATAAAGTGTTAGAAAAATGTGTAACTCCATTGACACCAAATAAGTCACCTCGTAAAATAATTTTTGTGACTTCAAAACAAAACAAGGTGTCCACTCCTATTAACACAACAAGTACAAGCCCACTTGCAGGCTCTCAGAGCTTTTTCCTATGTTAGTTGCTACAATATTATATCATAACTCTTCCTCTCATTAAGCCTTATATTCTTCTTGAAATGAAGCCATCTTGGTTTAATGATACACAAGTGTGTTTATATCATCATTCACCTGGACATGATACTAAGAGTTGTAAAACCCTCAAAGTAGTCATTCAGTAACACTTTGATGTTGACACTCTCTTTGTCGATACTCATGTCAACCTTTCTATTATTCCACCTTTGGCATCCATAATGTCTCCTACTATTCCACCTAAATTCAAACCCAAATATGTGGTTATACCCTCTTTGCCACCTCCTTCACCTACATTTTAGATCAACATAGTTAATGTGGCCACATAGTCAAAAAATCAAAAGGACAAAGGTAAATAAAAGGTCAATACTCCTTGGGCTCATCCCTTTTCCAAAGACACTCCTCTAAATCCCAAGATTTCTATCTTAGGCGTCCCTAAACCAACATCTTTTGACGTTATTCAAAGTTTGATGGTGAAACACCTTCACTAAACACTTGTGAAAATGTCCTTATATGAGTTTATCCAAAACTCACCCCAATATCATTAAGCTTTGATTAGTGCATTTCAAGTGATTGAGGTACAACCTAATGATCCCCAACCTCTTGCAGATTTGGTTAGCTCCCTTAATTTCATCTCCCTAATTTCCTTCAATAATTCAAAAATTCTACTTCAACACCCTAAAGATCAAGATTCTACCATTTTTATTACCACATATATTGATCAAACTTGTGTCAAGATATTCATGATTGATGGGGGAGATAGTATTAATATTATTTCCACCCATGCCTAAAAATATATAGCTCTTCTTGACAATTACATGTCTCAAACTGACATGGTACTCTGCTCCTTTAATGATACCACAACTACTACAGTGGACACTATTGTCTTACATATCCATTTAGATCCCCACACAATTCCTAAGCTCTTCTATGTTGTAGAAGGAGAATTATAATATAACATACTACTTGGATGACCTTGGATATGTGCTATGGCATGTGTACCCTCAACTTTGCACTGCTATGATAAGTTTGAGCATGATGGGTAAGTGCATGTTATACCCACTGACCCACCTTTGTTTAAAACATGCAAATTGACTTATAGTCTCACTGATGTTCTCATTATATTAAAGACATCATCTTCCCCACATGATACTTTTGAAGCTTCCACAAGCTCCACTCCCTCAGTTACATAGATATCAACAACACAAATTCTTGACAAGGATCCCATGGAGGAAAATTTCCAATGTTTGTCACTCAATGAATATCATTTGTTGATGCTTGACATGTTCTATACTCCATAATAGTATGAAAATCTTCACATGCACCCAAATTATGATCTTCTTATTGGGATGGTCATTCCTTATGGGCCCCCTAACCTTCAAACTAATTTCACATATTACAGAATTGATTAGGCTCCTGTTATCGACAATCCATCTTATTCACCACAACCATTTACCTATGACTTATCTTTCTTGAGAAACCTTAGTTTTACTCACACTTATCTCTATAGGTGTGATTGGAAAGGATTCAGTTTGGGTCATTATGAGTAGGGTGTCCATATGCTTATTGAATATCCTACTAGCCAAACCATTGAAAATGCCAAAAAGAGGCATGGAGTGGGTTATGACAAATCAACTAAACTCACCAAAACTTCCCATGTACCAATTATTGAAGAGCTAATCTCTCCCTCTCCACTTTAGTCTCCACCATCACTTACCAAATTAGAGGTATCTATACCTCTTAATTTTTTTTCAATAAATTCCATCCATTTGGGGCCTCTCACCTATCACCAAGGTAGGGAAACAAGGTCCCTTCCTCTCATTCATCCTAAAATAATTGATGAAGATTCTCCCACTATTAATCCTATCTAATGCTAAGATGATGATGATATTATCACATACATGGGTGTAGATGAATCTTATATCCAATGATTACTCCCATCAGAAACATAAGCTATGCTAAATGAATCAACCATTGACATCAATCTACCCTCTCATAATAACCCTCACATCCTCAAGATTGGTCAATCTTTGGATTCCTCTAAGCAAGTTGATTATGCCACATTTCTTAATAACCATAGGAAAGCCTTCGCTTGGTCTTATAATGACATGTCTATTATTGACCCATCTATCATCACCCATAACATTGTCACCAATCGAGATGCTAAACCTATTAAGCAGAAGCTTCATAAGATGCATCCTTGTATTACTCTTCTTGTTAAAGAAGAGCTCTAATTCCTACTTTTTTAAACTTTATACAACCCATCGACTACCTATAATGGATTTCCAAAAAAAATTATATCATAACAGTGATTAGGGGAATCTGAATTTTCACTAACTATCATGACTTAAACCTCACTTATCCAAAATATGACTTCCCATTACCAGGTATCAACCAACTTGTTGATCTAATAGCCAGACATGATATGTTATCCCTTATGGATGAGTTCTTTGGATATAATCAAATCTTGGTCGCTCCTGAGGATTAACAGAAAATAACCTTCATTACCCCATGGGGGAATTTTTGTTATCAGGTCATGCCTTTTGGTCTGAAAAACATTGGTACCACTTATCAATGTGTTATGAATTACATCTTCCATTATCTCATACAAAAAATTATGGAATATTATGTGGATAACTTACTTGGTAATTCTAAACTTTTCAAAGATCACTTGATGATTCTCAAAATCATATTTACTCATCTCCTCCAATATAATATTTTACTAAACCCAAAGAAATGTGTCTTTGGTGTCCTTTCCTATAAGCTCTTAGGTTTTATTTTTTATCTCTATGGTATTGAGGTCAACCCTACTAAGGTTACAGAAATCCTAGATATGCCTCTAGCTACTAATATCAAATAACTCCATTTCCTGCAAGGCAAACTTGAGTCAATCTACTGATTTATCTCCTATTTGTTAGATTATTACCAAGCTTTTCACCATCTCCTCAAAAAATATGTCTCCTTCCATTGGAATACAAATTACTAGGAATATTTTGATGTAATAAAATAATATCTCCTTTCCCCACCAATTCTTATTCCACCTAAGGAAAATCAACCTTTCTACCTTTACATCTCTGCAATAGACCATTCTCTGGGTGCTATGATTACACATCAAGAACAAGTGGTTTAATACATAATATACACACTTATTATGAGACTAAATATACCCATACTAAAAAAATTTATGTCCCTTTGGTCTTTTCTACCTCCAAGCTTCACCATTATCTCCTAAATCACAAAACCTATGTGGTCACCCATACTGATCCCCTCAAATACATGCATTCCAAGCCATATCACAACCAATATGTAGCTCGATGGCTCATACTCCTTGATAAATTTGACTTAGAATTTATTGACTTGAAAAATGAATTAAGGGGAAAATAATCATTGACCAGTTAGTTACCACTCCTTTGCCTAACAACCAACCTTCAAACCTTAAATTCTCTGATGAATCCATCATAATGCTCTCCATCAATGACATCTCTTATCAAATGATGATATTCTTCAATGGGTCTAAATGTCAATATGGTTGAGGTGTGGGAGTCATTCGTATTAATCTAGATGGTGAGCCTATGCCTTTGTCATTTAAACTAGATTCTGAATGTACTAAAAACATGGCTAAATATGAGGCTTTGATCTTAGGGCTTCAAATAACTCTTTTCTTAGGTGTCAAATCCATAACCATTTTTAGTGATTCTCAACAAGTGGTTAATTAGGTTAATGGTTCCTATCTATGTAAAAACAAAATTATACAATAGTACAAACATCGTGTAGATATGCTACTGGGATCATTTAAATCTTATCTCTTAAAAACTATTCCTCAATCTACAAACAAGTTTTTTGACACCATGGCTTCACTTGCTTCACATATACCCTATTCATCCTCTTCATAAAAAATATATGTCATCATGCATCACTTAACATTACCCTCCTATGTATCAACTAACATCCTCTTTATCAAAAATGTAACATCCAACCCATATAATTTATGGTACAATCAACTCATAGATTATCTTTCCTTCTCTATTACCCCTTTTTATCTCTCCAATAATGGGAGATGTGCCTTCATAAAATGTGTCACTCATTACACTATGTTATGGGGACTTCTCTACAAGTGAGGTTTTGATGGTCTCCTCCTTATTAGATGCCTCACTAGTACTAAGATTCCCTTTGCTATTAAGAAGATCCATGGTGGAATTTGTGTTGAATATTTCAATGGTCACGTAGTTGTCAAGCGTATGCTTCAACTTGGCTATTATTGGCCCATACTTTATCAAGACTATGTTGATTATGTTCAGTATTATGTCAAATATCAAAAATGCTAACCTCCTTCATGTTCTGAGTCATGCATTACAAGTCAATAAATACTTTTGGCCCTTCTCCCAATGGGGCTTGGATCTAATTGGGGAGATTAACCCTCATTCCTCCTTTTATCATTGTTCTATTATTATTACTACTACTGAATACTTCACCAAGTGGGTCGAGGCCATTCCTCTCATTTCCACTAAGGCTGACAAAATTGTTGACTATATCAACCATCACATCATCTATCATTTTGGTGTCCCTCATAAATATATAATGGAAAATATTTCAAAAATAAGACTATCTAAAGTCTTTGTGATACATTCAGAATTAAATTAAGAATCTCATCACCATATTATCCACAAGCAAATGGATAGGTAGAAGCTTCTAATAAAACATTGACCAAAATTATGATGAAGGTAGTCAACGATACGGGCAAGGATTGACACACACACATTCTTTTTACTTTATGGGCTTATCGCACTAGCATTTGAAACCTTATGGGTGCTACACCTTTTTCTTTGGTCTATGAGATGGAGGCTATTTTACCTCTTAAGGTTCAAATTCCTTCTCTTTGCATTTATTTAAAATATATACTTACTAATGATGAATTTTGCCTAGAACATTTGACTCAACTCAAATTGATTGATGAGAGTCATCTCATATCCCTCAACCACCTCCAAATCTATCAAGAGTGTATCAAACTCACTTATAACAAAAACCTCAAAGAGTGAGATTTCAATATTTGAGATCTCATCTTAAAAGAAAATCAACATGTGGTGAACATGGAGAAAATCAAATGGGGTAAGTTTTCTCCTAATTATCTTGGACCCTACATCATAACTCACAAGTATGGCTCATGAACTTATCGTTTGTCTTCTCTCAAAGGAAGGCTAGAACTTGAGCCTTTAAATGCCTTACACCTATGACCATTCATTTGTTAAATAAGCATCACTTCACCTTATGTTTTAACTTGAGCTCATCCCTTAAGCACCCCTATTACATTCATTTTCCTTCCTCTTAACCCTTACTCCTACTCACTTAGTTAATTATGAGGTGCTATGCTTTTGCCCTCAAAGTGGAAAACTCCTAAGCCTCTATAGTCTTATCTATGACTAAAAGAAAAATTAAAAAAATAAAAATAAAATAAAAAAATGGGATATCTAGACAAGTTCTAATATCTAAGGTCATATTTCTCAATGTATGCTGCTCCCTTGAAGAATAGCTACATAACTTCTCTTTACTACTATCAATAGACTACTCCATTGAAGGACAACTATTTAAACTCAAAAACAAATTCTTAGACCACTCCATTGAAGGATGGCTAGGCCAAGCTTTGTTCTCAAATATAAATAGAAATGAAAATCTTTTGGTATTGATCAGCTTCATATGACCTCAACGCATACAAATTCTCATTGTAAGCTTCCCACATTGATCAGCGTACACAAATAAAAAAAGATTTAAGTCATGGACTTGCCTATAGTAGCTCTTGGGTCAACCACAACAAGGGCATGTCATTCCCACTTTGAAGGTTATTCTACCCAAACATTTTTACTCATTTTACCATTTTTCCCTCATACTCTTTCAAGGGACTTTGAACAAACTTAACACAAAGTGAACACCATGCTTCTCTAACACATAAAATGGTCCAATGATGCAAATCATGAAAGAAGCTCATATTCTTGAGCCTATTTATGTTATGATTATGGTCTTTGCCAGTGCATGAGCATTCCACCTCTTTTTTTCCTTTCCAAATCACATGTCAATCTCTCTACTGAGATGAAAATGTTATCAAAGCACTATCAAGCCTACTCCATTTATTTTAAGCATACACCATCACAAATATAGAAAAATTCTAAAATAAACTAACATACCCAAGCTATTCATTTTAAACATACACCATCACAAATATGGATAAATGCTAAGATGAAACTAACAAACCAACTATGCATATACCATCACATATATGGGAAATGCTAGTCTAACTCAACTAACATGATCAACATTAACATCAAAATTAACATAACATTAACATAATCATCTACATAAATATCATCATCAAAATCATAATAAATTCATCTTAGAATCATAATAAATAAACATCTCATATATATAGGCTCAAAATACATGTCCATTAATACATCATCATAATATCATCTCTCTCTGAAAATATACATCTCTCATCTTTAACCTGTAGGCCGATGTACATATAACACATATAACTAAAAATGAAAAATTCTAGCACTCAGAGTCCTTGAGGCTCTCCACATGGTTGTGATGAAGCAATATCATCACCACTCTCATCCCATATGTGTCTATGTGATTTAGAAGCCATGGCATGTGACACTGATCTCTCCTGATCCTAAATTTGGAATACCTCTAAATCTATGGGAAATCCTTGATGGCACTCTCATAATACTCAATCTCATCTAAGGTAGTAGTATATCTCATTAGAGATATAGTCTAAAGTGATCCCATCACACTAACTGAAGGCCTGGCTAATACTGGTCCATATGGTGTAGGAGGAGTAACCTAACCTACTACTCTAAAACTATCCCTTTCTACTGTCAGTGCAATAACCTAAACCTATAACACCCTAACTTGGCCCTATAGTGCTCCAACCTAGCCCTACAATATCACCACCTATCCCTATAAGACTAATACCTATGCTTGAGATGTATTTCTAACCTTTACTACTACCTCATATGCCTGTAAGGCTACATCTCTCTCTCTCTCTCTCTCTCTCTCTCTCTCTCTCTCTCTCTCTCTCTCTCTCTCTCTCTCTCTCTCTCTCTCTCTCACCAATACTTGTAAATCTAGTGGTGGCCTCTTGACCTCCATCATGGGATGTAAACCTACCCACCAAGCCATATATGCCATTGTACACCCTAGATCAAGTACACCCACCCTACTAGTAGCTCCTCAAAATATACTCTATCTATCTCTTATGGTAAGGGTAGGGGTGCCTCTATATCATTCATCCTATATCGAAGGAAGGCATGTGACACATCTTGTAGTAGTCTAAACTTCCTCTTGACTTGTGCCATGGGTACCATCTCCAACTCACTGGATCATCTCACTCTAACCCAGAATGAGCTTTATAAGCCAATAAGCTATTGTGCCTATCTTTTAAATATGGGGTATGTCAAGTAAGGTCTCCATAATATATCTATAGGGATCAATCCCTCTATTATGTGCCTATAATAAGCAATGTCATGTACTACACCATCTACTTGGGTCTATGCCATACCATCTACTTAGATAGGTGTTTAACTTATATAATCGACGTCGGTGATCCCACCATCTACTTGGGTCTATGACATAACATTGGTGGGATCACTGATGTCAATTATATAATTTAAACTCCAACCTAATGTTTAGGTCAACAAAAATCAAGAAATCTCCTTATTTACATCCAAGCTCTTAACATTCAACTTTTGACATCCTAGCTTACTATTATCTTGTGTAAGTCAATCTAGATATTGAACCAAGCTCTTGAGGACCAGTAACACCCACTTGTTTTCTTTCTTTAGGGCATCAGTTTAGACTACCTGATAGGAGCCATCCATCTGGCACTTATCATTTAGTCACCATTATAGCTACGTAAATCACTTATTCTATAGGTCTTTTAATTAGTTACTTTGTTATCACTTTAAATCTATTGTGCATTACTTTACACACTCCTAACTAAACCCCCATGAGGGAGTTATAAAGCTTCCCTACTTGTTTCACTTTGACCTGACGTACCAAACTTCTGACCATATCCATCTAAACCATACTCTCTCTCTCTTTCACAACTCTCTCCAACCTCCCAGACCTAACCAAAACCATTTTCCAGACTTGGAAAATCCTTCTGCAAGCTCTTTAGTAATTATTTCCCCTACCAACCTTGGCATCCTAACTAACATCAGTCACCTTCACCCACTAACCTTAACAACATAGCTAATATCGGTCACTTATTTATCAGCGTTGATGACTGTGGATTTCCTAACCTTTCCAAAACCTACCAAAACACCTTCTAAAATACAAACAAAATATACCACCTACACTCTATTAATTTTTTCTACACTTAGGTTGTAAATAATTATAACATTATCTCTCTTTCACTCTCTCTTTACCTTTCTTTTAGTTATTTATTACTCTTTTGTCTCTCAAAAGTGGATTGTCATCTCTAAGGAAGTTTGACACTTCCTATAACAAGCATGTAGCTTGGTATCACACTCATTTATCTACTAACAAACATTTGGTGGTAGTGCTTTCTTACTTGTAGGTAGTCGTCCCCAACCAAAGAGGAGTGCTCACAATGTTTAGATACAACATGTAAACCAATCTGGTTTCATTCTAATCACTTATCCCTATCATTCTTCTCTATTTTTCTTTAGACTTGAAATAGTAAAATTTTAGTGAAACACTTGGGTACTATAATTTAATTCCAATATTTTAAAATAGGTTTTGAGTTTAATCATATAAAACCATAAAAATCAATTGTTATCTATAATATGAATTTAGTGTTGACCACTGAAAAATATAAGTTTGAACTGTATGTCTAATTATAGCATATTTTTGGTAATTATGAGAGATATGTATGGTTATGAAAATTTGGCTATTCTATGTATAAATATTTTTATGATTCTTCAATAGAGGCACATTATTATAAATATTGATTATCTTTTCCCAACTTTTGTGTGAAATTTTACAAATTAGTTTTTCTTATAAAAACCCTAATTCACCACAATATTTAAATAATAAACAATATGTTTAATGTTAGTGACCTAAGCCCCATTAACGGTTGAAAATGGATATATTATTTATTTAGAATTAGGGCACAATGTAGTTTTTGTGCTTTGTGAAAATTTTCAAACCAAATGAGATAAAGGACTTCACGTTCACTCTTAAATAATAAAATGCAACTATGTGCTTTGTTATAACTTAATTTTAATATAAGCGTATTTATAAATAGTTGAATAGATGATGAGGGTACATTAAATCAATGTGTAGACTCATTGAAATTTTTTAAATGGATATACTCAACGTGTTGCTCGATAATGAAATTCTTGGGTGGATTTTATTAATAAGAGTCATGATGAAATGGCTTGGTATATAGTTGAGTTTATAAGATTTATAAGGATAAATTTTCATCAATGAAAAACATGGAAATTAATGATAACTAACAATCCACTAATTTTGATCATTCCAAAATCATAGACTATTGATTTTGGTCATTATAGATACTAAAATATGATTATATATAACATCTCAATATCTTACACTTAATAAATACTAATCAGGACTCTATCATTTTATCTAGATTGCCAAAAGGATGGCATTCACCATCTCACTATGCCTAACTACATATCTTATGGACTGACCCCATCATTTTGATGAATTAAATCTTTACATTAAAAAAATCTTAAAATTTGATTTATATCTTTCACTATAAATTATAGACCTTTAACAAATTTATATATTGTAGGACACTACTATCCATATAGGGACACTAGCATCAATAATAGCATCCAAATTCCTTATCTAGTGTTCATACCTCAAAATTCATCCAAATTGAATTTTTTTCAAAAATATATGGGTTGGCATGTTTATCTTATCTAATCTTTTCATGATATATTTTCAAAAGGTGTGGTATAAATAAAAATCAAATCCTACTCATTACCTAGCTAAAAAATATGAAGCAATCACCTATTCTATCTATTTCAATAAATTACACAACTAATTTATACTACCCTATTCTTTTCAATTTATATATCAATCATAAGAGCATTCATATTATAGATTTGGAACATTTAAAGACAACCCATGACTAGTATATGTCAAGTTACAAGTTATATCATTACATACCCTTGCATATAGCATATTTCACCCTTGTGCACACATATTCCCACACTTAGGGGAGAACTAAAAATGTCAGAGGCCCTCTTCATAGTACTAGATATGGAGGTATTACTCATTGATAAAGGTGTACTTGAGGTCATCTCAACGTCATGAGCCCACTAGCCCATTTTTAGAAAGATTACATAACCTAAGGTGAAGAAATAAGGTTTGAAATATATACATCATACAAATCATGTGCACATGATATAAATATATAAACAAAGGGAGAAAAAACCATAATAGTCATAGGAAGTCACTTCTAAATATAATTAATATTTTTTTCATGATAGAAGTGTTGATCCATGTATAAAATCATTGATGCTAGTGTTCACAAGTTAATGATAGTATTCTAACCTCCACAAATAATATTTATATAATATAAGGACATGATCATTATGCTTGTTCCTACATTTTACATCTTATATCCAACACTGCATCTTCAAACAAGATAAGTATTATCTCTTGTTTGTGTTGAAATTATTAGAATATCAATTAGAAATATAATTTATATATATGGTAACTTTCCATATTAATTATATTATGTTATATGAATAAATTTAATTGGAATGATTTATAATAGTTTTATTCATCCATTGGATTAGTCTATTATAACCCTTTAACCCTTAAAAATTAAAAAAACATGTAAAAATGGTTAAACATTTGGTGAACTCAATGTTTGTGTCTCCTTGTGAAAACCCTAGATTAGCATTTTATAATTTATAATTTTTGTAACTATTAAATTATGATTTTCTTATCATGTTGGAATAGTTGATAGCATTCATATATCTATCTTTTAACATTCTCATCTTAGTATTTGAAACATTTAAAATGGATTAAAAGGAACCTCATCCTCGTCCTCACCGTATGGATGGTGATAACTACCATCTCTATAGCAAATTCCATGTTATGACTACTCCAATGGGTAAGATATCACATCTTATTATGTTAAATTAAGGTAATAAACATATCCTTCCTCAAACCCCTTCACCTCCCAAATCTCCTCTATATGGTGTCTGTATTCATATTAAATTTTAAGTACCTTAGATCTATGCTTGTGAAACCCTTATAGATCAAATCATCATTATGATTAAGTTAATATAAGAGATGAAAAATCAAAGTCAGTATTTTAGTTCAAATATCACACTATTTAAAAATTATATCACCTATGCAAAAAATCCAAAATTGTTATTTTTAATCATGAATTTATATATTCATTTAGCAATGTTATACCCAATAATGTTTCATATAAAAAAGATGAGTCACAAAATACCTACTTTATTATAACATGGTTCTACATTGTCAGTGGAAGATATCATTGAGGTCAATATTGGCATGACAAATGAACCCAAAATGGTTAAAAGTATACCTCATTGAAAGGGAATGTGAATTCATAATTATCATCATAAAATATTTCATTTATATATTCACATGATCTTATGTTAATATGCATGGGTTATATTTATCTTTAGTCATACACCATCTTGATGTACACCTATATATTAAGCGCATTAAATGAAAATTATACAAGATGCATCTACACATTGCTATTTTAGTTAGGAAATAATTTTAAAAATTATTATGGGAATTATTAATTCATATTATAGATTAATTATAATGGATATCCAACATTATAATACCTCAATTCTAAGACAACTAAAAAATGTAAATCCTAGTTTATGTTACTTTCTCTAAATGGGTTGAGATTGGGTTGGATGACATGTGGTATCTAACTATTCCACACATGTTAGTATTTATTGGTAAATTTCATACATTAATTAAAATTAAGTTGAATGAGGCTATACCTAAGGAAAATAAATGGATCAGATAGAGAGGTTTCTTGTTAATTATGATTTAGATACCACATGTCATCCAACATGTTACTCATCTAGGGTGTTTAACTAAATAATGATTAAATTTTAAAATGATGTGGACTATAATACTTCCATATAGAGTCTAATGTCTATATTTATTTTAAAATTATAACTTGAAACTAGATAAATAACCCATATAAAATGTCTTACCGTATATGGATGTGCTTATTTTAGGAATGTTGACTAAGGGTTCAAGATAACTGGACAAGTTTTGTGTTTGTACAACTAAATATTTTGTGTTATTTGATAATTAAATCATTTTCTAAGTTTGATTTGTTTATATATTTATGAGTTTATTATAAACTATTTTTTTTCATATGTGAATGATAAATAAAGAGTGCTAGAAATGAAACTAAACTAATCTTTTACTATTTTATGAGTGGAAGGGAAAAATATAAGTAAAAAATATATAAATGCAAATATATTTTGTATTTTTAAAATTTTATAAATGTGATTTTTGAATTAAATTAATGTTAGAAATAAATGTAAATTGATATCTTTTATAGTTTCAATATTATACACATATGCAAATGAATTAAAATTAAAATTAATTGTTTGAATACATTTTATTCTAATTTTATTAATTCAAATGAAAAAACTAAATAATTTATAAGATTTTTGGATATAAAATCCAAACCTAAATATAAATAAAAAAAATTATCTTTTTGATTTCCAAAAAGAGAATTGCATGCAAGTTGATAACTAGATAAATGAGTAGAAATAGAAGATGCAATTTGATCTCTTTTCTCTTTTTAGCTTTATAAGTTTTTTTGCATATGGAAATGAATAAAAACTAGTTTTTTTTTGTGTATGTTATGAAAATTGATAGGTTTTACTCTATAGTGGATAAGTGCCAAAGACTCAAACGTGTGATGCACAAGATTTTTTGGTCCGTCAATTTTATTCTTTTTATTAATATAAAAATAATACATTTATAGTGTGAATATATCCTATAAACAAGGAGTAAGCACTTATTCTTATATTCTTTACATCGTTCTATCACTTATCACTCCTAGAAACTCTCTCCTTTATTGTCTCTCTCTATTTTATCTTCTACGTGAATTACAACTGACTTCATTCAATTTTCACATAATTACATATTTGAGATGTTATTAAAAATCATCACACACACTCAAATATTAATACTAATATAACCTAATCCCTAAGTACCAATGTGGGGAAAAAATACTCAACATTACCCCGTGAATACAAACATGAGGAGAAGAACTACAAGTTCTAGCTAATACTACCCCTCCCCATAAGATGGGAATTGGGTTATTCCAATAATGTGTCTATTACATTTAGTATTAGTTTATTACATTTTAGATCATCTATTGATAATTGGATTACATAATTTATATAGCATTTTATCTTTTATACACTATCGACAATGGATGTTTGTCAACAAATTTTATTGACGCTGACTCTTGACAAGATGCCAACATAAAAAATACCAACCTACAACACTAAAATATAAAATAAAATACATTAATTAATTTAAATGATGATTCATCACACACACACACACACACACACAAATACACAAAACAAAATAATAGAATGAACAAAATAGTTTTATGAATTACATATTAAAAAAAATTGAAAAAAAAAAAAAAAAAAAACATTATGTAAATCATAACCTTTAATTATAAAAGTAAAAATTAAAAACATTTTTTAAAAAATCAAACACACTTTATTAAATAGAAAAATCATGGAATTAAATATTAAGACCACTCATTAAAAAAATTACAAAACAACTTTAAAAAACAAGTACTTAAAAAGAACCACATATTAAGACGTACCAAAACTAAACTAAAAACTACCAATTAATAAAAACCACAAAATTTAAAAAGAAAAATATGGATCTAATAAAGAAACCCATGGATTAAAACATAAAAATACTAATTTTGAAAACTAAGTCTTGAACCTAAAAACACTTTGTAAAAACTAAATCCGTGGTTTTTTTAATGAAAACCACTTTAAAAAAGGCAAAACCACATGTTATCTAAAACCATGGATAAAAGCTAAAAAGACACATAATACCACTCTTATAAAAATATTTAAAAAATAATAAAAAAAACTTAAAATTATATAGTAAACAAATCCATGATACCAAACTCCATAAAAAAGAAATATGTGGCTAGATGTGGGTAGATTTGAGATGCAAGGGGTCACCAGGTGTGATTTGAATGTAGTTTGTCCATGTGTTTAATTTGGAGATTAATGGGAGGAGGGTGAATCTACTCAAGCTTGGATCCGAGGTCACCAAGAATTATGTGCATGAAATCTAAATCAAATTGAAATAAATTAATGCACATATGAGCTAGTAAACAAGTGAAAAAAAATAATCATGTTATTGTTGAAGAGAGTTTGGATGAGCTCTTGGTTCGAGTCTGTGGTCATCATATATAAGATGAATACTAATATTTTAATGGAGGTGTGAATGATGTTGGATGGCATAAATCTTTCATGGAATTCATTGAATGTATATAATCCAAAATTTATGCAATAGAGAGTTTGATTTATTCAAAGGAAGGTAAGGATATATAACTTGCCATGCTAAAACAAAATTAAAATTATAGATTTATATGTTTGATCTAATATAAATACATAATATGGTAAAGCCTACAAAGGGATTTTCATATTGAATCCTTATGTCAATAACCCTCAAATGTGGAGTTACATCCAAATGGGACCTATGATTATACTCCAAAACTTATTCTTTATTTTTTGTTCTTTTTATTTTCCTACCTTTTAATTTCTATGAACCTGAACTAGAATATAAAAAACATAAACATTATATTTTTTATTTTTCAAATAAAAATTTTCAGTCAAGATTCACAATGGTTTGTACTACACCCATATTGATAAATAAAAAGGTCTATCAAATGGAAAGATAAATGGATGTGGTCTTCACTCAAAATCCCTTCTTATGAAAAATACCTAACTATAAAGAGGTCCCATAGGGTTTCTTATTTGAAACCACAAATTGTTTTTACCCAATAATGGATAAGATCTAAAGGCTAAAAAGTGTGATGGATAAAATGTTTTGGTCAGACAATTTCATTCCTTTTATTCATATGAAAACAATACATTTATAGTTTTAATATCTCCTATAACCAAAGATTCAACATGTATTATTTTATCCCTTATGTCTCTCTACCACTTATCACTCGTAGAAACTCTCTCCTTTATTATCTATCAATATCCTATCTTTTATGTTAGTTTCAACTGACTTTATTCAATTTTCACACAATTAAATATATTAAATTTGTTATTATAACTCATCACACACACACACCAACTCAAATAATAATACCAATATAACTTAAGTCCTAAGTACCCATGTGAAGACTAATTCCTCAACCGAAAAAACTATGACAAAATGAATCATTTGGAATGAGAGAAAATAAATATTTGAGTCTTAAGAATTAACATTAAAATATATAATGATCTAAATTTTAATTATTTATTTTTTGAGATGACATTGAGTCTTTACATGTAAATGAAATTTAATAATACATATGGTTTGAAATTCTAAAAATTGAATATAAATGATTACTATTTAAACTATTTTCCAAGTTTGCAAACAAATTTTGAAAAGAGAAAATTATAATATTATTAAAAATAAGAAATAAAATATAAATTAAAGTCCTATAACCTAAAAAATATAGATGACAATTTGGAAGATAGATATTATTGAAGCTAATTAGTCTAGATCTTTAGGCTACTATCTCCTTAGAACTATTCTCAAAATTGATCTAGAGATTTTATTAGAAAGAGGAATATGAAACAAATAGAATTTAAAGCACAAGATGAATAAAAAAATATTTTAACTATGGTTTGTATTGATAAAAATTATAGTTATAGATGTAAAATTCATGATACTTCTTCAAATTATTATTGAGCCTAGAAATTTGTTACAAGGATTTGGGTGATACTCTAAGAAAAAATACAATGCAAAAAAAATATTCCTGAAATTATAAAACTTTAGGATCTAAATGTAATTTTACAATCCTTATTTTCATCACAAATAGATTTATTTTTAAAAATGAGGTAGATAGTGTAATTTAGAGTTTATTAGACTTGATTGGGAGTGAACTTAGTTTCGATTGGGAATGATCTAGAGTATTGGTGAGTTGGCCAAGATTTAATTGTAGTATTATAAAAGGAGAAGTCTCAAAAATGTAAAATGTGTGAAAATACACATCTCATAACTAAAGGATGAGTTTTAGAAAAAATATGTAGGTGATGGTTCTAAAACTACTATGGAAGTTGTAGAAATTAGAGAAGTGGTTGTACAATTAACTAGGGTGGTGACACCATTGGGTGTTGTAAATGCTACTATGATAGGTTTTATATGAACCTAAAATATTTAATGTTTGATATATTAAAACCTATGATTTTAAAGCTTGAAACTTAGGGAAGGTCCAGAAAGTAAGAAGATGATGAAATGAAAAGAAAACTGGCTTTTATCATGTTATTTTTAAGGTAATTTCATCATCATCAAATTCATAAAATTGTTGCATTATTCAAAATTTATGTGCACACATATTTCCCCTTCGAGGATGAATATTTACATGAATTGGATAAGGTTTTTTCCTCTATAACTAAAACACCTAAAGGAAAATGAGGGTCAGAAAACTCAATTCACTTACTTATGTAACACAACAAAGCCAACTATGACGTCTCACCACCTACAACCAAAATACATAAATCAAGTGAAATATATTGGAAATAAATAAAAACATATTATTTAATTAAATCATAAGACAAATTTAATTACTATTTGTGTGGGGGTGAAAATATTACCTAACCCATCCTATCGAGAAACATAAATTAGTGTAGAGTAAAAAGAGATGGCAATCTGAATTGGTGAAACACAATATTAAAATGTGAAAATAACATTATTCTAACAAAATTAATGGATAGTGAAAATGATTATTTAATATTTGAGCTATCTTATGTCACTCTAGACCTACAAAATACTTAAATTTATTAAAGTACATGAAAAAATAAAGCACATGGGGTTTTCTTTCCAAAAGAGGTAATTTATGAAATAAAATATAAAAATAAAACTCACTATAAATAGTATTTTTTACCCAATTTGGAATTTAGTTGTATTCATCCACTTATGAAATCAAGATATTTGGCCCACCAATGACAAAATTGTGATCAAATATATTTATTGGAGAGAGCATGAGGAGATTACGGTGGAAACACTAATGGGAGGAGGAAAGACACAAGTTTGGATGAGTTTTAACACATTTTTTTCTAAACCCTAAGTTTAGGAAATGTATATCTAGGATTATCAAGGATACAAAAAATTATAAATTGTAGTCAAATATTTTTTTGATTAGAGGATTAGAGATATGTAGCTTTTTTGTTTGTTTTTAGAGTGAATACATTTTTTTTTTTAGTTTTTGAAATTTTAGGGTGTGGTGAATGAAACCACCATTGTGGTGTGAAACAAAAATTATTTGCATATCAAAAATTAAAAAATCTCCCAATGGTTCTAAAATTATCATGGTGGTACATCATGGTGGTCATGAAAATATTGTTATGATTTCATAATAACTAGTCTATATAAGTATTGGCAGTTGCATAATCACTATAACATTTTCATAGTTTTCTCCTATATATAGTGGTGATTTTACATAGTATCTTCTACTTTAAGATTTATAATAGTTTAAATAATTAAAACCTATTTTTATGTGTATAATAAGGATATGTATGATGGATCATATTTTAGGAGTAGTAGTGGCTATCTTACATGATTAGTTTATTGAATATAGATGAGATAGCTCAATTAGACAAGGCTAGTATTTGGAAAATTACATAGGTGGGATAAAAAGTGGGTTTCTATGTAATCTATTCACTTATTAGGATATATACTAAAACACATTATAATTTTTATAGGTGCCATGAGAGTGAAAGATTACTCTCAAAGCTGTTTATCAAAAATAGGATTTCTCATGATAAGGTAGAATTTTAGATTGAGAGATACCATTAACAAAGTGAGGGATGGGAAAAAAAAAATTGATATTATGACATACATGAAGTGGTTGGGAATTAGGTATTTATACTTTTATATGTGGAAAAATCATCCAAAAAAAACTTCATTCCCTGATGACATGGGTAAATACATAAGTGGATGGACCATCACTATGAAATCATGCAGATCCCATTTTCTCTAATCGGCCTATAGGTTAATGCATAAGTATAAAACTATATAAGTGATACTAGTTATATAATGGCCATAAATAATAAAAAATACATGAAAATAAAATGAGGTGGGGTTAAGAAACAACTAGATTGATTTACACTATCCAACTCTTTGCAGTGTTCAAAAACATCTTCAAGCAAATCTAGCTAATCACATGTCTTGGTTCACACTTAAGTAATCATTAAAGCATAATTTTTATTTGACTTAAATTTATCATTAAATGATTAAAAATTAACATATATACCAATAAAACCTAAAAATGGGTATGAAAGATCTTAAATAATCTCTTTGATGGAACACTTCATCTTAGCCATCAGATTGATTTAACCATGACCAAATGAGAATTCATCAATAAATAGTGATTCTAAATGTGTAAAAAATGATAATAAGTGTTCAAGTGATATTATGATGGAAATTATTAGAAACAAGTTGATCAAATTACCTTCTTTACATCATATAATGAGATCCAAATATTATTGTGCATATCATAAAATGTATGGGTATAAAAAAAATGGTTGTTTTTACTTGAATAAAATTTTAAAAAGTATAATTGATAGTGGTGATCCTCTAAATGAAACATAAATCAATAAACCCACTCACATTATGAGTACCTTTCTTAAATAATAAGTGTAAAAAATATAATATATGGGTACCGAAGGATAATTCAAATAAATAAAGTTGCAAATGAAATAATAAAAATAATAAAAGGATCTAAATTTACCTCTCAATAATGATACTCAAATTTAAGAAAAATGTGGGTTTGGACATAAATATTTATAAAACTTTTGTTATCATGGTTAAGGATTTGAAAAGCATGCACAAGACATCACTTGTTCTATCTCCACATCTGATCATAATGATCATCGAGGCTTAGGATATTTTGGCAATGCTAGTGATAATCATTTAAAGATGCATATTCTTTTTATTAATTCAAAAGAAAAATAACCTAAAAATTGGAAAGGGTCCAATAAAAATGCACAAATAAAAAATATTGATTGCATAAAAACAAATTGGAATAGTCAGAATAAGAACAGGAATAATTACAAAAAAATCAAGACATACTTCAAAAGGATAATGTTACATGTGTACCTTCATATGAATTAATTACAAATATTTCCTTAATTCTTCAAATTATTGTTCTAGGAATATATGGAAATCAAGGTCAAAATATCATAGTTGACCTAATTTTGAATTTAATATATGTACCTATAATTTATTTTCATCTTTGGGATATGCCATGGAACACGTGAATAAATCTACTAAATCTGATTTATGTGTTGGATATATTAAATGTAATGTAACATTTCAATGTGAATAATGTTGTATTGTATTACACATTAGCCCATTATTTACTAAATATAATACCAAACTTGGAAAACCATGGTTACTCAAAATGAAGCAAAGATATCAATTACAAACTTACCAAACAAACATGATACACATTATAATTCTTTTATGTACAAATATGGCATGCTTAGTTTAGAAAATTATATTCATTTACCATTCCTCACCAATAAGGGTCCTCTACTTGAGATCACTAGATACTTTGTACATTTCCAAAGCTTTTAGAATCAAATAATTGTGTTTTAGTTGGAACTACATCAAAAAAACATTGTATCACTCAAAAATGGGTTCCAAGAACCACTATTTTTATTTCCTCTTCACTACCATATATTCCTATGAGAAATACACATAGTATCACATATTCTATAGTTCTATATATGACACCAATACATGCCCCTTGGTATTATCATCAATTTGATGTATCATATTCTAAGTTTAGAGTTTCCTATGAGTATCCCTTATATGGGACCATGTGCTAGATTTTTCCTTCTAAGTAATCCAGAAATACAAAAAATAGAAAATTATGAAAGAATTTAAAAAATAAAATATTCCAAAAAAAATACAAAAATATTCAAATAAATCAAAAATAGAAAAATACTCAGCATACACATGTTTACTAGCTCCTTGGCATTTATGTTGTTTATTTTATGTTAGTAGATAGAATATCATTTCATTTATATACACACATATGTTTCACAAGTACTTGAGTTGATATAGGCACATATTATATTAATTATTCATAAAAATGTAGATGCAAGACCTTTCTTATTACCATGTGATAAACTACATTGGATGCATCCTTATTATATTTGATCACGATCGATACAAATTATATTTTCTTATGATCAATTTTACATTATCATGTTGATCTTATATACTAACACTTACACACATCTATAATCATGCGTACATATTACTCTATGTACTTGATATTCTATGTTACATGACATTTTTTTATAACACATATATGCAGGGACTAGTATGGTATGCTTATGTTGGTTATTTATACTTAATTTACTTACATTGTTAGTTGAGTGTACTTCTTATTTTTTATATACATATACATATACATATACATATACATATATATATATATATATATATATATATATATATATATATATATATATATATATATATATATATATACATAGACATACATACATATTTGGAACATTTGAATATTTTAATTTCTTCTAGGGCCTATGTAATTGAGTGTTATTTATTTATGTATGGAAAGTTTAATGTTCCTCTATATGAATATTAAACTTTGAACATGTCTCTTGTTTTTAGTCTCCTTATATCCAAATTTTGTGTGATACTAAATTTTATTAAGTGTGGTCTTGATTGTTTTATGAGATTTTAATTTTAATTTATATAATTTTCTATGATCCATATCATGAATATTATGGATTTTTTTTATCACATTCTATGAGATTCATTGAAATATCTACTTAGACATGTTACTCCTATATGTTACATGATTCATACACATATAATATAGTTGTCTTATCCTTATAAGGTAAGGTGACTACAAGATTCCATCCCCTCACCTCAAAAGTGGGGGAATATTAGTGGGGTCATTTCATAGATACATGGCTCCACACATACACAATTATTAAAATTTGATATAGTTTACATGATTTAGAGATACACTTGGGTCATAATTCAATACATTTGGCATTGATTTTTATAGATTTGGGACATAATTTTTCAAATTTATGATAGATTTTATACATATTTATACATAATAGGTTGAATTTTAAAATATAATTTATCTTGATACACATTATAAGTACATATTCAATGAAATTACATGAAAAACTATAAATACATAATCAAAACATTTTTACCAAGAACTATTTTGAGCCTTTCTTTTCTATTGTAGTTGGCTCCTTTGAGTAGTGAAGTTGAGATTCAAATACCTCAAATGAATTAGTAATACTCCCATTTTTTTATGTTAGGTTGGTTATACCACTTAAATTGTCTTTATTATACATTCATTTGATTTGTGCAATTGAGATTTAGTGATCTTAATGGTCATGTCACAACTCACCCTTGCACCAAATTGGGGGCATAATTAACCTCCAAACTTATTATTAAAAATCTCCAAGGTTTAATTATGAACCTTTCGCAACTCTAATTATCCATAAGGGATCATATTTACCAAATTAAAAGTTCCAAGGGGAAAACATGGTTGCATCAAAAAATAGGTGTACTCATTCCTTGCTCTCTTTACTTTTCAATCATTTCAATTTAAAATTAGTTTCACTAATTTATACTATAACATGATCTTGGTTGTATGTAATAAACTAACATAAAATTCATTGGGGCTTAATAAAAGTCAATGTGTGTTTTACACACCCAAGTATGCATTTATTTACTTTAACCTAGTAATTTCATCCTTATGAATTACTAAGTTAAATAATTGGAAAATGTAAATACCTAAATTTTATTATATATAACATCTCATTATTTTACACTTGAAAAATACCAATTAAGTTTCTACCCTTCAATTATAGACCTTATTACTAAAATTATTACACTTATCATATAATTGTGCCTAGCTTGTTATCTTATTGATTGACTCTATCATTTCGATGAAATAAATCACTTGTACACTACAAAAATCTTAAAATATGATTTATATCCTTTGCTATCATTTCTAGAGGTCTATAAAAATATTATGAAGATCTATAAATTATAGTGAAGGATTTATATCCTACTAGACATTTCCATCCTTCAGTGTCCTTATATCCTTTAGTATCATTTATAGACCTTCATAATATTTATATCCTTTAGTGCCCCTATATCCTTCATAAAAGGTACATTTAAGGATTTATATCCTACCAAACATTAACATCCATAAAAGGGACACTGATATTAATACTATTGTCCAAATTCCCTATCTACTATCAATAGCTAAAAACTCATACAAATTTTATTTATTTTGAAATGTTTGGGTTGGCCTATTTTTATTTTATAACCCTTCAATGAAATATTTTAAAAAAGTGTGGTAGAAATAAAAATAAAATCCTACTCATTACCCATCTATAAAATACCAAACAAACATGAATTCAAGCTCATTCAATCAATAACACAAATTTGAGTTGTATGTCCCTATTATTCCTCATTAATATATCAATCATAAGAATATTCTTGTTATGGGTATGAATAATTCAAATAATTTCCCATGATTAGTATCTATAAATTTACAAGCTAGATCATTGCATGTCCTTGCATATATCATATTACACCTTTGTGTGCACACAAGTACATAATTAGGTGATAAATACATATGTTCAAGGCCCTCTTTAGAGTATTGGCTATGTAGGTAGTGATCCATGAAAAAGGGGTGTTTGAGGTTATCTTGAGTTAGTGATCCCATTAACCTATTTTTGTCAAGGTGACATAACTTAAGGTAAAAAACTAGGGTTTGAGATATATAGAGTCAATCAAAGCATGTGTGCATGATATTTATATGCTAATATAAAGGTCTTAATAAAACCAAAATAAACACATCTGGTCACTTTTTAATATAGTGAAAATTACATACAAGAAAAAAATGTTGATACATAGATAAAAGCATTGACACTAGTGTCCATAAGTCACCGATAGTGTCTTGGCCTCTAGAAATAATAGTTCTAGAATTAGACAATAGGATCATAATAATAAATTTTAATATTACTACATATGTACATCTTAGATCCACCTTAAAATCTACAAATAAGATAAGTATTATCTCTTATTTGTGTTATATTTATCATATATCAATTGGCATTGTACTTTTGATATTTAGTAAATTTATAGATTCAATATATTGTGTTATCTGAATAGATATAATTGGATTGATTTAGACTAGTTTTAGTCATCCATTTAATTAGACTATTATAACCATTTAACCATTATAAGCCCAAACACATTAAAAATATCAAAGTTTTCAAAACTATAAATCATGTTAAATTGAGGATGATTAGATTGAATTTCATAAAGAAAATTGATATATCTAAGATGTTTATGATAAAATATGGAAGAAACAACATGATGAGGGGTTCAATGTGATTGAAAAGTGTTGAAAACATACACATGTATGGAAATTATCAAAGTGCATGAAAACATGTAAAATACATAGTTAAAATATAGTTTATACCAAAATTTTGTGTCTATATAAATCTCTACCTTAATGCATGTGTGAATGCATGCATAATGATAAAATTAACATAACAATATAGTGATTTATTAAGTACTTACCTTATAGGGATGGAAGGGTGAATATTTTGTATTTATGGATATAACTCACTAAGGGTTGAATTCAAAAACATTGAGTGTGTACAAACCTATATTATTTCAATCACTAAATATCTAATCTGAAGGATTCATTAGTGCATCATTCTCCCATAGTGTATGTCCTTAAGAGTGCATTAGGAAAGGGATGGCTTTCTTCATGATATCTGGTGGGTTATGTCCATGTTTACCATTATACATTCTTGTAATCATTTTCCAACCATTAGATCTATTTATCCTCCTCTAGGTCTTTTTCTCTTCATTACTCTCATTCTACTTAGTATTTTGCCATTTTTATACGAGATCGATCCAAAATAATTTAGTTATAAATCATCCCCTATATTATATTTTTAATCTATCTTGACTGAGTTATTTATAATCCATATTATCACACATATTACTAAATTTAAATTAATTGAGTTAGTTATTTTCCTATTTGTATAATTTTGTCATGGACAACAAAATACTATGTCTAGTTCTTTATACTGAATCAATCTAGATCAATTCCATTAGAATTTTATATAGGTCACTTTCAGTAACTTGATCAATTTTAATATGATTCTTAGATGTAATTTTTATATAATAAAAACACTTTTCTTCTATATTTTCACATGAAAAGTATGATCTAAGTATATAAGTGTAATCAAGACATAAGAGATTATTCTTATGGATGTCTAGTTTTTTTCAAGGTATGTAAAACTCAACAAAAGTAATATGAACATAGGAGGTGCCCCTTAGTCTATAAATTTCCCAGTTAATGATATTTAGGTCTTCATCTTTTATATTTAATACATTCACCTAAAACATATATTGAGAAGTTTCACTAGAGCAAAGGGGAGATTGATGCACCCAAATTTTACTCAAGGTAAGTATCCATATACCTAATATATTTATTTTATTCAATTTATTAGATAGATATTTTATGCATATTGTTTGTATTTTTTTTAATTCTTTCCTTAACTAGGTTATATTATGCTTATACTAGTATATGTTATCGAGGCTTAGAGATACAACCATATTTATATTTCTATATCCTAGCTTAGGTTAGTTTTCAATATATTTAGATATAATTTTAATCCCTTATATCCATTTGGAGTATATATATATATATATATATATATATATATATATATATATATATATATATATATATCTTAGATTATTATAATCTTAGATCTAGGTTTCAATTTTCATCTATTCCTTACATGTGGTTTCCTTATTATATTCTTGATACCCGTCTTACAAATTTATTTTATTTTCAAACTTGACCCCAATGTTTTTTGGATTTAATTGTATGTAAAATTTCCTACTATGATCCTCTCTCTTTCCTATATTAGAGGAAATTTATATTATTGGCCATATTTTATGAATATACATTCTAGTTAACTCGATGTGAATCTTATCCCACTATATTTGGATCATTTCTCATAATTTTCTTTTCTTACACTTTTTAGATTTTACAACATTTTACATTATGCCCCATATTAGTGTTATTATATAAACCCTTAACACATTTATATTCCATATGGGCTTATTCTTTATCCCTATTATTTTCATCAATGAAGTCATTGAACTCTTCTTGGTATAGTCTTCCTCGATCTGAAGATCAACTATCCAATGTAACATAGTCTCAATATATTTGAGTAAAGATCCTAAAAAATAATGACTAACATATAAAATATGTTAATTCAAGTCTCATTTATACTCCAAAAAAATATGGAAGCCTTATAAACCTTAAATAATATACATCCCTAGCTAATGCTTCAATTTACATATGTATTATTAATAATGATGCCATTAGAATTTCTCCTAGTAGTCTTCATTATTTCAATAATTTTACTATTAATACTCCTCAAAATTCAACTAATTTTACTACATAATTTTTTTCTAATTTGATAGACCAAATGGACATTATTATAAATCTACCAATACCAATCAAAAGCTACAAATTTAAAACCACCATTTTCAAATGGATAATCAACCTTAACAATTCATTGTAAACCAACATAGATAAAAGTATGTTCCTCTTCTTCCTAAGGATGCCAATGGGAATCTTATTCCCCAAACTCCTAATTGTAACAACATGTTGCAGACACTTAAAATGAGTTTTTATTTCCTTACATATTTTATTTTTATAATGGTAAACTATGGGTTTTTAAAGCTCCAAAAACAAATTACAATCCCATCAAGATATTATAATAGGGATACAAAAACACAAATCTAGAAAACAAATAAATAGGCCAAAAAACCATAAAACAAAAACATAAAAAAAAATAAAAAGGTAAACTTTTAGATTCTTAATGTTTGTTTTACTTTTTTGAGATAACTCATCTTATTCTAGGGCTACAAGATTTAAAACAATAATTCTTCAATTTAGACTCTAAAGATAGTATTTTTTAGTTTCAATATGTTTTGGATCTTCATACAAACTAATGTGGTCCTTAAGTTGAACATAATATAATGAAAAATAATGTTACTAAGTACAATTTCCCCCCATCTTAGGTAGAATCCTTATTATACCCTCTAAAGGGATAAGTGATTTCTTCTGATCTATCTAGTTAACTAGTATACTTTCTTCCTTCTCAAACACCAATTCTATAATAAGATCAAAATGAAAATGCTCATTATTTATCTAGTCAATTTTGTAAATGAATTGAGGATCTTTGTTGAGATAATATTTGGTCATAACCTATTCAAGTGACTATCTTGTTGCCATTCATAGTAACATATGTTGATATTTTCATATTTAATTAGTGGAGTCTAGTTTCCTACACCTGAATGGAGGTTCTACTTTGTGTACCTAGGATTTAAACATTCATCAAGACCCATATTATTACCTTAATCTTATAGACTTATAGTTTCATATTATATTTTATTTTCTCATCCATGTATAGATATGAGATAATGGCATCCCTTATTTTAAATAAAATTATTTTTCCCCAAAAATACATAAGGAGGGCATAGAGATTGACCCACACATGGATGATGTCAATATTTTAAATAAGAGGTTAAAACTAGTTATCTATGGTCTGATGAATAAATCCTTTGACCCAAGAATAAGCCATGTCTTTTTACAAAAACTTTGTTTATATAAATTGATAAATAAAAATGTAACTGTAAATGATTTTTTTGACAAGAAGGTAATATGGGGATTAATAGGCCATAATTTTGTGATTTAATTTTTTACTTCTTCCATGTTGGGTATTATTCATATGATTTTTAAAATGATAGTGGGATCCTAAAAATAATCCATATCAATCTCAAAATCATCATTTTAAATAGTGATTGAGGTTTAATTTGTTACAATAGTTTAAGTTATAATACCCATAAAATCATCCTCCCATTCATTAATATCCTCCTCACACCTAGATGTTGAAGGCAAAGACATTCATAATGTTGAAAAAAATCTCTATAATGACTAACCTCAACATCTGACTTGAAGTCACCATTCATATCTTAAAACCTTTACCCAAAAATTCTAATAAATTTTAGAAATACAATCTCTATTTATGTTTGCTACATTGGTTTACATATATTTCTACCTTAATCTTCCATTCTTACACCTATATTTAGAAAAAAAATCACTCACTATGTGATATAAAATCACCTTTGATACATCAATATACACATATGTTGCATTTGTTTCACCAATATCTCACATAGGGGACACAAACTTCCTATCCACTATTAATACATCATTCATGTTATCTTACCCATTTACTATTTCAAAATTTCCTTCTTTGGTCTCTCCCTTGTCTATTTCCTTACATTGTGTCTCTAAATATTAGAGACATTTATCCAACCATCACATATGATACCACTAATACACCAGATTGACATTTTAAATCCTTTTTAAACTTCTATAAGAAAGATTCAAACTAGCAGCTATAGAAAAACCAAAATTATAGTTAAAACTCTAAATAGATGTAGACACTCATATTTGTTATTAGACATTACATAATGTGTAATTTAACCCATATTTAACATAATTCATTTATACTCAATTACATGACTCTTATTTAGTATTATTTATGGACATTTGCTCTTTAATGTACTTCACCCTTCAAATATTATGATACTATTATAGGGATCTTCAAAGCCTTTAACCAAATAGATTTATATTAGTATAATACTATCTCCTAGCCTCAATTCATTTTTTTTATAGATCTACAGCTCCCAGATAGATCTATTACCATAGACTTATTAACGTAGGTTAAATCTATCCATGTTCCATTTAATGAATATTTAAAAAAAATAAAATTGTTCATAAGGGTCATCCCATACTTTTTACATGTTGGTTCAAAGGAAACTACCCACAAATTTATCTATATAAACATATCAAGCCTATGCATTTATCTATCTATAAATATATCAAACACTTACTAGATATATATCTACACATAGAGAGTAACCTTATTAATTATTTCACACATAAAATACCTCAAAGGATAAATACTTGAACTAAGTATGAATACCATTTATAAGGTTAATTCATAACTTGTTAAGAGTGTAAATCCATATATAATATTACACTACATACTAGCATTTCAAAAGATTGCACACACTCAATTAGGTGGGAGGACTACATGTATTTTGAACTCCTTATTCAAATCATTGAAAATTTAGGTTTTCCATAGTTATAGAGGATGAGTGAGGATAGATCAACTCATCCCTATTAACCTTTTTCCCCATTCATAGTTGTTTTATTGTAAGATCCAAGGTTTTGAATAAAAGTTAAAGTAAATAGAGCTATAAAAAACCAAAAGAAGACAGATGAATACACAATATACCCCATAAATTTAGGCATACTCATTAGAATATTCATAAGATTTTTATAGTATTTAGGGATAGTAATGCACCATAATAGATAGTATTTCACTTCAAAAGCATCTAGGTTAACACAAACCTATCTAGGCTTATACAAATAATTTGTCTCCATAATTGAGAACCCTCAAGATAATGTTAGCTCACTGTATACAATTATATCACTATCATAGACATGTATTCATATAAAATAGATAAGTGCATAATAATACTATTATTTTACATAAAAAGTAACATTAAAATTTATGTGATTAATGTATATATTGAGTAATTTGAATATTAAATTAATTTTATGTTATTAGTGTCACATTAGTTTGAATTTACCTCCATGTCAACTTAGCTACTATTTCATTTATTTTGAGAATTATCATGATGAAAAATATGTGATTTTAGGTTGTGATAAATATGATGTTGATGTCAATCATAGTTGGGTTGAAATTCCCCATGGTGACAAAGGAACATCATCTATAGATCAGTAAAAGATATTTATTATTGGAGGTGATAGAATTTAAGGTGGATTGCCAAAGCATTATTAAAATTTAATTATTATCAAAAGGTTTAATAAATTAGTATCATGAAACAAACTAAAGTATAACATGCAAATATATATTATTATTATATTTACCCAAGTGTTAGATGATGGAAATTCTAAAATTGGAATTATCAATTATAATAACTAAGATGACATGAAAACATAATTAGGAAGCTAAATGACTCATAATTCAAGAACCCATTTTGTATGTCATCTATAATGTAAAATGCGTATTTGTAAAAAAAGTTATTTCATGGACACAATTAATGTTTTTATTTTATAAATAGTTGTAGGTGATATCAATCTTTAAGTAAATGCATGTGTGTCAACCAACAAAAAATTAGAGTTTTATGAAGAACAAGTCAGGATATAGTTCAATGATAATTTCACAACAAATATTGATAATTATATCTAAGTCAAGGTCTACCTCAAGATCCAAAACACCTCAGCAAAAGGCTTAAAGTGAAAGCCTAAAAAGCTAGAGTAACAATAAGAGTTGCATTCCATCTCATTTTGATCCAACATCAATGAAGGATGAAAAGAGAAAATTAATAGGTTCTCAAGGAAAGTAAGGGATATTTAAATATAAAAATTAGTTGTCAGCCCTTAATTTCATGAAAACATTAATTTTTTTATAAGGGATTTAAAATATGTTAAAAATATTAATGAACCCATTCTGTATCCTAAGCATCACAAACCCTAGTTTCCTTAGGGTTTCCTCTCATTTTATCATAGTTTCAAATTTATAAATTTTATGTTGATTTTTATATCTAATTTTTTATTTCCCCTTATAAAATCATGTAAATAATGAATATTTTAGACACCTAAAATAAAACACTTCATGTTTATTTCATCTATTCCATCTCAATTGAGTGACTAAACCCTAATTTCTTCTAATCATCCTGATTTATTTATTTCACTATAGTTTTTAGCCCAAATCATGACAAACATCCCTAATTACAATGTTACACTATATCATGTCATAAATTTTTTCAACCACAACTTGAATCAAATAATAAATTTATAATTATCACTCTAGATCAATTAAATTGAATACTTATTCAATTTAGACTTTAAATAAAATCACCACAAATCAAATCTAGGATTATTAGCTAATTAAATCAAATCATATGGTTAATTTAATCCTAATCATAAATCCACACACATCATATTTTTAGTAAATAAAATAATATTAATCTACATATAAAGTCCATGATGTCATCCAAATCCATGTCTAAATTTAAAAATCATAAATCTTGCACCAAATCCAAGGTCAAAATACCTTTTCCAAGGCTATTTCAATGCAAAGAGAAAAGTGTGAAAGAAAGTTCTAGGAAAAAATACCCATGAAATCATGGTCTATGAAATGTTCTTACACACTCCAAACCTTATTAAATAGAATATATTACACACTCCAAACTTTCATGAGTGGGTTTTCTTACATACTCAGTCATCTTCATTAATGAGGAGGACATCCTCCACCATCCATTTTGATCTTCATCCAATGATTCAAATCAAATAAAAAATTCTAGAAGTAGAGGTATTCTTATCCATTATAAACAAAATTTTTTATGTAAATAAGTGCAACCACGTTATCTATGAAGAGATTCAATTAATCAATAATTAAAAAATCAAGAGCATACATTTTGAAAGGGTTTATATTTTCAATTCATCCATGCACCATAAACAAAGATTAAAACTACATACTCATCACATTTAGAGAAAAATGATATCAACAAGATTTTATATGAAGGTATATCCATTTTTTTCTTCAGTTCCATTTCCTTTTAGCTCAAGTTGAGGTCACTTTCATTGATCAGGTAGCATTTCAACTTGTTTTGGCTACTAATGAAACTGATATTTATTCTTGATGCTTACATTTTGCATGATTATTTAGATGTATGCACCCTAAAATCATCCTTGAAACCATCATAACCTCCTTTTTGAAAAATTTCAATATGTTTTGAGTAAATTATCATAAAACATTGGTCAAAATCCATTAAAATTAATGTTTCTAGGAATTCAATGGAATCAACCTATATTTTGGTAGATTTACACCTAAATCTAGAGAAATCACTCAGTTCTTCAATGGAATCATTATTCCTATTATTATTTTCCTAAGTTTTTAAGACTTTTGTGGAATTAACTTATATTTCAATGGGAAAACATTGTGTTTTGGCAGCATCATTAGTGCTCTTACTATTTTCTTTTTTTGTAAAACATTGATGAAATTGGCCTATATTTCTGTGGAAATACTCTATGTTTTGATGTAAATTATATTATTTTGGTTTCATCGTTACTCATCTGATTATTTTTTACGTTTTCAAGACTTTAATAGAATTATCTTATATTTTGGTAGAAACACATTATGTTTTTGTGGCATTTTTAGTCCTATAACTATTTTTTGTGCTTGTATAACTTTTGTAGAATTGACCTATATTTAGATGAAAACAAATTATTTTGGTTAAAAATTACTATAAATCTATGATTTAAATAAATTGTTGGAATCACCCTATATTTCATCTCAAATGTTGTTTCAGTAGAAACATTTTATGTTTCAGTGGAAGCACTTTGTGTTTTGTCAAAAATACCTTCATTCTATTTTATGATGGTTTTCCACTTAATAAGGTGATATTTAATAAACTAATAATCCCTTTTCATAGGTTTTTCCCATCCAAGACCAAAATCCAAACATAAAAACACATATTTTGTTTTGGGTACAAAAATTGATCACACATTTTGATTTGGGCTTAAAATTAATTGTTTTTTATTTTGTTTTGAGCGTGAGTGTGATTTATTATTATGTATTATATTCCCTCACACCACAAGGTGACCTTTGGAATCATAAATGACCTAAGTCAAAAAATATTATCCTTAGGAAGCCACTACATATGATCTTCACTCATAGTGGAAGGTGATATTAGGAATAAAAATAGCATATATTTATTTTATATTACTTATGTGACTTGGATATTGATTCCTAAGTACAAGTATATAGGGTTTAGTGACTTGGATTTCATCCCCAATGTTACAACCAACCCCATGTTCTAGTGGGGTATAGAAATTGAGGGAGTATTTTCCATTATTAGGTAAGTAGTGCCACATTTTATGCACATCATGAAGTGAGGGGATTTCATTCTCCAATACCCAAACCCTAGACATTACCCATCTAAGTTTGATTTTATGGTGAAACTCCATTGAAATAGTTTGATTTACAAAGAGGCTATATCATCTCATATAGCCCATTAATCATCCTCTTTCATGGATTTGGGCCTCACATACCATAAGGTATATCAATGACACCCTTATATTATGATTTTTAGCCTAGTTTAAGACTTATATTCTGTAAATAGTTACTATTGCAAGAGAAACTAATATACCCCAATATACTCACATATTACCACTTGAAGTGAGGGTTAATAGATTAACCTATTCCATTTTCTTGTGAAGTATATATTTGGGCTATTTTTGTGTTGCACTCCTTTTTACACTAACATAGGGCTTGTGAGTTGTGTGTTCATATGTGCACGTTCTCAAAACTCATGTTGATTAAAAACCACAAACATTAAACTCAAACACAATCAAAAATCCAAATTTGAATTAGAAATAATGTTAATCCAAATAAAAAAAATTAAAAAATGTCAAATATTAAGTAAACTAAATCAAAAGTCAAAAAAATATCCAAATTCAAGGTCAAACATATCAAAATCAAAACAAAATCGAGAAAATACTAGTCAAAATCAAATAAGGAAAGCTAATTTAAATCAAAATAATCCAAAAATTAAAAAATCACTTTAATCCAAGATCAAACAAATCATGTTAACTAGAATATGATATTATTCCAAGACAAACAAATTGATTTCAATCTAAAAGCCAAGTTTAATCCAAATCAAACATAAAATCAAAATCTACATCCCGATTTAAAGATAAAATCAACCAAGAATAATTAAAGTCACTTCAAATTGGAATCTAATTTCAAAATATTCCATTAGTAAAAATAAAAAACAAATCCAACATCCATAGAACTTCTCACTAGAAGTGGATCTAGTTATAATCCTAAATTTGATGAGGATTTTTCCAAAAATCCATTTTGATTTAGTAAAGACCAATAATTTTATGATCATGATGATAAAGAGATTGACCCAAATTACTATTAAAATCAAACCCATATTTATCTTCCCAAAATGTATCTAATAAGATTTAAATTTGAATAACTCTTTGAAAACAAATATGGCAACCACTTATTACTATTAGAACTATGTGCCAAATTCCATGTTGATTATGCCTCAAAAACATTTCAACATGTTTTCCACATAATATGAGGATTTTCAAGATCCACATCAAGATAGGGATACTTCTTATCACCTCCCAAATAAATATCAATATAATTTTTAAAATCCATATCTAAATATTGAATCTAAAAACAAATGGAAATAAACTCATGTATAGCCACCCTCTCAAGATTCAAATTAACCTATAATTAGGAAACTATAGAATGTAAGTCAATTAATTTATACTTTGGGATCTCCCTTAAATTAAAATCAATCCAACTCACAAAAACAACTACCTACCAATCCACAATATAACAATCCTAAATCCAATAATGGGGTTTATATCCCCCTTAAATATAATCCTAATATGCCTACTATATACACATAATATTTTTAAACTTTTATTGATTACTGACACTTTGTATCTTGAAGAAACCCATCAATCCTCAATCTCTTTGAGTGCATGCCTTAAGGGGTAAATTGGGAAAGGTGTGGGTAGACCATTAGTGCTTCATAAGATTGTTTTTATTTTTTCCATTTGCAATCTACACACTTGTCTCCTAGAACCACTTACCCTAAGCTTATTATCCTCAGTCTTACCCATTCCTCTTAGTTGTCATGCCTTATCCATCCTTTTCCTTCTTTAAATCCATTTTGTTCAATTGGATATATTAGGTCGATTGGGTCGACCCAGTACAATTTAGGGGTATTTTTCACTTACTAAGCTTGTTATCCTTTTGGTTGACCTAGCTCAGACCTAGTGAATTACCCCTGAAAACACATTGGGTTGACTAGGTTGGCCCTATATAGCCAAAATTTATGGTAGTATTTAGGGTAAGATCCACCTATATATATAATTTAATTTCCCACCATTTCATAATATAAGAATTAATAGTTAATAAGTGCGAACAAACATTTGCTTATTGACCATTATACTTGAGTAATAAAGCTTAGGGTTTTATACTTTCTTTGGAGATATAGATCTTGTCTTGTTAAGAAGTTTTTTGGATGCTTAGATAGGATATGTATCCTAGAGATGATTTGTATTCATTATCCTTACATAATATAACAATCTCTTGCAAAACACCTTGGCCAAGGGAGAGATTGAGGCTCGGTGGGTTCATCTTCAAAGGTAAGTATCCCTAACTTTATTTTTCCTTTGTAAGAGTAGATAAATAATGTATTTGTATTCTTATCCCATGTATTAAGATTTTTTATACATTAATGCGAGTCTATGTCTTATAATACATAGTTAATTTAGTTATTTTACTATTTATAACCCCCCATTTGTGCCATAAGCTTTGGTGTGCACTAGATTAGATTTACTTTTTTATTATTAGAATAGGTGAATGTTTTAAACCTTAGAAATCCATTAGGGTTGTTATGAAATTGTGTTATATTGTAGGCTTTGGAAACCTTCCTATCATGATATGTTTTGATAAGTGATCCCCTATTCAAGTGTAATGGATCCCCATATTGGTCATGCTCCCACTTAACAAGTGTATCCCAATCAAAAGTATAAGTATGCTCAATCTTCTTTGAGATAGTATTGATTTATAGACATGATGATTTTTTGATTGCATAAATTCTAGTTAACCTAACATGAAACTAACCTTTGTAGGATTTATTTCACTTATTTTCATTATTTTTTATCATATTTTTATCATACTGGATTGACTCTATTGACTTAGTTTTCTAACTTCTTTGCATAGGTTTCCAAGAACAAGAAATTATATCAACCCAGTCAACCTAGTATAGGTTTATAACCTTTCATACATCCATTTCAGCCTACAAGGTTGACCCAGTCAACCCTGTATATTTTTAACACTCTACAACATGTTCTTGCACAACTTGATCAATCCCATCAACTTAGTTTATAGGGTTTAACAACATACTTCAATATTTTTCATCAAAAATATTCCTTTATTTCATTTTTGATCTACCAAGGTTAATTTCTACCTCTCTATTTATTTCTTTTGTGCCTTTCCTTTCATAGTTTATAATCTTTAAAACTACCCTTACACAGTTAACCCTGTTGACCTAGTTCATTTTCAAACCTTGCTTTTGAAATACATGTTCGACCTTATTGATCCTATTCTATATTTTTGTGCATATATTGTCAACACTATACCTTTTTATAGTTATAATTAACCTCATATCTACTAGTAATTAACTCACACATTTATTTTCCTATTGCTTGCATGCTTAGAATAACTCACATAGTTTAATCAGGGGATTTTTAATTAATCACTTAGTTTCACTATTTCTATTTTATTCACACAAGACCAAATCATAGAAACATAAATAATCACTTTAAAATTTTATCTACCCAAGGCCAACCTACTTGCATTTCATTACCAAGGGGGGAGTTAACTTGATGCTCTGGTCAAGTATAAAGCATGGTTAATGGTTCATTTTGGCTAAGCACCCAACACCCTTAATGCTAAAATGTGTGAAGTGAGGGGATAGGCCCTAATACCAAGCATGTATCATTACCAATATAGTCCCCTTTATCCCAAACTACCTAAAACCATCCTTAGATTGCTATCTATTACCTTACTTATAGCCAACTTCCAATCACATAAAAAATCATATCTCAATAATCTAATAAAAATTTAGCTTGACCAATTAGTTTGATATTTAATTTTAAAGTTAATTTCTTGAGCTTTGATCAATTGTGTGTGCAAAAGATTGCATTATCTAGCATTAGTACATAGTTTTGTTTTGTGTGCTTCAATTGGATTGGCTAGTGTTAATCTAATTGACTATCTATTTCCATTTAGTACTTACTAATTTTCATTACTTGAAAAATTATCTTGTTTCATTTTCATAATATAGTTTTAGGATTCTTAAATTCCCTATCTATTATATTGGATCAACCCAGTTGACCCAATACCTTTTCTATAATATAATGAATTGACCTAGTTGACCCTATATAGTTTTATAGTCCCTATTTTTATGCTAGGTCGAGCCAGTCACCTCTTTGTCCTTTAATTTCTCCTCTATATTTTTTCCCTTCATCATGGACTTTTTGTTAGGTGATGGCACTGAGTTACAGTCAGCAAACATGATGAACTTTACCAATCCTAATAGGGTCTCCCATAAATAGAGTATGGATCCTCTTTTGGATGCTAGTAATTTTCATATTTCCACTCACATAATTAACTATGGGACCACTCCAAATACCCCTTTACATCATATTCATACTATTTTCTTAGAGGATCAACCTGAGTTAGAGTATACTCCCAAAATGTTCTTCTTTATCACTAAATTTCCTCAACATCAAGGAAACAGTCTTTTTACTATTTATGACCTCATGATTAGTGGTCAAATTGAAGAACCTGATTTACCTACTCCTATATTCAATACTATATTGGTGGGTATCACTTTACTTAATTCTCAACCTCTTCCTTCAATTTTGACTCTTTCTTATGCCATGACATCTTCTTCTCTAACCTATTCTACCTCCATGCTTAGTATCTCAACTAAAATGGAAGGTTATACATCTAATGATCCTCTCATAAGATTCAATATCCTTAATCCTTCCATTAGTTCATTGCTTACTAGCCAAGGCAATGATGCCTCTAGTGCTTATTCTCAACCATTCACTAGTCCATATTTTGCTACACAAGAAATTTTTTCCACTAGTGCCTCACATTCACATAATTCATCTCAAGATCATATCAACACTAATAGTACCCAAGCCACTAATACCAATGGAAATACCAAATTTTAATTCTTATAATGTTAATTAAACACATCAACCTTTATTGTAAACTCTTAATCAAATGATTACCTTTCAAGTGCATAACACAAATCAAATGATGAGAATGCAAAACCACATCCACTATCTTTAATATCATCGTCAACCAATGTCTTGGGGCACACATACCAGAATGTTCCCCCTCCTTTTTTTGATATTATAAGGCAATCTCATTCCTCAACCTCTTTTAGTCAATAAATCAATCAAGCATCTATAAAATGAACCTCTCACTACTCAAATTACCAACATTGATATAAGAGGTATAAGACCTAAAATTTATTATAATGGATCAACTGATCCTACCCTTTATCTCAAAATATTTGGAAATATTTACAAGGATAGGGTCAAATTAAACACCTTTGCTATTACCAAGATCCTAGCCAAAACACTCATAGGTGATGCCTTGGATTGGTAAAATCAATTGAGAGATTAGTCTATTTCTAGTTTAGAAGACTTAGTAAATGTTTTAGTGTAATAATTTCAAACTAATGATCTTCCTAAAAACACTTTATACCATTCATTAATTGAAAACAATGTGGAAATGAAACTGCTCAAGCCTTTGTTAAGAGATGGAAAACTTTGTCAAACAAAAGTGAACATAACATGGTGGATGATAATATTTTTCATCTCTTTAAAAATGTTGTCTTTCCTAAATTACAATATTAAGTCTGCACTCTTTCTTCATGCACTTTGGAAGAGGCTATTGATCAAGTTAAATAATAATATTTCTTAATGCATCAATTTGAGCCACCCCAACCTTCTATGGGTCCTTATCTCTTACTCAAAAATAGAAATGGAAATATCACTAATGATGGTGTTACCAATTCTTATGACACCATTTACAATGTTCAAGTTATCATTCCTAACCCTTATTCAGAACCAATTTCTCCTTCTCAACAATATACTAATCCTCATTTCTATTTACCAAATAACACTAACATTCACAAACCTCTATCCTTAGTTGAATTGCTTAAGCATCTACCTAGGCGTCTTCCATAAGAGCTTGACCCTACTCATCCTATGAAATCCTAGTATGATCCTAACAAGTTTTGTTGGTTCATACTAGTTGGGGTCATTCTCATGAGACCTATAGACAACTTCATAATTTAGCTATGGATTTTCTTCTTGGTCCTAATTTTGATCATAATTATATCATTATAACACATAAATAAGATTACGAGATTGATTTCAAGGATTATAAATCATATGACAAAAATCAACCCTTGAATCAAGTAAACACTTGTTTAGCTATCTATAAAGACCCTCTCTCTAATCACCAACTGATTAAAGACACTCAAGACAAGCCCACTCCTTCCACCAACAATGTTTAAATTCTTATTGATCTAACTTCTAAAAATAATGTGGTTATTATGACTAATATGAGAAGTGTGGTGGATTTCATTGATTCCTAACCTATCTACACTCCACATAAAACATACCGTGTTATCCAAGATTCTTTTACAACTCATTTAAATGAGTTGGGGAAAGAATATATTATCACTTTTGAAGCTCTAATTTTTTAATTTCTCCTTGGATAACACATTCCATTATATTTATACCACTCTTCCATCATCTTCCAATACTAATGATAATAAATTTTCTACTAACACTTCTTCTAATTCTCAAAATCAACTTGAACCAACTAGTTCTTCATCATACCATGCTTTACAACCTTGTACCAAACCTTCTCCTTCATATCAACATAAATGTTAATACACTTCAACTCCTCCTTCTAAATATCTCATTAATCACTATGCACCTATGTATCACACTATTATTATGGGTTATGATGAATGGGATCCCATTGTACAACTCACTAATCTCCCATCTCAGATTCCATTACTTAAGCTCATGAGGACTTCCCCACATCATTGAAACTACCTCATGTAACTCATATTCGAGATGAATTTCCCTCATCATCCTCTAAAAATATGAGAGGTAGATTTATTTGATTCCAAATATAGTATATTATAATAATGTGAAGAGATGTCTATCAACATTGATGTATCTTTCTCTACAATTTCCTATCATATCTATGATTCTTGACAAGATTCTGCTTCATGAAGATGAAATTCCTTTATTTATTAGCATCCAAATAGGTGATATCCAAGTTAAGAGTTAATTTATTGATGAGGTTTTTTGAACCTACATTGCCTCTCTCTATTTCATTAAAACCCTTAGATATTTTGAATGCAATCCCAAGTCTACATCTAGCACCTACCAAGGATATGAGAGAAGGTAAATGCCTCCTATAGGTTGCATATGTCTTCCCATTATTTTCCCACTTATCATCATCTATGTGAAGGTGATTATATTTAACTTCCCTCTTTCTTATAACATCTTGCTTGGTAGCCCAAGTACTCACTACATGAAATCTATTACTTCCTCCGATTGCCAATGTGTTAAGTTTTATCATAATAGAGCCATTTATAAGATTCAAGGTGATAATAACCCTTAGAATTTTAAGAAATTCATAGATCATGGTGTTTTCAAGATTCCTACTCTTGAGTCTTTTCCTAACATTCCATTTTGTGAGTCTCAGCGTCTCAACTTTCCCATTAACTCAACCTAAGGTTATAGTGGGCATCCTGAGCTCATTGGTAACATTCCTCCCAATATCTTAGATTTTGATGATGATGAAACCAATGAGATTAAATTAAAGATAAAAACTTCTAATCTCTTGCCTCATCTCATCTTATAGCTTCCTTCTTCCTTATAACCTCATTCTCACAAGCCTCCTTGAAATGACATTCATAAAGTCTTTACCAGGACTAGGAATTATATGCACCATACTTCATGAGATGACAAGGTTATCCCTACCTATGTCATTGATATTCACACCCCAGATTATGATGATGGATATTCCTTAGATGATACATTATTAGGTGATCTTGCACAAGCTTGTGATATTAATATTGTCTATTATCATTATTTTTTACTTGATTATTTTCATGCATCTCATCATTTTTATTTACTTATAGTTCTTAATTTTTGTATTTTTACCCTTTATTATAGGTTATAGATGTTTTTGACACCTCTAAGTTTGAGAATCCATGTAGGACTATGATCATGGATCATGCTATGACTAGGCCTTACCATTTTTCTAGGTATCCTGACCCTCATAGCTGGTATACCCTTGAGGTTAGTGAAACTCTCCTTATAAATTATATAGATCCCAATCCTCCCTCAGTAGATCCTGATATAGTTGAACCTCTTCTCACTCCTACTGTATTTGATCTTATTTTTGCTCCTACTATGGCTAATCCTACCCTTGTCTTTGATGTTATCACTCATTCCATTGACCCTAGTTCCATTCTTTCCTCATCATTATCCTCCCTTGGTGATGGTTTACTTACCTTGCATAAGGTATCTCTTTTACCAACCAAATAGGTTGATGATTGATCTTTGGCTTCTTACACTCCTATTATACCTCCTTCTATGAGTGCTTCTCATAAAACCACACATAGGTGTATCTGTTACTTCCATATGATAGATAATTATTCTACCACCCATTATCACAAGTTGTAACAATATATTGATACCTTTCATCCTTCTTCCTTATCATCAAATAAATCCATACCTCCCTTGAAGGCACTTACTGAGTAAATTCCTAAGTATGGTGAGATATATTTTCTATGTCATCTATGTGGCACCCATCACACTGATCATTGTTGCATCCTACAACAACATCTAAAAGATCATCTTATAGTCATTCTTATACCTTATTCTATTCCTACCATAGATCATTCCTACAACAAGGCTTCTCCTTCTTCTCCCATGGCTCCACCTCTAGTTCCATACCCTCCTATGTTCCCTTCACCACCTTATCTACCTCCACGTGTGATTCTTTTACATGTAGACCTTCCCTCACCCATGGATTCATCTCCACTAGTGATTCCTACATCTCTAGTATATCCCACTCTCATGCATTCTCTTGACCATCGCTTGCCTAATTTACCTCCTTAGCATGATCTATAAATCATTCCTAATTTATTTATGGAGGAGATTAGAAAATAAACATTTGCCTAGTATTCATTGAAGATTGATGAAACTTTAGCAGTAGTGCATATCTAACTTCATAGAGACTTATCTGATGTATTGATAATGTGTGTGGATAAATTTACCAATATTTTAGAGCACATTCATGGTGCTTTCACATTTTGATTTGATTGGACATGTACTCCAATCTTATTTCTATTTGTTATATCATTTGACATTATGTCAAATTTATGCTTATCTTATATCATTATCTTACTTCTTGTACTATATCTTTCTTATATTATCATTTATATTTGTATAAGGTTGTATTTTATTTTTTCTTTCCCTCTTTCCCTAGAATTTTTCTCAAAACTCTCTTTCTTTTATCTTTATGATCATTTTTATTTCTTATCCTTCTTTTTCATAGATAATTTGTCATGGTTATTTAGTTATACAAACCCTATTTCCTTTGGTTATTATCTCCCTTTACCATGTGATTGATTAGCAAACAATCTATCTCACTATTACCTCTTTTTACTGATCAAATTTGGATCTCCTTTTTCCACAAATTAAACATATACACGGTTGAGACTTGAGATCACATGTTAGTTCATTACCAAACCTAAGTGTCCTAATTAGTCTTTGTCTTTGGTTACTTAGCTTCCTTTAGCCTTAGCCTACAACTCATCCATGTGTATCACTATCTCTCTCATGATTGGTCATTCAAAAATATGTATGGAGGAGGAATCTTATGAAAACCTTCAAGAAAAAGTTAAAATCCAAATCATTTAAACAATATGTAACTATATCAAAAGGTAAAAATATTCTTAAAAGTCTAATCACACTAAAATATGTGATTCAAATCACATCTCCTTCTTCTAGTCAAAGATCAAACTCCACATTTGGCCTCAAAATAGATCTGAGGTCCTTTGGGGTGTGGTAGGCTAGTAGATTAAAAGAGGAGAACAATAAAAAAATATTTTAGTGTTACCTACTTTCTCACATAAGTACCCAATCTTTGTAGTAGACTGACAACTCTGTAAGGGGTCCTAAAGAATGGGGAACATGTCATGGGAAGGTAGGTCTATTTTACTTTTATTTGTACCAATCTACCTTCAAGAGTTAATCTTAGTAGCACACTTATTTTCCTACAAAGCTTTGTGTCTATAGAGAATAGGTATCCTTTGTACATAGATGACCACTAGTCACTTATTGTCTTCTCATGTCCTTGGTATGCCTCTTACCTCCAAAGGTATTCTCATAAGATGCCTAAGTCTTGATTTTTTACACTCCATTTTTCATTACTTATATCCCTTATATTTCCTCTTGATAAATATTATTTTCTAATGATTACTCCCCTTGGGATTTCATTTGTGAGTTGTTTTGTAAGACCATAGATAGGACCTAACATTCCTCACAAATTACCATCTTTTCCTTTGTATTACCCACATATTTTATTACCCAATATTACATTCTATTCCACCCTAGTGGTGTTCTCTTTGTGATTTTTAGTGTAAGACCATGGATAGGACCCGACCCTCCTCACAAAATTTTCCAAACCCAAGTCACCATCCAAATTACATATGTCAAATTTAAGGTAAGATTCAATTGATTATGAAGTTACATGTCATTTTATATGCTTCCCATCTTGATTTAGAATATTTAATGCTTACTTCATTTTTATTTTGCATTTTTATCTTTTTATTTTTTGAGCACATGTAAGATTACAACCATTTCTTGAATTTTTCATACTTTTTAGCTTGAATTAGTATGACCAATTTAAGACCAAACTTTTGCAATATTGTTTTTCTTTCATACTTCCTAGCATGATTTAGTATGATTGATTGACTTAATTAAATTTTTTTATTACCATTTATGCCCTTTTACATACCTTCCATTTTATTGAATTGATTTCATACTTCCCAACATGATATTAGTATGATTTTAATTGTTTTAATTTGGTGCAAAAATATTTCACATTGGTTTAAAAACAAATTCCTTTTTACCATCTTATTTTACTATCTCTTAAATATTTATACTTAGTCATTTTCTTGTTATTACACATTTCCCATTTTGAAATAATGTGTAGTACATTTTTTTGTTTGATTATATTTTTCCAAGTCATTTTGTCTATTTATTTTTAACCATGCATGTGTGATACATGATGCTAGAAAAGAAACCACATCACATATATTTCCTATATCATATATAGTAAAGCTAAATACATTTGCTAGAAATAAATATTTCCAAAGCATCCATAAACACAACCATCATAATTAAAACATACACATCCAACATCAATTTGCTAAAATGATCCATAATATATATCCTAAGCTTAATACAACATATACAACCATATACAATGTTCTAGCTCTATGGTTGGGATCCATCCTATATATTTCATGGGCTAGCCATATTGTCTATTGAGGCCTCGATCTGATTATTTCAAATAGTATGGTATAAGTAGGCTTTCTAAGTTCTCAATCCCTCTACCTATCCATATAGGTGTGCTACCCACACTTGTGACTCTATCAGTTAGGTCCAAATCTCTATCATCTACACTACACTACCCAAATACACAACTCTCTCATCTACTAAGTTTTGTCATGCCTATAGCTCCCCTACACCCATCATTTCTAGTGGGTGCATCCTCTCTCTCTCTATTCCCATATTTACCTTACTACCTTTCTAACTAATCTAAACTATATCACCTGAGTTAGGAAAAATGGTAAACTCAGATCCTCTAGTGTCATGGGGTCATATGGATATAGAGTCTCATCTAGGACATCATAGAGTACTCCCCTCACTAGGGATCCCCATCTCTCCTCCTCAACCTCAAATACACCTATAAAATCCCACAAGATGGATATTAGATCGCTGTTATATCTCACAATATCTATTTATCTCTATTTCTAAATAAAAACCTAATTAATAATATTTACCCACCTTTTCTTACCTATCTATGTCTCAGCTGCTATGGTCTCACCATTTACATGACTACCTAGCATAGTCTCCCCATCTATGTGGCCTCCTAGTACCTCCTCTATAGGTCACCTCCTCATCTCAAACCTTTATATCATGGCTCATGTCTATCTCATCTTATGTCTGAGTGTTCTCCCTACCATTTCCTCTAGCTCTCTTATGGGGTCATCTGGGATGGAAATAGTCTCCACTCTCTCCTACTCCTCCTGACTCCATTGATGTCATGTCCTTAGTAGCTGCTACTCATCTCACTATGGAGCTAGTAATGGTACATCTGATATCTCTACCTCCACATCCCTATCCTCTTGATCAACTCCTCATTATGTCTGACTAATCCATGGTCACTCTTGATATGGCCTCAATGTTGGATTCAATACTAGTGGTGGCCTCAATGTTGGATTCAATACTAGTGGTCCCAATCCTCTCTTCCCTAATAAATCCCTCATATTTTTATCCCACTACTTAGGAATTAGTACAAGTGTCACTAGATGAGGTAGGCTCATCTACCCTAACACCCATGCCATCGGATGTGGTAGTCTCCACCATAAATAGTGTTTGACCACCTCTTTCTTAGTTGTCATTGGTGTAACTATGTGCCAACTCACCCATGTAGTTACTATGTGTTCTTATGTCTAACACACTATATCTTCATGTCTCATTGACTATAGAACTATAATTTGGGGCATGACCCATGCTACGTGGTCCTCTCTCCATCTTCATGCTCAAGGTGACCTATCATTGATCACATGGGGCAACTTAGTCATCTGATACATATGAAACCTCTCATATATCCAAGATATCAGTAATATTATTAGTCTCATGGTCTTTCTCCCTATGATTAGCATCTCATATAGATCATGTACAAGCTAGAACTAGATGACAAAGCCTAAATCATATATAAATTGCTCCTCCAAGATCATCTTACTCAAGGTTACCATGAACAGTGGTACCTTGACATTTGACTTATGACATAGTACCCATTGTGTCACAAGGCCTATCAGAGCCTATTATATGTTTATAATATGTGATGTATAGACATCAAACATGCTAACTCTCCTATTTGGTAATATTGTCTCTAAGCCCATAGCCCACATGGCTAATGCTCTCCTCTCCTCTAGGCTATCTATCATCTCCATGGTTACCTGTGCTCCTACTATAGGTAGCCCCAAGATGGCATAAACATCCTTTAGCATGATAACTACCTCTAATATATACCCATCCACCTCCCATCTAAAGGTGTTAGTCAATCATTCCCATCAATCGAGGAAAATGACTAATAAATCAACACTAAGGGGGATCTAGCACATATCAACTATCTCACCTAGACTTATGGATCCCAGTCTAGCCTTATCTCCATCTGACAACATATCTAACAAGTTTGGTAACTATGTTACATCCACAAGTCTCCCAATATCTATTGTCCCTACACCTAAGAAACAAGAAAGGATGTATTAGTTCTTCTATGTCATGTATAGTCATAATACATTCTTTTTAATAAAAAAAGCCTAAATTACTTTATTTTAGTCATTTTAACATATGTTTAGCCTAATCAGTCTTTCTTAATCTTACTTGGTCATTTCGAGCAATTTTATCCCTCTTTCAACCTTTTTCACACTTTTTCATATCATTTTAGCTCTTTGTCAAAATTAGTTTGACCAAAAAAATTCCTATCTTTTCACTTAGTTGACTCAAAAATCTAAGTCAACCCCCTTCTCTTCCCCTCCTTAGTTTTGAGTTTCCATTCTTAACCTTTCAAACCACCTGGCAACTCTAAACTAGGCCACCAAATTGTAGAATATATAAGGTTGACCCATACCTATTGGGTTAACACTATGGATTTTGTTCATTTCTAGTCCATTGGGTCAATTGGGTTGACCTAGTGATTTTTGCCTATTGACCTTTTACATTTACCCTGAAAAATGTTTTTTTCTTACTTTTTTCCTAAATCCTCTAAACCCATTTTCCATATTCCCATTTACTACCCCTATAATCTAATTTTATTTCATTTTGACATATATAAATACTTCAAATAAAATTTTACTAAAACTACACTTAATTAACTAACAATTTCAAAAATTGGTTTGAGATTCATAGTTACATACCTGTAGTGCACCTGCTACTGCCTCTAGAGCTCCTCCTCACCTAGCATGTCATCTCCTCACCATCCTAGCTTGTTTTTGTCTCCAGAGCTCTTTTCCCCCTTTTTCATAAATCAAAATAAAAAATGACTTATCTTTTCCCCTATTTAAAAAAACTTTTAAAAAATTCAAATCTTTCCATTATTGTCCAATAGGTTCCTTATTTTGCTTATATATTTGTTTCTACTCATCCATTTTATAAACTATAAAATGAATTAGATTTGTGATGAAGTAGGGAATATTTTCTACTACCATTTTCCTATATTCCAAAAAAATTATTTTTTGGATTTTTTGCATTAACTTCTACATGTTCATCTAGTGTTCTCTACATTGGACACCTTCACATGTTTTACAATCTACTTCTTTACCTACAACACTAAGGTAAGTTAAAGGTATGTATTTTTCAATTTAGTCCTTTAATTTATCTTATTTTCTACTTACTTCACTTATATTAGCATCAATCTTATGTGTTATCATGTTCTATCTTGAAGCACCATTCCATGTTATACTTATGTGACACATGATGAGCTTCAAGTGGGGCATATATACACACATAATGTTTTCAAACTTTTATTGATTAATGACACTTTGTATCTTATAGGAATCCATCAACCCTCAATCCATTTAAGTGTATTCCTTAAAGGGTAAACCAGGAAAGGGGTGGGTAAACCATCAGTGTTTTAGAAGATTATTGTTCCTTTTACCACTTATCATCTACACACTTGTCACTTAAAAATATTTACCCTAAGCTTATTCTCCTTAATCTTACCCATTCCTCTCAGTTGTGATGCCTTATCCATCCTTTTCTTGATTTAAGTCACTTTTGTTTAGTCAATTTTACTAGGTCAACTAGGTTGACTCAGTATGGTCTAGGGGTATTTTTCACTTTCTTATCTTGTTAGCCTTTCGGTTGACCTAGCTTACACCTAGTGAATTGTCCCCAAAAACACACTAGGTTGACTAGGTCAACCCTATACAATTGACATTTCTAAGAGGATTTACGGAAATATCCACCTATATATATATAAGTTTATTTCCCACGATTTTATAAGAGAAGAATTATTATCAAAGAAGTGTGAACAAACATCTGCTTATTAACCATTGTACTTGAGGAATAAATCTTAGGGTTCCATTCTTTCTTTGGTAATATAGATCTTAACTTGTGGAGAAGTCTTTTGTATGCTTAGATAGGTTGTGTATCCTAGAGATAATTTATCTTCATTATCTTTACATATCATAACAATCTCTTACAAAAAACCTTTACCAAGGGAGAGATTGAGGCTTGGTAGGTTCATATTCAAAGGTAAGTATTCCTAACTTTATTTCTCATTTGTAAGAGTAGATAGATAATGTATTTATATTCTTCTCCCATGTATTAAGATTATTTATACATTTTTGTGAGTATATGTATTCTGATACATATTTAGTTTAGTTGTTTTATTTTTCTAACCCCCACTTTGTGCCACAAGTTTTAGTGTGCACTAGATTAGATTTACTTTCTTGTTATTAGAATAGGTGAATGTTTTAAACGTTAAGAATCCATTAGGGTATTTTTTTTATTTTTTATTGTGTTAGAATTTAGGCTTTGGAACCCTTCCTAGCATGATATGTTATGATAGGTGATCCCCTAATTGGGTCTACTGGATCCCCACATTGGTCATGCTCCCATTTAACAAGTGTATCCCAATTGGAAGTGTAGGTATGCTCTATCTTCTTAGGATTGATTTATAGACATTATGCATTTCTAATTACATACACCTATATCCACACATCAACATACATCAAATCCACCTACATCCTCAAATGAACATATATCAAACCCACATTAAGGCCTTCCATCTACTCAGGAGTTACAATAGATGAAAAATGCTCTTCTAGGACTACAAATAGGGAACCAAAAAAAGAAGTTCAAGTTTGAGAATGTATTTCTATATCCCTTTGAAAAAGTATTTTTAAAATCCCTTTTCAATGGGACTTTGAGGAACCCAAATTTCATAAGTAGATTGGAAAATGGGATCTAAGGGACCATGTCAAGGAATTATTTATGCCTTTATAAGAAGTTACATATAATGACCATTTTCTACTAAGGTTATTTCCTCAAAGCTTGGGCAACTAGGCCCTCAAATGGTTTCTCTATCTACCTAAATGAGATATCACTACTTTTTTTGACCTATCCAAATTATTTATGATGTACTTTATATATAATGTGGAGCATGAGTTGACAATGATGGACCTTTCCAACTCTAACATTGAAGCATAGAAACCTTCTCATCCTTTATACAAAGATGAATAAGCTTAGCTAGGATATCTCCTCATTCAATCCTATAAAAAATAACTAGCATCTTTTATTTAAACTTGAATCCACAAATGGTTTTTTATATATGACTAAAATTTTCCACCATGTTTCATGAAATCATTGAGAAAGGTGTGAAAATATAAAAGGTCCTCATTGATAAGGCTTTGGTCAAGGTATATTTTAAATATTCTCAAAATAAACCTCAAATAGGTGATCAATCAAAAATAAACCTATGGTTTTCAATAAAATATAATGTAGTGAGCAATGGCATCACAACATCCATAAATATATAGAATGACCAATCAAATCATGTCCAAAACATCCAATACACTCTAATAGTCACACTTAAACTAGCACCACCCAAGCAATAATATCAATAAAGGATGTTAATTCCTCTTGGATAACCCTTGAAAGCTCTTTTTTTTTTAAAATATGGTGATGAACATGGTTGTATACCCTCAAGTAAAGCCTTTTGAAGAGGGTTAACCTAAACTAACATGGTATAAATAAGATGAATATTTTGACTATAAATTCAAAGGTCATGCCAACCAAATATTGCCTATAAAGTCAATCTAAATTGACATACCAGGTTACCCTAATAATAACTATTAAATATAACCTAAGGTTTCCCTTAATTTCATTGTAATATCACCTCCTTAAGACACCCTAATGTCACCTATAAATTCGCGTAAAGTGATCCAAATTTTGATCTTAATGTATAAATTATGTATACTATATGTTCCAACTATGCCTAATTATATGTAATGCATGTTTTTAAGACACCATTTTAATAAACTTCATATTGCATACATTATATTAGATATGTTATAGTGTCATATTTAGTATGAGGGTGATTCATACATCTTCTTGGTGTTGAAGTCAATATGTTTCAGCTCTTAAAATGGATGGTTTTTCCATACATAAAATAACCACTACTATTTATAGGGTGGTGGTTGTGTGACCACCCTGAGGGTTGTATAATTGTAGGTGTGTGAGTGCATGATTATGTAACATCCCTAATATTGTTTAAATGTTTGATATGCATACATGGATGATTTAGACACCATACAAAATTCCTTAATTTGAATCATTATATATGTTTCTTTTCTCACAACGTGGGATTGTTTAAGCTTCTTATAGGCTCCAAGGTTGAATGAGTATGAAATTATATCTTGGTGAGGTATGATAATTAGAAAACATAGTGAGAATCCTTGAATTTGGAATCACATTGAAATTTTACAAGTTTGGTCTTTGTTATTTTTGTCCCATTTTTTCCTAACTATAGATGGGTTATTTAATTATGTTGGATATATAATAAGTGTTTGATAAGTGAAAAGTAACATTTTTAAAAGTATTTGGATACAATGTTGGTGATAATTATGTACATAAAGGATATGTTCGGAAGTAATTATGTAGATTTATTGCATTGCATAATGTAAGATGATGCAATTACCTCACCCAATGGTTTTTTTTCAATATCTAGTTTCTCCAGGATAACTCTTATGTTTTATTCTAAGCATTGTTTAATCATATGTTTTTGTGTTCATGTGTAGTATATTGTATATTTTATTTCCAATTTTTTTAATTTTTATTCTAGCATGATAAATAAAATAGAACATCCATCTTTTAATTATTATTGAGTTAATATTCATCAGAACCATATTGTTAAAGGTTAGAGAGGAATATCCACCTAATTTATGGATCAAATTTATATCAGAGGTGGTTCAATATAATTTTTTTGTGTGGGTTTTTGTGTTTATGACTACATTAAAAGATTTTGACCATCACTAGACAAATTAGTATTGTTAAAAAAGGTATCCTAAGCCCCTTTTATTTAGATATTTTCACAAGGAAGTGGAAGCAAGATATCAAAAGTATGGTCTATGTTGATGAAGAAGATGCCCAAAAATAGAAGAGTGATTTTGCAATATTTAAGAAAGAGCATCTAGTATTTCTCTTTATATGAGCAAGCTTGAAAAATTGGAGTCCATCCTGGGTGTTTTCAGCTAGAAGCTTGGTGTTTCCATTGAGGCATTGAAATTAAAAAAGGAGTATGTTCATGAGATTCATGAGAAGAAGGAAGAGAATCCCCATGCCAAGCAAACTCCACATCCATTCAAGGTTGAGTTAAAGATATATATTCAATTATATGATGGGGATATGAATGGATAGAGGTTAGACCATTGGCTAGCCAAAATTGAGGTTTATTTTAGTTTGCATAGCATTAATGAAATCCAAAATATTTATTTTGTAGGGTCAAAGTTAATTATAATTTTTTAGAATAATTTGAGATATACGTTCATTATTTAGTTGTTAATAAGATTCTTCCTATTACTAATTGGGATAGATTTAAAATGATAATCAATAATAAAGTATATCTTATTTTTTATGATGAATATGGGTCCATGTATTGGCAGTATCTTATGCCAAATTAAGGCCAAATCATGCAAGAGTACAAAAGTGAGTTTTGCAAGAAGATTATACAAATGAGCAAATATGTAGTAGCTCATGACATCTTGATGAAGTGTGTGGGTGGACTCTATATCCATTTGAGTAGACCATTGCTATAGACCAAGATTAAAAAATTATATTATACTTGATCTCAATCTCACTACTTAGAGATGAAAAATAGAAAGGCTCCATCTACCTCTCAAAACATTTCCATATAACAAGATAACTCCAAGACAAAGGGTAAAGGTAAAGGGAGAGGTAAATTTAATTATAATTATATTTATAAGAAGGATATTATAATAAATTATGGGATATGTGATGTTAATCATTATGAGGATGAATTTTGGAAGATCCATATGAAATTGCATCTATTAAATAAGAAGAAGAAGAAAAATTCTATGCCCTCTAAGGCAAGAATATTGGTTCTAGATCTAATGTCGATGACACTTTGTGTTGCACATATATCAATAGGGAGGTATGTTTGGGTAATAATATTTATTAAGAGAATGAACTTTATAATATTTTCCATATTAAAATTCAAATGAAGAAAACTAAATTATATGCTCATTTTCATACTCATTCACAAGATAATTTGATAAGTAAGGTTTTAGTAGACAAATTAGGGTTTGAGATAAAATAATTTGAGTCCATATTATTTGGGTTAGGTGAGTAAAGGATTAGACATAAAGGTAACTAAGAAATGTGAATTTAAGTTTGGTATTAATTCACATTTCATTTTTGAATTTAATATTATCAATAAAAGTTACACCGTTGAGAAGGTTGTTCAAGTCTCCTAACTTAAACGATAGCATGGGAACTCTTAAAAGGTTGTGGGTGACTTCATATCTAAACAGAAACTTTAGATAGTGATAGCTCCCTTGATGCATCACTTAAGAAATATCCCTACACCTAATGCTTGTAAGGGAAAAGGGAGAGAGAATTGAAAGCAAAATAAACTAGGGAGATGATGCACCAAATTTATCTCCTACACCTATCTATAATGCATTGATAACATAAACTATGACTAAATATAGTTGCATAACTCAAATGGGGTATCCATACATGAATATTTCACATAGATTATATAACATGATGCATAGACTAAGGGGATGATCAAGAGGTCTCAAATACACTAATGAATGCTTCCACTTAAAATTCATGAAAATATATTTAGAATCACTCTATATGAACTTAAAATAAGACCAATAAATTGTAAAAAAGGTAAACATGATAGGAAAAATGATAATAATTAGAATACTATCACTAACATTCATAAACTAACATGAAGTGTACACTAGATACAAGTGTTGAGAAGGCTTAATTCAACTTTATCAAATTCAAAATGCACAAAAAGTGTTCATTTAGAAATTTTTATGCCATATTCAATAAAAGGATTTATTACAATGCCAAAATTAGGCAGAGAGAGAGAGAGGTGAGAGAGAGAGAGAGAGAGAGAGAGAGATGAGAGAGGAGAGTGAGGAGAGAGAGAGAGAGAGAGAGAGAGTGAGAGAGAGAGAGAGAGAGAGAGAGAGAGAGGAGAGAGAGAGAGAGAGAGAGGTAGGTGTTGGAGAAGTCTATGACACATTTCACTTCATGAAGGAATCAATTTACAAAAAAGAAGGCATATCAGGATATTTATGAAGTCTATCTTAAACATGTGTGCTATTAATTTCATGATAACTTGATCAAGGTGGCATAGGAGTTATGCTTGGCTTGTTGGCTCACCCTTGAGCTTTTGAAATTGCCCATTAGGATTGATTAGAAAATGAAAAATCATGTTCTCTTAGAGTATAATTATATTTTAAACTAGTTGAATACCTATATCCCCATCATCTTTTTACCTTTATTTTGTAATTTCCTTCATAGTTTTCACATTTGCTCTCTTGGAAGTCTATTCTTTGTAACCCTATTTGGACACAAATATCCTTGGTTTAAATGATCTAAAATACTTCCAAGAAAAAAAAATAACATATTTGAGTACCCTTTATCTTACTTAAACTTAAACCAAAATTTCACATCTCAAATCCTAATGTAGACCCACTTTATTAACACCCATCTTTCCCAATTAGGCTTAATTAGGCCTAAAGCAAGCCCACATTAATACAGACCATACAAGACCATATATTAATGCTCAAAAGCCTCAAAATTTTTATTTTTAATATTAAATTAGGTTATATTCAAATTTTTCATGTAGTTTCATAGTTTATAACTCAAATTATGTGAGTTGCAAGTTTTCTAGCCCTAGGTTGGTCATGCACATGCCTAAGTAGACCAAGAGCTAATAAAAATGTAAATTTTGAGATTTAAGACACATAAAATCAAAAAAAATCCTGATTTATGCCTGACCTAACTTCCTTCAACCCATCTAACATTTTTTACCCTTGATCAATCTCAATGAGCTCTGACCAAACAAAAAGGTAGAATTCTATGTGCAAAAGAGGACATGTCATGGTTGTAGGTGTTGTTGTAATTTTTAGATCAATATCTAAACTTAATAAACATTTTACATGGCCTTTTTTTGAATATTAAACACTTCTTATATTGATTGAAACTCCAAAACTCAATATAAACCATTGCATATTCTCGTAGATTCTTGAAAATAAGCTTACCAAAGAAGTTCTTTAGTAGGCTTATAGGTCCTCATTGGGTTTGATGTTTGTTAGAGATCAATAAAATATTTTTTCATAAATTATATTAATTTTTACATCTTAAAAATACCTTATAACTCCTTGATCAGAGATTTCACTCTTCATTTTTTCCCCAAACAATCATCTTTCATGCAAGGTAAGTCTCTTAAGTTGAGAATGTGGACCTATAGGTCTGAAGACCTATAGGTCTAAATTCCTCTTAGTTTAATACCTTAAATACATTATTATTGGTATTATTATCCATTTAATAATTTATTTTAGCCTTTATATACTTTTTTAAGATCATTTTTTTTTTAAATCTCTAAAATGCCTTTAAACTCCTAATTTTGCTTGAAACATTAGGCTGATGTACTAGGTTTGTATCTTGCAAATTCATTAAAGAATGATATTATGATTTTGGATGATTGATCTATGTTATTTGAGAGTGTATTTTATATTAATAATTTAAATCAAAGAAAATTTCACCTAAACTACCACTCAAAACCTCAAAAGCATTTGTTTATAGATCATCTTTCTTATCTTTGAAGGTTATAAATGCTATTTTAGACTATTCTTAATCATTCTAGTGATCTATGTGGTTCTCATGGCATTTAAAACTTTTAAAACATTATTATTATTTATCAATCAACCTAGGATAATTTTAAAACTCACCTTCACTTTTAGGAAGACATAGAAGACTTTTCAAACTCAACTTATAAGTATACCTATAACACTAAGACCATTATCTTTCAAATTTTACCATTTGCCATCGGATGATGACCATGGGATAATTTATGGGATTAATTATCATTTATAAACACCTATATGATCAAGAAATACTAAAATACTAATATCATAAGGTTTTTAAAGGTTCATTCCAAAAAAAAACTTCTTCTATGCTCTAGTACATCATGACATCAAAAACCTTGCCTACCACCTTCAAAAAACAAAAAAACACAACATTTTGTCATTTTTTATATCAAAATGTGCCAATAATTATGTAATATAAAGTGAGAGGTATATTTAGACCCTTTATTATATCACAAATTCATTCATTTTCATCCATTATCTTGAAAACTCATTAAAATAAGTAAAACCTTGCTTGTACGGTTTTAAGTTGTTTAACTTGTTAATGAGTGTTCATAAATCATATAAATTCAAACCCAAAATTAATGACTATAATTTAAATTTAATAAAGTCACCTATAAATCCCCAAGAGATCTGGATCCAACTATCTTTCCTCTTTATGAACTAAGAACTTCAAAATGACATTCACTAGCTTACAAAGAGGTTGATGGAGAAGATGGAAAGTTTTTTTTGTCTTATTTAGACCTGTAAATTATTCCAAAAGAATTATTTAACCCTAAAAACATTTTATATACATGAAACCATTCATTTATGACATTAAATAACCATCTCCATGTTGAAAATTTGCTTATAATACCTTGGCAAGTGTATTTCTACTTTATACTTCACTTTCTTGATCTTTGGAGGGTCCCACCACTTTTACAAGTTGAAAATAACCTAAAAAATCATGTTTAAGGATTAAATAACCTTTAAATAACTTTAAAACACATTATATGTCTCAAAATGCACTGGATCTATCTATTTTTAAAAGGCAAACATTACCTTAATTTTTCCAAATTTACCTTAACTTTTGCTAAACATGAAATAATAATGTTTTGACCTTACCATAGCTTGTCTCTATAAGATCACATACACCATAATACATCATGTGACATTATAGGTAAATTCACCAATACTCTCACCATGGGTCAACATATCTTATCCTTTACAAAATAACCTTAAAGTTTGCTAAGATACCTTATCTTTTCCAAAACCCAAATAAGACCTTCATTAAGGGGGATTGATGACAAGACTAGAGTATGAATCACTCTTATGGACCATGAAATATACCTTAATATGAATAAACACTTGACAAAACACATTTTATGACAAATTTTTACCAATATACCAATACAAAATCTATCAAAACATCATTAACAAGGTTAGACATGACTAGAAGTAAAGTTTTGAATTTTCCCCACTTATGGTAGCCAATTTTGACTAACATCTTTGGAAACCTCATGGGATTTCATGATTACTATGCATATGTACTAGTTTCCTTCTTTCCTCCATTTGGATATTGAGTAACCCATGTTTAGCACAAACTAAAGTAGTCCTTGAAACTGAGCATACAACCTATTGAGAATAATGAAACAATTGATGACCTTCAACACACACAATAATACAATAAGTAAACATGATATAGTAAGACACCAAAAAAAACAAGACACACATTATGATAATAAAAACTTAGAGAAGACAAAATAGTAAACTACTATATACAACTAACCCTCAATAACTAATCCTCCTAGGTCAAAATCAAGACTCCTTGAGTCATCTTCATGTGATGAACAAGGATGATGTTCAAGATGCTATTAAAACTTTGTTATTTCTTTGGCAACTCCTTTCTTGATCACCATTATATTTAACTTGACCTAAAATGGATTAAAAATAATAAATATGTCCCTAATGAACACAAATTTATCTTGAATTTCAATACTTACCTCATATTTTTGTCTATCCTTGGCAATGTTTTCCAAGTTGATCACACTTTTATTTGTAAGGGCAGTAACCACTTCATCTTCTATTGGTTCTTCAAATTCTATCTCTTAATTGACTTGAAGAGAGTCATATCCATCATAACTTGATACACAATGAACTTTAACCTTTTGATGGTGACTTTTAGGACTTGTCTTGATAATATCTTTATTATTATCATCAATAAATTCATTATGTTCTTCTAGAGGTTTTAACCTACCAAACTCTTCAAATTACTTGAACATGTCTAAAAATGAATGCCACATGTTTTCAATAACTCATATTTTTTCATGAGATTTAACATGTTCAGTATCAAAATATCATTTTCACTCATGTCTTCACCATGTTCATTATCCAAGAAAACCATATTATCATTCTCATTATGGGATATAGGTTTACTATCTAAACTTGATAAAAAAAATTCTTCTCATGTTCTTCCCAAAGGAAGCTTATTCTTGAACACATGAAATCATGCCAAATTTAATCTCATTTTTACCATTATATTTAGTGACATTAGGATATTCAAACACTTCAAAATCTTCAATAGAATCATGACATAGCTACATTTGAGTCTTTAAACTATATCTCTTGCTCATGAGGCTCAACAAGGTTAATGACCAAGGTGTTTTCAATAAGTTCTCACTCATGTTCAACTAAAACTTGATCAATTATTTCGTGGTCATCATGAACCCCTTCATCAAGACTCAATCCATGAAAACTATATTGGTATGCTTCTTCTTCCATTAATAATTAAAGTTTACCTACCTGTCCAATGTCTAGTTAATCATGTTTATTTTTTTTCAAGTCTGATTTTTCCTCTTCTTCATCAACATCAAAACCATACTTACCAGATCTATCCACTTAATCATTTGTGACATATTTAAGGATATGAAATTGTTAGAAATAAATTATAAGTCTCTCCTCATCTCTAAAAATTTATTTTCCTTCCTCTTGACAAGGTAGACTACCACTAAGTATTTCCTCATCATATACAATAAAATCACTCTCTTTAAATCCTTCTTGAGGTTCACTTACAACTGACTAATTTTATTTCTAAATGACTACCACCTCATCATCTAGTTTTGATAATATATCCATTTCAATTGAATTTCCATCTTGTAAACTCAATGTGACATGTTCTCATTCACAAAAGAAGGGGGTGGGAGGGAAAGATAACTCATTAGTTTTATTGAAACTTGATAGAGTATCCATCCAATTTAGGATTTTAGGAGGGTTGGGTTGATTTTAGTATTATTTGATAGATGGATAAGGGAATTGTGTTGAGGATTTTGCATTCTTCCCCTTCCACTCCTCAATCACTCTATCAAACTTTGATATATCTTGAACTTCATGGATGGATACAACTTGATGGGTGTGTGAAAGACTTAAGGAACTTTAGAGCTCTATTGACTTGACATCCATACACTTATTTTTTATTGACTTTGGATAGGCATGGGCGAAGATTATTTCTTAAGAGTTTGCATGATATAATTAGGTGGCATAGTCCAAGAAGGTCTCCATGGTGGATCGGTTTGAGATTATCAAGAATGAGTGGATAAGGATTTCATAGGCATGGGCCTTTTTTGATGATATAGTGCAAATTGGGGCAAGTTAGGAGTAGGAAAAGGTTTATGTGGAGTAGTAGGAGGTATATAAGGATAAATATATATCATTTTATACCTTTCTTAAAATAATAGTCTATTATCCATACATTGGATCAGGTTTCTTATTTCCATCACATCATCTATTGGTATACATCAATTTTCTCCCTCAATATCTTCCTACTTATACTTATTCAAATGCACTAAATCCTTCATAACTTGGATTATTTAATTATAAATAGAAGGTTCATAGATAATAAGACCAATATCCTTTTCTCTATCAAGCCCCCTCATTTTCATTTCAATGTCTACAATAGTTTGTTTAAAGTCTAAGAAGGCTAGAGTAGGAGAAACATAAATTTAATAGGGTTGTTAGAAGGATAAGTAAGCTACCAAGGAGGTTGAGTTGGAGTGGGTTGGGACATATAAATCTATTTATAAACTGAATAAGGTTGTAATATTTTTATTTGAGATCCACTTGGGGTGAAACCATGCATGTTTTCAATATGATATGAAGAATGTGAAGCCATAGAGTATGAATCTTGACCAAAAGAATGATGAGAATACATACTAATTTTTAATTTTTATAAAATTAAACTAATGATACCAATTATGAGTCACTTTGAGTTGAAATTGATGCTTGTGTTCATGCCTCCAAAGTCTGATGTATTGAAGATAAACATCAATAATTATTTAATGGATGAAATCTTGTGTCCCACTGGATGTACCAGAATTGTTATGAACAAAAGTTTCACCCTTGAGGACGTTTTTCAAGCCTTTTCACTTAAGTGATATAATGGTAAATATTGAAAGGTTTTAGGTGACCTTATTGATGAATATTAACTCTATATAGGGATAGCTCCCTTGATTCATCACTTAAGTACTATAACTCAACTTACTGATTGGAAGGGAAAAGGGAGAGAGAACTAAAAGTAAACTAAACTAAGAATGTGATCCACCAAATGTTTCTCCTCCACCTATATATAATTCATTGATAATAAAAACTATGAATAAATCTAGTTTGACAACTCAAATGGGGTCTCCAAACATTAATATTTCACATAGAGGATATAACATAATGCATAGACTGAGGGTCTAATCAAGAGGATTCACAGACACTAATGAATGTTTGCACTTTAAATACATGTAATCTATTTAAAATCACTCTATATGAGCTATAAAGATGAAAACCCACTTTTGAAGAGGTAAACATGATAAGACAGATGAGAAGAAGTATCATATTATCACCAACATTCATCAATTAGCATGAAGTCTACACTGGATACAAGTGATGAGAAGGCTTAATTTTTATTTATTTAATTTAGAGGAAAAATAAGTGTTCATTTGGATAGGGTTATACCATATCCAACAAAATAATTTCTTATAATGTTAAAATCAAGCATACATATAGAATATAATGTGTGTGTGACAGAGAGAAGATAGGAATTGGATAATTCTATTACAAGTGTTACTTAATGGAGTAAGTTACAAACAAGAAGACCTAAAATGATAATTATGAAGTCTCTCTTCAACATGTGTGCTCCTCATTTGATGATAACTTGATCAAGGTGGTGTAGGAGTTATGCTTAGCTTGATGACTCACCCTTTATTTTTTGAAACTACCCATTAGGAATGATTTGGAAATTAAAAATCATGTTCTTGGATTCTAACTGACTTAGACACTTTTTGATGACCTATATCCCATCATCTTCCCACCTTTGTTTTACAATCTCCATCACAGTTCTCAAATTTTCTCTTTTAGAGGTCTATTCCTTATATCCCTATTTATATACAATATGCAACACTTCTAAGAAAACCAAAAACATATTTGAGTACCCTTTATCTATTTTCAACTTAACCCAAAATTTTATGGGCAACTCCTAATGTATACCTACTTTCTCAACACCCATCTTTCCCAATTAGACCTAATTAGGACTAAAGCAAGCCTACAATACTATAGACCACACGGTACTTTTCCAAAACCTCAAAAATATTTTTGGGAATATTAAATGAGGTTATTTGGAAAATTTTCATGTTTTTTAATAGTTATAACTCAAGTTGTGTGAGTTACAAGTTTTCTAGCCCTAGGTTGGTAATGCATAAACCTGATAAGTAAGAAAAATGTAAATTTTGAGTTTTAAGGAACTTTAGAACAAACTAAGACCTGAATTAGGTCTTCCCAAACATATTTCAATCCCTATAATATTTTATTTCCTTTGATCAATCTCAATGAGGTCTCACCAAGCAAAAAGATATAATTTTTAATGCAAAAGAGGGTTGTGTCCTGGATGTAGGTGTTGTACTTTTTGGATCAACCTATAAAAATAAAAAAAAATTTATAAGGCCTATTATTATTATTATTCCAAAACACTTATTATATCAATCCAAACACCAAAAATCAATACAAACCATTACATATTCTCTTAGATTCTTCAAAATAGGCTTACTAAAGAAGCTCTTTAGCAGGGTTATAGGTATTTATTGGGTTTGATGTTTATTAGAGCTAAAGAAAATGTTTTTTCATCTTAAATATAAATTATAACTTCTTGATCATGGATTTCACTTTTCCTTTGTTATCCATACCATTATGTTTCATGCAAGGTAAGTCTTTTAGGTTGAGAATGTGGACCTACAGGTTTGTAAATATGTAGGTCTACATTCCTCTTAGTTTAAGCCCTTAAAGGCATACTTATTGGTCTTATTATCCATATAAACATATCTTTGAGCCTTTATATCAGTTTAAAAGATCAAAATTTTCTTTGAAATATCTCAAATTCTTTCAAACTCCTAATTTTGATTGTAAACTTTAGGCTAATGTACTAGGTCTATGTCTTGTAAGTTCATTCAAGAATGATTTTAGGATTTTGGTTGATTGATAGATGATATTTTAGAGTATATTATCTCTAATCTAAAGTATATCAAAGTAAATTTCATCTAAAATACCACTCAAAACCTCAAAAGTGTTTGTTTATAGATCATTTTTCTTGTCTTTGACTATTATAGGTTCTCTTTCAAACCGTTATTGATCATTCTAGTGCTCTATGTGGTTCTTATGGTACTTAAAACTTCTCAAAATTTCTTATGAGGTATCCCAAAACCTAGGATAATTTTAAAACTCATATTAAATTGAAGGTAGACATAGGGGAGTTTTCAAACTCAACTTACAAACATACATGTAACACTAAAACCATTGTCTTTCAAAGTTTACCATCTAACCTTTGATGATGACCTTGGGATACTTGAGGGTATTAAAAATCACTTATAAAAACATATATGGTCAAGAAACACAATAATATAAATATAATAATGTGTTTTAAGTTTCATTCAAAAAATAACTTCTTATATGCTCCAGGATGTCATAGCATCAAAAACCATCCTTGCCACCTTCAAAAAATAATAAAAACATAACATTTTATCATTTTATCTACTTATAAGTGACACTAATGGTGTAATATGAAATTATAGGTATATTTAGACCCTCTAGTATCTCAAGCAACCATTAATTTTCATCCATTATCTTATAAACTCACTAAAATAAGATAAATCTTGCCTATGGGGTTTTATGAGGGTTTGGGATACTTAACTTGTTAATGATTATTCATAAATAATATCCCTTAAAAAAATTAATTATTTTCATTTCAAAGGAATAATTTCCCCTATCAATCCCCAATATTAGTGGATCTAAGTCTCTTTCCTCTTCATGAATTAAGCACTTAAAAAGGTCAATGGAGAAGATAGAATTTTTTTTGGCTTATTTAGACCTAAAAATGCTTTAAAATTTATTATTTGACCCTAAAAACCTTTTATATGCCTAAAAACATTAATTTTTTCCATGAACTAACCATATTCACATTGGACATTTTCTTTATAACCCACTGAAAAGTGTATTTCTATGTTATATTTCACTTTCTTGATCTTTGGAGGGTCCCACCAATTTTTCACATTGAAAATAACCTAAAAAAACATGTTTAATGAGAAAATAACCTTTACATATATTTTAAAAACATTAGAGGTATCAAAATTCACTTGATCCTTCTAGTTTGCAAAGGTAAACATTACCTTTATTTCTCCAAATTTACCTTAACTTTTGCTAAACATGAAATAACAATGTTTTCACCTTGCCATACCTTGTCTCTAGAATCTCTCATACACCATAATAAATAATTTACCCTTGGAGGTCAATTCAACAATACTCTAACCATGGGTTAACATATCTTATCCTTTCCAAAGTAACCTTAATGATTGCTAATATACCTTAACTTTTCCAAAATCCAAACAACACCTTCATGAAGGGGATTGATGAAATGACTAGAGTATGACTCACTCTTATATACCATTAAATAGACCAAAATATGACCAAAATATTGAAAAAAAACCTTTAATGATAAATTTTGACCAATAGAACAATATAAAATCTACCAAAAGATCATTAACAAGGTTAGGGAAGACTAGAAGCAAGGTTTTGAATTGTCCCCACCTATAGTAGCCAATTTCAACTAACAGTTAATATGGATGTTATGTCACTTGATGTGTGTGGTGTGGTGTTTTTAAACCCTTAATTTTATATCTAAGATGCTATATTCATGAAGAGATTCAACCAAATACCATTTGGTGATGGATGGAAAGAGCTAAATCATGTCATGCTATAAAGGTCATTTTAAAATATATTTGATAAGTGACTCTAAAGTTAATAAGCTTATTATTTATATTGGGAGGTTTGGTTTTCTTATTTTTATATATATTCAAGATGAATAAGTGGTTGAACATAATACTTATTATAACATGTTTACTAATAAAGTGTAGAAGTGTATGGGAGAGTTAGTGTGGTAGTTCAAGGAGGCTTTCCAAGATCCTATGGGGTTACCATAAACTTGGCCTATTGAGCACATAATTCAATTTCTACACAATAGTATGATTAAAAATATTGGGTTATATAGGTAATACTTAAAGGATTCTATTGATGTAAAACAATAATTATATTCTTTGATTAGTCAAGTTATAATCCATCTTACTACTTGTCCAAGTGGTTCTCCTATTTTTTATTACTTAGGAAAGATGGTTCATAGATAATGTGTGTTTATTATAGAGTACTTAATAATATAACCATTAATAATAGGTGTAATATTCTATGGATTGATGATATTATTGATCAACTTCAACATGCCAAGTATTTTACTAGGCTTGATTTGAAACTGTGTATCACCAAGTATGGATTAAGAAGAGGAAATTATAAAAAAAGAAATTAAAATATGGCAAGGGTTGTATGAGTGGTTGATTATAACTTTTTGGATATGTAATTCAATAACTACCTTCATGTGATTAATATATGAGGTAATTATTACATTCATTGATACTTTTATCATTGTATATTAAAATAATACTCTGGTCTTAAGTATAATTTTTGATGAGAATATTGATCATCTTAAACAAGTTGTATATGTTTTGAAGGAGAAAAAATAGTGTTTGATGAGAATACATGTGAGTTAATGAGATTAATCCATTATTTGGTAGAGCAAAAGGCTCAGAATGTGTAGAGCACAATATTTTTTGTCTATCAATCAACATATTTTTATTCAATTATACAAAGTTACACTTATAGGGGGAATATCTCCTACAACTAAGGAGATAATTCTCATCCTAATCTCGACAATATCTCCTTATATTATTTATCCTTGTCCCTAAAACATTCTATGTGATTTGTATTATCAACTCAATTACATTATTATTTTATTCGATCATAGTATAATATATTATGAGCAATAACCTATGTGATTATTACTTCATGTAATAATCACTTACACTATTTTATTACTAACCTAAAAACTATTTATCACCACAAATATGAAAAATAACCTAGTTATCCTTAATATTCCACTCCTTAGTGATCATATGGGGAGAGGAATCACATGACTATATTCCCGCCCCCATTAATTTTATCTTACAGATGTCATGTTCACTTAAAAAGTCATCCATTACATTGAATAGAAGATTATTACATTGTAGCGGATCATACATGCTTTATTGAGGTCCATCTACCTTTAAATACTTTACTTAAAACTAATGACAAAAGTTGACAAGACACTTGAAATACTCAAATGACAAATAACTAATAAAATAAAATTATAAAGTATAAAAGATGAAATAATGAGATAAAACTTGTAAAAAAAACTAGAAATCAAATAACTACTAAATTCTAATTTAAAAAATGACTCAAAATTAAAACTAATACCACATATCATAAAAAACAATACAAATAATGAATTACAAAAATAATAAATATAGCTTTAACTATTCTTCTATTAAAATCTAATACCTAAGCCACTTAACATATCATAAAGCCACAAATTTAGAAAAAAACCACATATAAAAAATATAAAACCATATAAAATAAAAACTTAAAAATAAAAATTATGGATTTCATAAAAAATGAAATCTAAAAAATAAATGAAAACTAAAATGAAATATGATAAACAAAATAATAAAGAATTAAAAAGAAATTAATGCTTAATATAAAATAAATCTTAAACACTTAACATAAATAAAAAATATGGTAAAACTAAAATAAACACACACACACAAAAAAACCATATGCTTTGAGTGGTATTAAAATTCCAATGGTTAAAGTTGTGAATGTATTTGTTTATCCAAGAATGTCAACATGTAGTTATGAACTCAGTGCAAAGGATATGCTTGCTAAATTGGAGATTGTTGGAGGTAGCTTGACAGTGAAAAACACCAAGGAGATCTTATTGTTGGTAATTAAAGCCATGGAGAGGCATCAAATGATATAGGTGGAGAATCTATGTAGTAGAGAGGATATTTCAATGCAGAGGGGGACATTTTGAATGGATCTACCATAAAATCAAAGTCAATGTAAACAAACTCACAAACTAAGTGCAAAGTAAGATCTAAACATGAAAGAATGAAACTCCAATGTAATATGGATGAAAATTGAGTGGCAAGTTAGAAATGTCTTGTGATGACTATGTCTCTCCTATCAATAGATGATTGGACCAGGTTCAATATAGGAAAATGACAAGATAAGGCCATAATAGTTAATCAATACATTCAAGGATTTGTGAAAACAAAAAATTCAAATGATCTCACCTAAAATGAATGAGGATCTCATCAATGAATATGAGGATCTCACCAAGAATCTGATCTTGATGCAAAAGCTAATTGTAGAGACCATAAAAATTAAGCCAAATAAAAAATGTAGAGGTATCTGAGCCTGATGCAACTTCAAACAAATGTTTTTACTAATGTGTATGGCTAGGGGTTGAGCAAAAATATCCCTGTGTCAAAATAAACATAGCAAACTAAAAATTGTATACCCTGCTTCACCAAGATACTTGTATGACCAACAATAAAATGTATATATATTTAATATACTACCAATAAGGATTATAGTGTTTTACACTATACATCTATTAACCAAAATAATAAGGATTTATTGAAAGAAAAGATAATTTAATGTGGTATGTACTCAAAAACTCTTATTACATACAAGATATAAATTGTAGAAAGGTCTAGGGTAGAACCTGCTCTAATATTAGATAATGGGATTAATCCATTATCTGGTAGATCTAAAGGCTCTGGATGTGTAGAGCATAATATTTTATGTCTATCAATAAACATATTTTTATTAAATTGTATAGAGTTACATTTATAGGTGGAATGTCTCCTACACCTAAGGAGATAATTCTCATCCTAATCTCTACAATATCTCCCTATATTACTTAGCCTTATCCCTAAAACATTCTACACGAGTTGTAATATCAACGCAATAACATTATTGTTTTATTTTCTCATAGTATAATATATTATGATCACTGACCTATGTTATTGTTACTTCATTTAATAATCACTTATATAATTTTATTACTAACCTAAAAACTATTTCTCACCATAAATGTGAGCAATAACCTAGTTATCCTTAACATGAGTTTGATCAACAATCACTTGTATTTATGGGGCATGTTGTTGGATATGTATAATTAAGTATTGATCTAAATAAATTAGATATCATAATTAATTGGCCAAGGCATTCTAATGTGACTGAGATAAGAAGATTTATTGGTACAATTAAATATTTGAGGAAGTTCATGAATAACGTCTCTTCCTTAGCTATACTTTTTCATGTGATTAAAGTAGGAGGTAAGACTTTTACTTGGGGTAAGAAGCAAAAAAAATTATTTTAGTTGGTCAAACATAATATTATGCATGTCGTAGTGTTATCTTTTCTTAAATTATATATACCCTTTGAGGTGGAAATGAATGCTAGTGACTATGTTAGATGGGTTATCTTACATTAAGGAGGTAATCCAATATGTTACCATTCAGAGTTATTTCATGGTGAAATTATAAATGATTGTACTTTAAAAATATATATATATATATATTCTCTTATTTAATTGTTCAATAAATAAAATCACTCTCTAATGGGTAAGTAAATTATTGTCCATATGGATCAACAGCCTCTCCAATATTTGAAAGCTCAAACTAAAATTCAATAAACTAGACAGTATAAGTGGATAATATTTTCACAATAATTTAATTTGGTTGTAAAATATAAGAAAGGTGTGGTTAATAAACTAGTTGATAATTTTATCTAGACATTTTTTTCTTTCATTCATGGGTACCATAACTCTTCACGAGCCTTTTACATATGATCTTATGTAGAGGGATATGAACATGATGCAGATTTTAGGGATCTATTTACTCAAGAAGATAAGTCCTAAGATGAAATTTTTTAACTTAAGGATAATTATTATCTTCAAGATGGATTTATTTACAATCTGGGTAATCTTTATGTGCCCAAGGATGAAAGAGTTCACCTAATGAAAGAAGCACATAATTTAAAAATTGTGGTATATTTTCATGTTACAAATGATGTTGTACATTTGTAAAGGTATGCTTATTGGACTATAATACAAGTATATGTTTCTAAGTTCATATTATGATGTGTATTATGTTGTATGAGAAGCCTTGTAGCATGAACTTGGGTTTTTATATGCCATTATTAGTTCCTTCTATGTCATGGGAAAGGATTCCAAGGATTTTGTACGAAGGTTGTCTATGTCAAGGAAGGGGAATGAATATATATGTATGGTTTTGGAATAGTTTAGTAAACGGTGCATTCTTATTCATTTTGATAAGACCATCAAAGGTAGTGATGAGGATGCATTTAACAATCTAATGTTTAGGTACATTTTGGTTTTCCTAGTTTTATTTTATTAGATCAGAACTCAAGGTCTCTTGGGAATTTTTGGGTCACATTGTTAGATAAGATGGATACTAAGTATATTCACCCAAAAAATAATGGGAAAACCAAGGATATGAATGAAACATTGGAAAAAAAATTGAGAGGGTACAATAAGAAGCATAATAAGTCTCAAAATGAAATTTTGGTGTGTATTCAACTTTCCTAAAATATCACAATGAATTTCTATATTAGTAAAACACAATTTGAAATTTGTGTTATATACTTATCTCCATGTTAATTTGATTTTTTTTAATATATAAACATAAAAATGCAATGGGAAATTGGATCTCAAGGTCTACAAAACTAATAAATTAATAGAGAATATTTAGAAAATTCACCTCTAAGTGTAAGAGAGGCTAAAGGAGCCTCCATCCAAGTACATAACAAGACATGATCAACATGGGAGTGATAAAAATTCCTTGTTAGAGACAAGGTATGGTTGTAATTTATTATAAAAAGGACCCAACATAAGTATAAGAAGTTTAATCCTCTTTTGTATGGTCCATTTAAAATTATAGAGTAAGTGGGAAAGAATGATTTCAGACCTAATTTACCTCCTTATATGAAGATAAATTCTATTTTCAATGTTTATAAATTATGTATTTTTTACCTTTCTATGTTAAATAATGAATATGGAGGGTTGTTTCTAAATACAATTGAAGATATTTCTCTAGATAGTTATTTATCATTGGATAAGGATGTTGTATTTTAGAATAAGTAAAGTACAATGCTACTTGGAAAAACCAAATGGTATTCCAAAAAATATGTGGGAAATAAATTTCCTTTCTCACATGAATCCTAAAGATTTTAGGGACTTAATATTGTCAATTTTGGGAGATATGATCCAAATTTATATGTTAAAGTACTAGATGTTTCCATCATGTCAATTTATGTGTAGTTCATCCTTCTAAGACACTGTTGTAATACATTTCATATTCAAATCATTAAATCATATATGTTATAGTGGAAAACTAAATATGGGGGTGATATGGGCATCTTCATGGTGAAGAAGTTAGTATGTTTTAGCTCTTGAAATAGAGGGGTTTTCCATATGTAGTGGAAATTATACCATTTTTAGTGTGGTATATTCACAACCACCTCAAAAATTTCATAACCATAAATGTTTGAGTGGTGATTAATTAACTACCATTTTTCATACACCATTGATTTCACCAATATAAAAATTTACTAAAGTTGAATAGTTTCAAATGCTTATTCTTCACAATGGTAGTTCATTTAAGCTACTTGGTGCATCCAATTTTGACATATCATAAATGTAGGCCTTGGAAGGGAGTAACGATTAGAAAACATAGAAAATTATTGAAAATTGATTCACATTTCAAGGTTGGAAGTTTGGATCTTTTCTCTTGTTATCTCATTATTTCCTAACTATGTATGATTGGTTAAGTTGTGTTGGATGTCTAATAAGTGTTTGATAGTTTTATATAAACATTGTGTACAAGAATTTGATAGAGTGTAGGTGATAATTTTATCCACAAAGGCAATTTTTGGTATTACCTTATACATTTATTGCATTACATGGTGGAAGGGGAGTACAATTGCCTTACCCACTAGATATTTTCCCATCTTGGGTTTATCCAAGATAAATATTATGTTTTGTTATGATATTGGTTCATTATTATGATTTAAATTTCATGTGAAATACATTATACATATAATTTATATCACTTGTTACTTTATCATTTTAGCATAATAAATAGCCTAGAACATTCATCTTCCAACAGTAGTTGTGTTATGAGTCATAGGAACCATATTGATAAAACTTAGAGTGGAATATCCACATAGTTTATATATTAGAATGTAACATATAAAGTCACCCTAACTTCAACTACTAAAATTATGTGTTCTAAAGATACCCTAACATCACCCTTTAGAGATGCCTCCTATAAGAAAGTTTAAATCCAAATTAAGGGTTTAATTTCTAGAAATAAAATCCTATGTGAATTTAAGGTGACTTTAGAATATAAATTTAAATGGTCAAAATTTTGTGTAATTTTATATGCCAAGGAAGATAAAAAATCAAATTTTATGATGTTAAGGTCAAACAGTTATTGTTATACTTGTAACATTTTAAAAACTTAATTGACTTATAAAATTAACATAAAATACATATATGATAATTAAAAAATTAATGAAAATATTGTAAACAAAATACCAAATTATATATATATATATATATATATATATATATATATATATATATATAATATTAAATTACATTCATTTACTTCCAAAAAGTGTGTTCATACAGATGCATGTTTTTTTTCTCATAAAAAGTAATTTTTTGTTATTAGAAATGAATCAATTCTACACACTTTTGTCATATGGGTCTTAAAATACAATTTTTAATTATAACATTTTTTGAAAATTCCATAATCCATCCTCTTACATTATCTAATAATTTTATACATAACTATCTCTAAGTGTACCTCCAAGCTCAAATTTTTTTTTCTAGGTAATATTTTCCACTTAAGAACCACATTTTGACCCCCATTACTATGCACTTCCTTTATGTTTCTCTAAGATAATATTGTATCTTTATCAATCATATTTATTTTGTTCTTACAATATTTTATTTATTTATTATTATTGATGATTTTCATTTCAATATATAACATTATCAACTCTATATTAAATGCATTAGTTGACTGTTTTAAGAAAACATCAAGATAAATGATCCAAGACATTTTTGTAACATATATGATTAGTTTTGATAAGTTAAACCATGGAATATTCATTTAAATTATGGATCACACATATTCATATTAATCTTTACAAGATAATATATTTCAATGATTACATACATGTGTGCTTTCAATGATTAAAATATATATATTTTATGAACTCCTCCACATTTAGAACGTTATTCTCTAAGTGATGGTTATGATCACATCATTCATGGGAATTGAATAGTAAGATAACCTTTAAGAGTTTTTAAACCCCAATTCAAGTTTTTATTTCAACCATGTCTGATCATGGAATTCATAAAATATATTTGATATCTAGTAACTATTTTAAACAATATTATCATTTTCCAAACCCCACTATCCCATATAATAAAGAGATTTCCCAAAAGTGGTTAGATACACACTATCTCAAGAAGATTCTAAAATATTGGGTTGAATAAATAGATATGTGGGTTGATGTTGAAGATGTTGATTCATATAATATTGATTTTTTCATGGAAGGAGTCTGATTTGGGATGTTATTGTTAAATATATTATATGGAGCTTGTGACATTATACATGTAAATAAATTATGGGTGCCTTGATTGTCCATGATAATTAAAGATAAATAATTAGTTGATCTAGGAAGTATTATATCTCATAACATATCACAACATATGTTAAGGATAAAACATGGAGGTAGATTCTACATGATGTCATATTTAGTTGATATATGTTGTGAAACAATAAATTTATAGAATTTAGATTTCCCCAAAGTGGATACCTTTAATCCCTCTAATCCATTTTTGTATATTCAAAATTTTATGCTCACCACTATAGGATTCATATCAAGGATATTCATATGTATTTATACCCACATTTATATTTGGCCACCAATGAAAATAAAATACCTAGGTTGTTTGAAAAAATGAGGGAATTTATCATGGAGATTTTAGCCTATAGGTACTACCTAAATTTTATTGTTATTAGAATTGAATTAATTCCTATTAATAATTTAAAAATCCCATATTATATACTTGATAAATTAGTAAAAATATATATTACATATAATGTTTTTCAAGGAATTGGTGGGAATTTTTAAAAAAATCAACAAAAAACCAATCCCCACATGCCTCTCAATATTAGAAACAAAGAGTATAATAATTTCCCCATGGTTCAAGCATTGGCAACACACTAAAAACCATTTACTCTTCAGGTCCATGCTGATATACAATGAAATATCAATTGAAATTTCAAGAGATGTGAAAGTCTTAAGTTCATTACTCAATGTGATGTACATGTTGTGAGCAACACCCTCTATTCATTTTTGAATAAGGATCCACACTCAGAACAATAAAACATGAAAAGCATTCAAAACCTCATGATAATAATTATTTGAATTTGATTCTATAGGTTTATTAAGTATTTTATTTATAAAATATTGTTAAAGTATATGCTAAGGACTATCTTACATATTATTTCAAGTTTGACATATAAAAATAAATCAATTTTATTTGTAACTTATTAATGTGAGTTTTTATTACGTTTTGGCATACTTTCGCATTAGATGGGAAAACTAATTTTATTCCAATTATGTTTTAATGATGTATGATAGACTTTTTTTTTATTTCATATTTTTTTCAAGTCACGTTTTACTTATCTGATTTTCATGAATTATTGGTCATTGAATTTCTTTCTTTGTCATAAATCTTTAAGGACTTATTCATAGGTTTTTTACATTTATTTGTAATATTTTGACTTAGCAATTTTTTTCTTTCTTTAGAGTTAGCCTTAGCTTTCCACTTTTCAAACATTCACAACTCATTAAAAAAAAATTAAATGTATGTTAAAATCAATGGTGTGAACTTCATCTTCTCACAATCTTGCATCTTCATGCTTTGCTAAAAGAATTTTATGGTGACCAATAATTGTGAAGCTCAGAAGTTACCACAACTTTCTAAGTGTTGATTTCACATCTAATTGTGGCTTTTAATATTATTATCAAAAGCATTTTATATATGTTATGTGGGTATCTGAACTTATCAAAAGCCACCATGCATCATTGTTCAGTAACATGTGGCACATTCTTGTGGCATAGAAACATTAAAGGGAAGCACGCTGTATTTTAAGGTTCATTCCCCTTCAATAATTTGATCCAAGTAAAACACACCAAATGCCTTAATTTCATGAGTATTTTATGTTATTTTATATACTATATAAAATGTGAAGTAGTTAAAACTTGAAACTTGTCACCATCACAATATTTTTGAAAGGAAAACAATCTTTGTGTTCAAAATCTCAAAGCAAGGGCATGGTAATATGAAATGATGTTTTGTCACAAGGATGTAAATAATAATTAAATTTATAAATAAAATTATCAAACTTGATGTCCATGTCTCTCCAAAGACATAAATTTAAAATTGACATCCATCACCACCCATCAAACCATAAAATCTACAAGCATTGTAACAACTTGTAGTAATATTCTATCAATATTTATGACATTTCAAGAAGAGAAAATTTATGAGGCATCGTAGAGGCACATTTGACATGAATTGTGTAAGAGATCAGTATGGGAGTATGAGAGAATAAAAAATCGCAATAAGACTTTTGAATTTGTTAGGGTGGTCCCAATGGAATGACCCATTGTGTTATTGTACAATTGTGCCCATTTACTCATTTTTTTATCTCTTATGTGTTTGTTTAATAATTACAACAAACTTCTACATAATGATCATAAGTGGGAAAGGTCTCGATATCTATATAAACATATTTTATAAAAATTATAAGTGTGTATCTCTTTGGGTTGATTGACTATGATATTAGTCAGCTTTATCATTGGCTTGTTGCTAAGAGAAGGGAAATTCAAATAGAATGTAGAGAGATAACTTCCCAATTCTGGTGGTATGTTCACAAGCTTAATTTTTTATATTATCTTTTTTCTTTCTAAAATTTATACTAATATTATGTATTTTTTAGCTTTAAGTGGTTATCAAGGATATTTATTTGATTATTATGAGTAGGTTAGAATGTGAATTTACACTATTCTTATAATTTTAGTTATCTAGTCTCTAATATATTTTGTTGTATTTATATGTGTTTATTTCTATTTTCTATAGGTAACTAGATCTTTATAAAATTATTTTAGTAGAATGTGATTCTATATATTTTATATAATCAATTTATCTTAAAAATAGATATTTATGAGATTAACTCATAATTATTGTCCTTTAGAATTTTGATTTACATTTATTCTGATCTATATGCATAATTAGATTTTAAGAGTGTCTATTACTTTACAGTAGATATAAGAAGACATTGATTAAGTAAAATACTTACTCAACTAAAGTCTGTAACTTATTTTCTACCCTAACCTTCCTTCCTTTTTTTCATTAGATATAGTTGTTTTATTATAAAATCATTATAAAAAATCACCGCGTGCTATTGGTTTTCTCATGAGGGTGAATTTTATTTGATGGGATATATGTCACATGATGTTATTCCATGTGTAGGAGATTCAAAAAACTAAAAATTGTGCCCCTAAAAAATTACCAGAAGGACTACAATGATAGGGTAAAAACCCATGAGTCTTTAGTGTGCATTAAATCTACATCAACATGTTTTAAATGGTGTTATAATGAGGTAAACCTGAATTAATTTGTGGTATGTCTTATGGTCCCTCATTTACATTTATCGTTTCATGTTCTGTGTATAAAACCCACATCAAAGGGACATTAAATTACACTAGGAGGGCTCTCTTATGATTATTTTCCACTTGTGTGTTTTCATTTTAGTTTATATCTAATATGTTAAAATACATAAATATTAGAATATATTAAAATAAAAAAGAGGTGAAAGCATGGTCTGGATTGGTGAAATAACCATTAGTATCCATATATTTGACCATGAAATTCCCATAAATTATTTCAATTACATTTTCAAGTTTTAAAATGATATAAAAATTGAAAAATGTGTTTAGGCTCTTTTAAAAATATAGGATTCTTAAGTGTTTAGCATGAGAATGTAGCATGTATGTTATTTCCATTCATATTATATAGCCTTGAATATGAATAATTTCTAAATTTAATGCTTATTTGAATTTTCAACTAGAAAGAATTATAGGATGTACCTATTTTACATTTTGGACAACCAATTAACCCTTTTGCTTTGTTGAATTAGTTGCTCACACTCAAGAGACAACCCAATAAACCAATCACGTATTTCAATTTTAAAATTCAAGATATCTATAACAACATTCCCAATGGTTATAGACATAAATAGGCTACCATACTTTAATTATACATTAATTATATATATGTAATCCTCATTCCCATGTTCTTGAAAACATGAACATGGAATACTTTATTTTTAACATATGTTTAGGATGTAATATTGGGTAGGGAGTTATCTTCCAAAACAATGGTGGGATATCCTTCCTTTCATTTATATCTTTTGATTCAACTAACTACAATATGATATGTAGATGAAAGTTGATGCGGTATTGAGGTATATGTTAAACATGAATTTATTGTGTATCCTGACTTTGAGAGTGATTTAGAAGAGGTTCATAGAGAATAATCAAAATAGATTGATGATTCATCAAGTGAGGAAGAAATAATGTCTTTTATAGAATTCAATCAACAAGTTATTATTGGCATAGATTCACCAAAACAATATTTTGGTTAGAAAACATAGGACAACAATGATGAATAAATTCTCATTGAACCCATGCAAAGTGAAGGAATAAAATCATATTCCCTAGTTGAGTCATGTCATTAAGAATTGGTATCCATAATGCTTTCATTTATAGATATGGTAGAGACCGAGGTAAAATAACTTCATGGACTTATTTTCCCTAACATCTAGGTATGTTTAATTAAACCCAATGTTTTTTCCAATATCGTGTTTAATAAATATCTTCCTATGAAACATATACTTGTGCATCTTATTAAACATGTACTATACAAATTGATTGAATTTTTAAAATGATATAAGGATTATTTTTATAGGCTAAGAACTATGAAAACTAAAAGCTTACTCTTGCTTGGAAATTCTAAATGTTTTATGAAAAACCATTAGGTCCACCCTCCAAGCCTTGAATTTAATTTTTTATTTTAGGAGTAGTGTGGGATTTGATTAAAGTTAGATTATTTACCTTTTAATTTAATTTCTTTCCTTACTAATTTTTATTTATTTGTGGTTTTTTCTTTTTTTTTTTTATACTTTATCTTATTTTATTGTTTTCATAGCTATCAATAAGTGGTTTGTGAAAATGAGACAATATTTTCCTTCCCCTTTGCCACAGTGTTTTTATTGACTGAGTCCATACCTCCTTAAATATCATGGAACCAAACTTTTAAACACTTTTAGATGCTGAAGACGTAATGAATCCACTATAAGAATTGAAAATTGGGAAGGTTTAATTTTATTTTAGATAGAAAATACCATAATAAACTAGTTAATATTCTCAAATTAGAATAGGATAATTGTTTTGAGAATTAACATATGAAATAATAATTGATTTCTTACTGAATATAGATAAACACTACACTTTGATGCATTAAAGAGTTACCTCAAGGTCTATTAAATAGCATAAGATAAATCTTTTATGAAATTATGTTTTCTTAATCCACCCCTTAATATTTTTTGTGTTAGTTCCCAACCCTCTTGTACTAAATAAAAATCAAAATGAGATTATGAATATCTACATAAAATTAATATTTTTCTCTTAAGAAAGGGTGATTTGGGTGACTTATATTAGCAATATGGACACCTAGCTGGCAATGGAGAAAGGCCTAGAGTGGAGATGAATGTATATTTTTAGGGTTATATACACCTAGATAGAAGTATATAAACTCCAAAGCCTCCCCCTGACTAATGAATGAATAAAATGAAGCACCTATCATAGTTTTGAATCATGAAAGTTACTCCTATGTTATATAAAAAACCTCAAAGGTAAAGCTACATGAATGTCTATTCACAGATATTTACTTATTTTTTTATTAAAAATTAGTATGCTATGTGATAAAACTAACCTGAATGTCCCATTTTTATTCAATAATATAAAAATTTGTCTCAAGTTCTATTTGATTTTTCTAAGGTAAATCTAGAAATTTTGGGTTTAAAATACTTGATAATGTTTTCCCCCAAAAAGTCACTATTTTTTGTCACTAACATACCCAATTAGTTTTTGAATAGGAAACCATATTCATAACAACATATTGTGAAAAAAATTCAAAACCTTAAATTTGATTTTTTGGGTCCAATAAGTACTTGCCTTATAAAATCTTGTTCTAATATATGTTAATGCTTATCTTACTAATTATTTCAAGTTGGACATATGAAAATAAATCATATTGATTTAAAACATATTCATGTAGTATTTTTATATGTTTTATAATTATTTAGCATTAATTGAGATAAAAAATTTGTGTGAAATAATTCATAAGGATTTAAGATCATATTTTTTCTTTTACATTGTCCCACAAGTCACTTTTTACTTATCCTATTTTCATGAATTATTAGTCGATAAATTCCATACTTTTTCATTCAAGATTAAATGACTTATTTTTAGGTTTTCACACTTCAGTTATTCATAACATTCAAAATTAGCACATGTTTATGTTTCTTCATAGTCAATTTTATATTGCCACTTGTCATGTATTTGTAATTTTTAAACTCATCATATCTTATCGATCGAATTTTCTTCTCATGACCTTGTATTTTTATACTTAAAAAAATATTTTTTTAGAAATCAATCCTTTTAATTTTTTTATGAAATAATATCTTGTGTAAACATTATGTTTACTCATAAATTCATAGCTTATTAACCAAGGCATTTATAGCACAATCTACAAGTATGTGATACCACCACATGCTAACATGCATTATTGTTTAATACCACAAAGCACATTATCAAAACATCAAAACATTAAAGGGAATCATAATGTTTTTTAAATTTCATGTTACTATGGGAATGTGACCCAAGAAAAACATGCCATATGTCTTCATTTCATAGGTATTTATAGTGTAGTTCTATACTATGTATAATGTGAAGTAGTTTAAATATGATACTTGTCATCATCACAAGTGTTTTCAAAGGAAAATAGGTTGTGTGTTTAAAATTTGAAAGTAAGGCAATGGATATGAGAAATGACATTGCATTGCAAGGATGTAAATAAGCACATAGAGAAACCTAGTTTTCAAACCTAATGGATATATAAATCTAATGACACAAAGTCAAAATTACCAACCAATACCACCTATCTAACCATCAAATCCATAAGCATTGTAAAAACCTATAGTCATCCTATTTCAATATTTATAACATTAAAAAATGACCATATGTATTAGGCATGGGAGAGTCATGGTTTTCATGATGTTGTGTAATAGATCAGTATGGGATTGTAATATAGTTAAAGGCATAAGAAGACTTTAAAAGTGGAAGAATGTTTTTGGGTGGTACCAATGGAATAACCCATTGTGCTATTTTTAAATTGCACCAATTTCCTCATTGTTTTTTATTTTTTGTTTGTCTAATCCTTGTAATAAACTTTTCCATTATGACCATAAGTGGGAAGTGCCCTAGGATATATACAAATAAATTTTGTAAACATTGTAAGTGCGGCTCTCTCTATATTTTTGGACTATGTTGTTAGTCAGCTTGATTGTTGGCTAGCTCCCACGAGAATGGAAATTCTAACAGAATGTAAATAGATAAATTTTAAAATAAGGTGGATTATTCATGGGATTTTATTTTTCTATTTTTATTCTTATTTCTTAAATTTAGACTAACGTTGTGTATTTTTCAGCTTTATATAGTTACCAAAGAAATTTATTATCTTATTATACTTAGATTAGAATGTGCATTTATGTTATTTTGATCATTTCAGTTAACTATTATCTTTTCTCTTTTACTATAGTTAGATGTTTTGAATTTTATTTTATTTATGGAAATATATTTTTATAAAATTATTGTATAAAAATGTGATTTTAGTTATTATATGTAATCAATCTATCTTAAAAAGATATACTTCTAATATTAACTAATAACTATTTTCCCTTATACTCTTTATCTACATTTATTATGATTTGTGTGCATAATTTAAGTTAATTAATATTTATTGTTTTAAAGTAGATATCAAAATGTTTTTCTTAAAAAAAAAAAAAAAAAAAAAAAAAAAAAAAAAATGGAAAAAAGATAAAGTCTGAAACTTGTTTTTTGCCTTACCATTCCCTCCACTTTACTTTTTTTTATGAGATATGGTTTTTGTATTATATCATCATTTTAAATATGTATCATGTGGTGTTTTTTAGATTACTAGGATAAATATCCCTTTTTTGGATATTGGTCACATGTTGTTATTCAATGCAGACTACATAGGAGAGTCAAAAACATGAAACTCATGCCTAGAAAAATCACCAATAATCTTAAAATAAGAGGGTGAAAATACATGAAGTCTTTAGTGTGCATAAAACACACATAAATAATATATTTATGAGGCCCATGATGATGATAATAGGTTCTAATTGAATTATATAAATATATGATTAAGTAACTTGAAAATTTAAGTATGCTTCTCTATGGAAACCTTGAAGTCAAGAATAACAAGCACAATAGATGATAGTAAAAAGACTCAATTTCCATTTTACATTGGAAGAAACACTGAGGATATAAAAAAGGCTAAATATAATTATTTTTAATGTTTTTTTCTGGCTCAATATACATCTTATTCCAAATCCATGAACACTAACTAAATAATGGGATAACTATGCACATCCTCTTTTTATTATAAATTTATGACTAGTAGTCCTAATACTATGCAAAATATAGTCATGAGGTCCAAGATGATGGAATGTTCTAATTTAATCATATAAATTATGATGAATTAATGGTAAAATTGAAATCTCCTTCTCTATCAAAAACTCAAAGTCAAGAATAACATGCACAATAGGTGTTATAATAAATACCTAATTTTTTTTCCACTAGAAGAAACATCGAAGAAAAATAAAAGGATAAATAACATGGGTTTTAGGGTTTTCCTTTTGATTCCTCTAAATATTATTAAAAATATAAACTAATAAAATAATGGGGTCACTATTCACATCTTATTTTTATTATATATTTATACTCCTGCTAGTCCATTGTCTAGTTTACCTTTATTACAACTACCCTTGTTAGTAGAATCTAAGCATTCTCCCACATACTTTATTCCATTAACATCCATTGTGCATTTTATTTATTTTTTGATAAAATTAGGATTTGAACGTGTTTATACTTGGCATGGTACTATGGTGCCAACCACCCAAAGTGTTCTAATTCAGAACACAATTTCCCAAATAATTGGTCAAGAATCTAATATTTTTCTCCAAAAAAGCCTATAAATAATGTTCTAATTGATAGTAAAATTTATGCACCAATAACTCTTATGTCTAATATTTATACTTATTCACCACCCATGGTTACTAATACTGTGACTTCACCTATGATTAGTTCCATAGTCATCTCAATTTTTATACACCTCATGTATTTTATGCTAAGATGCCATTTTATGAAATGCTGTATCTCCCAAGGGTCATTTAACCCTTTATCTAATTGAAAAATTGGAAAATATTGACATAATTGACACCCTTTGTGCCTCATTAAATAATTCAAAGAATTATGGCCACTTTTTCTATTTTTATTTTCCCCTTCATCGTATACATCCACCTCATCCATTTCATAAGCACTACCATCACTTTCCACATGCATGTCCACAATTAAACTAGTGTAAGATTCATAGGAAGATTGGATCAATTATATAAAAAATGAAAAAACACAAAGGCTTGAGGTGGTTCACTATGGAGATATTGACATAAAATTAATTTTTGAGAAAAATACTATTAAATAGAAAATGGTAACTACCTCCAAATTTATTCAAGATGGTAAACCGATGTTATAAGAATCAGAGGAATAATTTTTTTAATAACTAAGAAAATAAAGAAGACTAGTGAAGGAAAAAAATAAAATAACATGTTTTAGTTGTAACATATTCTAATGAAATAAAATAAAATGTTATGAAAATAACAATAATAAACTAATAAGACTTGAATCTCAAGTCAAGACTATGTTCCCTAAAAAAATGGTCGGTAAGGTAGAGACTAATTTGTCATTTTTATTTAAATCATTGATACAAGTTAATAAAGTTTGGTATAAGGGTAATATAATACATCAAAAGGCTCAAATTAATTTGGATAATATTATTAAGATGAATAACATATTTAGAAACATGGTTGTGGTAGTAAAAAATGTTGTGTTTCCTTTGTTGAAATCAATGACTTTGTTTCACATCAATATGTGTCAAAAATTTATTATGTATATGAGAACCTATTGGTAATATTGGATGAGAGTTATGATGGAAATAATATCAATTTTATAATATTTCAAAGATAACATTCTATCTTAATTCAAAGATTCACATGTACCCACATATTTCACCCAAGATAATAAAAATGTCTCTCTATATGAGTTTGGGATTTATATAAATAGGTTTAAAATGGAATTCAATATAAAATTTAAAAATATAAATATAAATGGATCTCAACAAGTCAACCATTCAGTAAAATAGGCCAAAAAGAGTATAACAAAGGTTAGTGTTGTTAAGGACAACATGAAGACTCCATTGGATAATCACGAAAAATTGTTGACATGTGGAAGGTCTTGTTTCACACTTCATCCAAAATTGATCATGATGACAATTTGATTTTATATGTTCTATAGGAACAAGAAGGCTAGAAATGGTTTGATGATGATAATTCATGATGACTTGGAAGGAGTGGAGGCTAATATTTACCATATGTCTAGGGAATATTATAATCTTGTTTTTTTAATTAGTTTAGTGATTTATTTGGTAGTGGTTTTTATTTAGTTATGTCAGATTCCATTGATTACTATATGATTTTTATTTTTTGAAAACAAAGTTCCCATTTCTTATATATGCATTCATTGTGAGTTCTTTAATAGAGGAATATTTTAAGTTTGACAATTTAAACTTGAAATAATATTGAGATTTTTGTGAGTTTTGTAATGTTTTTCCTTTATAATATTTATGTTTTATCATTGTATATGTTTAAATCTTGTTATTACCATTGTGTGATTTTCAATTTCTCATGGAAATAAAGTCATGTTTTATTATCAACTAATTTAACTAGTTTTCATAGTCATCTATATTTTAATGTGATTATTATAGATGAATGTGTTTTTATTTAGCAATTCCCTATGTTAATATATCTAACACATGCAATATTATGGAAATTATAATTGCAAATAATAATTAATTAGACCCTATTCCATGTTTTTTTTAGTTTTAGTGGATGACAAATCCAGAAGACATAGGTGAAATTGACAATGAATTTAGGAAGTAGTCATTTTTTATGAAAAATATCTCAGTGAAATTTGGAAAAGATTATTTTCTACCATACCCTCTTTTTTTTTTTTTTATATATATTTTATTAGACCCATAATTAGTTTATGTGAATCAGTACAAAATTAAAAATAATTTTAGGATCCGTATCATTTGAAGGGGAGAGGAATTAATTCCAGGAAATATTTATGTAGGTGTGGTAACATTCAAAAAATTTCATAAAACTATTCCAAATAGACTATATAGTAGAGTCAAATATTATAATTTTTTCCCTAGATTACATTTTTTGGTCTTAAAAAGAGAGGTTTTAATAAAATGATTTGTGGTGTTCATAAAACCCATGTTAATAGAGAGTTGGTTCTAGAAGGAGGACCACCAATAAATTTGATAAAAATCCTTGTGGGTAAATTCTCATAATTTTTGAATAATTTGTGGTATGGTGATTAAAAATAATCATAGCACACCAATATTCTAATCTATATACCATTTTTCACTAAAAAATTCATCAAACTAAATGTGGTACTAAAATAAGGGCCTTTAGTGTTGCACCACAAATATTGGAATCCTAAAATAATAAGGTTGTTTTCAAATATTGAAATAATCCATATTTCCCGTCATGTCTCACCAAGGCTAAATGTGAATTAGGTTACCTACTTTTTAAAAATTTAAAATCAAATCAAAGACCTATGTATGATAATAAAGTCCCAAAATCTCTAGGAATTAACCTATTTCACTAAAAAAATTCAATCCCAGTCTATTCAAACTAATTTCTTACTAGCAAGATCAACCATCAAAATCACTAGAGATGCCCATGATTTACCAATAAATCCAAATATATACCTTCCTTGGTTCACATATAATTTATAACACACTAATGAATAAAACATACCATCATTCAAGTGAAACTTGAGACTTTTACATCTAGGGCATGAGGACATAACATGTATCCTTTTGCCATTTACCCTATAAGATGTCATAGATGAATGATTTTTGAATCTCTCTTAGAACTCAACTACTTATTGGATTCAATTTAATGATACATAATTAGCTAATTTTGGACAAGTTACTTATCCTAGTATGTTATACCAATAATTTTATAGCATACAGAGATATCACAGTGATTAAAATAGAGATTTTAACATAATATTTCAAAATATGTATAATAATGTTACAATATTGTATAGGCATGATATTATACTGACAATCACAATTTTAAAAAACACCATGGGTATTTTTATAATAGCTTTCATCCACATAGATACTATCATCATATAATTTATATTAGTATTATAAAACTATTAACATAGACTAATAGTTAAACCCACTACAACAAAATCTTATAACTATTCCAAATGTCAACTCCAACCTCCTAGCATTGAATCCTATTCCAAATGTCAATATATTTTTTTAGTGATAAATTTATCCCAACTGTAAATCACTTAAAATTGAGACATCTAGTTCCAATCAAAACTTGGGTTTCCTCAAAAACCAAAAATAGAGATGATAGTTAAAAAAAATCTAAGCCCTGTTTACTAATATTGAAAATAATTAGATTGTGCCATAATATTCTACACAAAATGATTTAGATGTAATATGATTAAGTTTCAAAAAATTAGGAATCGATTATTAGGGATTAAAAAGTAAGTTCAAATAATTGATGGATAAAATTTAAAATAAAATTTGGCATTCCAAAGATACAACTACCATTCAACTATCCAAACAATAATCTTGAACCATCTCCAAACAAACTACCTTAGATTAACATTTATGATTTTTATTTACCCTAATGGTGAAGGGTACACAACACATACCAACATGGAAAATTAGGTTATATATTTGACATATTTAAAAATTATATGTAAGGGTATGAAGTGGTTCCAAACCATTAAAAAATAACCAACACATTTGAATCCCCTATTACATATAAATCCACTAGTATTTCCATGATGCTTGAGACCTTTGGTTTTCATAGTAAATATGAAAATGATTAGCCATAATAAAATATGGTTGATATTAATGCATATCAATAGTATAAGATTAATAATTATGAATTAATTATCAAGACACAACAAAAACTACTCACATCTTTCACTCCACCAAGCAACAATGCCACTCCCCCTCATATGAAAGTAAATAGTGATCTTCCACCTCCAAATGGTAATTAAAAATATCCCATTTTAGAAATAAATTTTTTAATCTATAAATGTGTATATAATATATTTTAGGACATTAAATTAATCAAATCAAATATGACATTTCTTGATATAGCCCAAATTACAAAACAACAAGACTTGTTCCTAAAATCATTGACTAAGAAACCAACTCAGAGCAAACAAGAAGAGACACATGCCAATGTATTAAAATATAAGAACAATGTTGAAAATTCATATTTTATTCACATTATTATAATATTTGGGAATAACTTACATAGTTTTTAGTTGATCTAGGATTGTTAGTTAATGTTGTCCAAATAGATAAGTATGAAATCAAAGGGATTGGTGATTTATTCAATTTTCATATGCATTTACCATCCAATCCATAATAAAAAAATATCATAGACATCCAAATATTAGAGATTCTTGATGCATATGGAAAATTATCAAGTTGAGATTGGTCCAAAA